>JAWWES010000081.1:13060009-13076915 GCA_035583135.1 Lophotriccus pileatus | reverse complement strand
CAGTCTGTTACAGTGTGAATTATATGATGTTTTAGATCCAAGTAAATATCAAACAACAGTAACTATATTCCATTTACTTCAGAGTTCACCTGTGGACTTTGCAAGAAGAGAAGTTCTGTTTCCATTTGAACAATACCCAGATGATTGTAATATCTTAAAATTAAAAAGAAGGAAAAGAAACAGACAAATTGCTAAATGGTGAAAGAGAGAAAAGACAAATAGTGCTAGGAAAATTACACAATGGGCCAAATTTACTGAACAATAGTATGAGAATCTGATATTTATTTTCAGTGCTGAATATGCAGGATACATTTAATATGCTCAAGATGCAGTTTTCAATCTCTGGCAGTTGTCTTTGTACAGAACATTGCAAAAGAATCAAAAAGAGGAACATACAGTGAAACAACCACACCAGGCACCTTGCTAGGTCCCCTGCTAGCTGTCATATTCTTTCCTTCTATTCAAATGCAGCATAGAGCTGAGATTTTTCCAAATAACAGTGTTAAGTGTTTCACAGGAAAGGAAAAACAAAGGAGAGTAACCCCTTTGTGTGAAATGATCTGTACCCTCCAACATTTCCACAAGAAGAAACAACTATTTGTTGCTAAACTATCAACTCAAAACAATGAAACATCAATGACTCAAACTTAAGTGAATTGTTAGGGGTGTTCCCCAAAAAGCTAGATTCATTTCAGAACTAGATCTACACTGACACCCTACTTCTGGAAAGCTTCATCACTCATTTATGTTTTGCCTTCCTGGAATAGGAAAGGATGTAAGGCTGAGTTGCTGTGACTTAAAAGGATAAACTATTGTCACACAGGCCTCAAAAAAGCGAAAAAATTCTGTTGCTTCTGGTCATTTAGTCACTAAATATAATCTTGGTTGCAACCACTTTCCATCTGAGCAGAAACAGCATCCTTTTCAGTCTTTATTTCTCTTGGTGCCTTCACACTGCCCTACCCATGTGACATCTTTGCAATTTGTTCTATTTGTGCCTTTATCTTATTAGTTCAACTCTGCTTCCCCTAGTCCCTTTGGACACATGTACTGCTGCCTGTCCCATTTTAAAGTCAGAAAACATGAACCAGTGCTCAAACTACACCTCAGATTTTCCAGGTAGCTTTTTTCTGCTCCTGCCACCCTGCTGTTTTGTCTCCCCCTGCTATGTATTATGCTCACCATTGCAAAGGATGTTGTTAAACTGAAATACAATGCCTGTTTACGGGGAGACATACAGAGAAATTATATACAGATTAATCAAAGCAAGGCTTGTTTACAGGGAGACATGAGGGAAAATTAGACACAGATTGGTCAAAGCAACAGAGATCCACTTCTGGAGGTAACAGTGCAGATGCTGAACTTCCCAATGGTTCCCAGCTGGTGATCAGAAATAACCATCCTGCCCAAGGAAAGTGTGATCTGAAGACTTTAACCCACCTAAATGCAGATCAGATGGATGGTCTCACCTTCAGAAAAATGTCACCCTTCGCAGAGCATCTGATTGAGGGTGCACAAACCCAAGATTTTCCAAGCCTGACCCTAAAGTGGAAGGGAAATGTTGAGGGGACACCTGAAGAAGAGCAGGAGCCTCCCCAAAGACTTGTCTGTTCAGTTAGGAGCTGGGGTCCTGAAAGGCAACAGGTATTAAAAATGGGTTGTAATTGGTTCTAATAACTGAATCAGCTTACCACTGGATCATGGTTGGTGGAATGAGCTTATTAACCCCTCCCTTGGTGACATGAGCTTATTGTAAAGACTTCTATCGTTTATGGGAACCATGTGTTAATGCATGGCTGCCAGTTTGTTTTTTTTTTCAGAGGGAAGTACAACAGAAGACTCCTCACTTCTTTCACTCTGGGTCCGAAGGAACTTTGAAGTAGAGTAAGGCCCTGCAGTCTGAGGAAACAACAGAGCATAACAGAGACCAGAAAAAGGGACCTTTCTGGATGTAAGATGAGTATGAGGAGCAAAGGAGGACAGAGCCTGAAGAACTGAGGGAGACCTCTGAAAAGTGTGGGGAACACAGGTTCAACAGAGATTACAAAAAGAAAAATTCTTGGTGTAATAGCCAAAACAGATTGTAAATTTTGTCACAATCCCAAACATCGCTGAGTTGCTGACATTCCGAGAAGCTTTGTCAGAATGTCCCTGTCTTGTCAGGACATAGTGCAGAAGGAAGTTCATTTACAAACTCTCAGTTTACTGTATTTTCTTCTAGACTTCCTCCCCAGTAAGTTTCTTCCTTTAGCTTTTACTCAAATAAAACCTAGTTTCCAATTTTGGCTTTTGGTCTTTCAGGCTGCTTACTGCAAGGTTGTGCAGGCTGCAAAGCTCTGGTGAGCCTGTGATGGTTTCAACCCTGAGAGACTTTGAATTGAATTTAGAAGTGCACTCAAACATTTTGTCTGGCAGATGAGGAGCAGCAAAGAGCTGAGGGACTGTTCATCTTTTGCTGTCAGACCTGCCTGCGATGTCTCTGTGACCTAAATTGCTTTCAACTCCTGCGTGGACTTCCTCATTCAGCTTGCTAGCTTCCCACTATCCACATGGTCCAAGTAAATTAGATGACTAATGTCACATCTGTTCTAATGTTGAACTAGTGTACCTATGCAGTAATTTAGTGTTTAGAGTACTAGTTAATCCTTAGGGCTTTTTGGTTGTTGGTTTGTTGTTTTTTTTTTTTGGTTTGGTTAGTTTTGATTAATTGCTTTGTAGTTTTAATTATTGTGGGCAAGAGCAAAACAAGCAGAAGTTTGATTTTTTAATGTATCTATATACATATTTTAGAAATGGCAATTTTGTTTTTATCCCTTTTGGAAACAACATGGATAAAATCACAATTTTGCAGCATTATTACTAATTTCTAATGGATTTCATCTGGTGCATTTTTATACAGAAAAGCAGGGCCACAGAAAATGCAACATTTTATCCTTCTAAAAATTGGGACAAAAAAATTTCCAGGCTAATTTAGATTTGCTGAAGCTCTAGCTTTTAGAACAGGAATGACTGACACAGTAAAAGGAGGCAGCACAAAGTTTCTCTGAATTTTGACAGAAGGACAGATTTATCCATGGGCATAACTCAAGCAAAGTTAAGGGAAGAGTCTGGCTTGGAGACTCCCGTGTGGATTTCTACAATTTATGGTTTACAAATCCAACCTAATCCTTGTCCTTCCTATCTGTTATGGGCTACTCACAGGCAATAAGTACCTGTCACGTTGCCAAAGAACAGTTGTTTATCTAGTTTTAAGTGAATAGAGGAGTCCATTTGTTTGTTTTCACAGGAGGTATGATGGATGCAATTACAGGGGCAATAATATGCATGGTTACAGCGTAACTGCTCTGCGGATCAGACACCACCAAAACCATCCATCTTCCATGTATGCAACCATCACAACTGTTACCTTCAGCTGAATGAGAGCTCTCCAAAAATGTGCAGAAACTTATCTTTACGAAAGTTTAGGGTCAAGCCAAATTAAATCATACCCCCGAGTTCCTGTGGCGTTAGTGTGGCAGGAAGGGAGATTCAATTTCTGCATAACTATGGGATGATTTATGTCTGGAAAACTCTTTCAACTCCCCCATTTTCTCTGTTTGGGCATGAACACTTGGTGTTATTATCAGTACTAGGTCTCTGACTAGGTGGAGGATGCTGCTCTCCTCCATCACGAGGATATTCAATCTTTAAGTGATCAGCGATGGTCCCTCTGAATCAAGCAACAAACTGACTTTATTTCTGCACACTCATTGTACACCCAGGAGATGAATTTCCCCTCGCATATTCCTCGCTTATAAGATGTGCTATACCAAGCATTCTTGCACTACAAGTGTGCAAATCCTAATTTGTCTTGTCTTCACTGATATATTCTCTCTCACAGCACTTTTAGGGACTGAAACCTTTTCTTCTGTCTAGACTCTACAGTTTGATTTATTCCCCAATTTGACTTCATCTCTGATTTAATAGCTCTCTCACTGGCACCTGCCCTTTTATTTTGTTGGTTTGATTTTTTAATTCTCACTTCTTTACTATATGACCTTTCCTAGACCTTATTTGAAAGACATATATCGCCCTTTCTGTTGCTATATTGTTCTTTCTGGTCTTTTCCCCCAGCCCCTCTTTGACCTCACAGTTCACTCATGGGCAGGGGGAGGGGCGGCCATGGAAAACGAGGGAAAGACAAACCTTGCACTGGTCCATTAGAGTTTTGAAGAATAACTGGATGTTGCTTGAGCAAAGTCTGGGAAGCTGTGAGAGGCCACAAAATCCTGGGATCCTAGTCCAGAAGTATTGCCATGTGTTTATTTATAATCACTTTTACATTCTTTTAATATTATCTGATCAACTTCTAAGTTTTTTCTGAGTCACATGATAGTACATAACACCATGTATTAGATAGAGTGAAGACTGAAAACATAAAACTTCTTGTAGAAAGTAAGGATGGATGTTGGGACTTGGCCCACTGTTGAAAAGGAAAGGATTTTTGCAATTAAAAATAACCTTCACCCCAAAAAGGTTCCACCACATTTAGGAAATTCCTGTTCTCAGTGTTAGCCCCGCTAATGCAGCAGAGCAGCATGAATGGAGCAGCCTGTCGTAGACAAGAACAGCATTGTACCCAGACAAAACTGGGAAAAAATTCTGTTACTGTGATAGATTTGTGTAGTAACAACCAAGGATGATAAATTTCGCAAGTTGGTCAGGGTTAAACTGGTAAATCATGCAATCAGTTATGGGTTAAATATTAACAGAAGATACTCTGAAAAAAAAAAAAAAAAGGACAAAGTTGATTACATTCTTTTAAATGACTCCCAGATGTTCAAATGTGCTTTCCAATGAAAATAATTATATAATCTACAAACCTGAACACCATGTTAAAGGAACGGTAGTGAAAATTGCTGAGTTAAAAATGTAGGCCCATGGCCATTTTGTCTCTCTGAAGACACACAAGAAAACTTCACATGTCCTGAGAGCTATTTAAGTGAAAAATTCTGAATTTAACAGATTTCATACGTAGTGCATTAACTATAATCTTTTCACTGTAGGCTAAAATGCACTCATTTTTGCACTTTTTGGACACTTACAAGAAGTGTTTCCTTTTTCCATGGCTTGCCTGGGAACTGAGGAGCAGGCTCTCAAAGCCATTTAACTCTGTAACTGTAAATGCCAGTGACAATGAGGAAATACACCTTACTTGCATAATGCTGTAGAGCAGCTTTTCCCTGTTAAATAAACCCTTCTCATTCATTAGTTTTTACTTTTGTTTGAAGAATTGACAGCCCCAGGTGTCCAGAAATACCAGTTCATCCTTCACTGTTTAGGTACTGCTTACGAGCTTTTAGATTAAAAATTACATCTATGCTTTTTTTATTTAACTTCTATAATTTAGAATTCTTGAAATGCTACTTCTGGTTTCAGTACTTGCTTCTTTCGTCTTCATGTTGTTATCCAAATTAGAGATGAAATTCTCATCTAATCCCAAACTAGGATTTTCAGAAAAATACAAATTAATGGAGCTTCTGGGAACTGGTAACACCATAACCCTTTCAAAATGGAATTAAAATAGACACGTTGCCACTCAATAGTTTCCATATTAAAGCTGTGAGAATTACTTTTGAATTACTGGTTAACTAATTAATAGGCACATAGGTAAATGTTACATAGGTAAATGTTTGTCCAAAAGTTAAGCCCTTGATTACTTTTTTTTTTTGCTTGTAGCAGTTATATGAATCTCTGAGTTACTTCTCAATAATGAATCTTGCTGGCAAATGTACTTTTTAATTAATTTTCTGAGATACACATAATGATTGTATCTTGGATAAGGATCCCACTCTGTGACTGTGGTGCAAAGCTGTGACAGGGGCTCAAAACAGTTATGGGAAGAATGAGGAAATTGGACTTCCAAAAACAGTTATAAATTATTTGCAGTAATTAATGGTTCTATCAACAGTGCAGACCAGATTTCAACCACAAGACAACCATAAGGCATGAATACCACCAATTTTTTTTCATCTTGGAAAAACATTCCTCTTGTGTTTTTTGTCTTTGTAGAGCATCCTTGATGGCATAGTTGTTTGCAACAGTTTTTAATGTCAAGAATAAGCCAAGAAAAGACAGAGAAGCATAAACTGTGATTTGAAAAGATTAGGTTGCTCTTCTCAGAAATGTGGTTTTCTAAGGGAGCATTCATCTTTGAAGACTTTGCACTGACCATAAAGTAGATCATCTAACTTCAAATATTGAAAAGTAACCTATCAAGATCAGTGTCACTGACCTTGTGGCATTTTCTTAGTATTGGAGAAAAATAGCCACCATCAGACAGCAATACACTGGACTTGGCTTTGGTGTCTAGGATGCCTCAGATGTTGGGGATTCAGGAATTGTATGAGTCTCTCTCTTGAGGTGGTTCTGAAAGGCACCTATGATTAATGTAGGCATTTTTTGTGCCTACATTATGGAAAATTACCTAAAATACCAGCTGGAATTACAGAGAAGAGCTCCATGCCTGCCTAGAACTTCAAAGGCTATTGAGATGCCCCCAAAGCCAGGGGTCTCTGACACCACTGGAAGGTTACTGGAGAAGTGGTTTCCAATCAGAGCCTGAGAGCAGTGTGGAGAAATTCGTGCTAGCTATAAATCCCAGCAACTTCATCCTGCAGTGAGAAACAACTTGTGTTCAACTGATGCATTTAAATGAACAGATAAATTAGTGGCAGTGCTTTTGAAGTAGTATCATCTTCACCAATCTTAAAAATTCTGTTAGCTACCTGACAGAACAGCTTATATTTTTCTTTAAGTGCTGACAAATATATTTTCTAACTGAGATCAAAATGGCATTATATTCCCTTGAGTGAACTAATGTTTTATTTATATATATTTATTTTTTAAAAATCTCTCTGATATTTACGGAGTTTATGAGTTTTGCTTTGGGTTTGTTTTTTTCTTAGGAAAGGTTTCTTTTAATCAAATGTGAGTATTAACTATTTATTAGCTATGGTCAAAAATAAACTTTCAGATCTGCAGGGCAAACACATTGTAAAGCTCTCATAGTTTAATCCTGGATTATGCAAACACTCAAATGTTGGGAAGCTCATTTAAGCAAGAGGAGCAGCCGGCCTGGGAGGGCTTGGGGCAGTGTTGTCTCAGCTCCATTCCGAGGCACCTGCAAAGCTGGATCTATGCTTAGGCAATGAGTGCCCAACCTTTTGCAGACCATGAGCCAAGAAATAAAACACAAAAAGAGCCTTGGTACCATCACTGGCACAAGTGCTGTGTCTTTGTGCCAGAATGAGGGAGCTCTGCCCCAAGTGTTTCCAGTGTTGTCCATCTTTGTCTTGGTTGCGTTCTCTCCCCCAGCTCAGACCCCTTCTCCAATTCCTCCGGCACCCCACTGCCTCCTGCTTCACTCCATGCTGTGTAATTTTCCAGCTAGAATGGCAGTTTTTGACAATGTGTTCTTACCAAGTAGCCACAAAGATGTCTGGGGATCCAAGTTACTGCACTTCCAGATATATGTGGTAGACGCCTGTGTTGAAAAGCTTGCTGTGCTTCAGAAAAGGAGGCTTACTAACCAGTCACGCCTTCAGTCTTCACATCTTTGAAAACATCTGAAAAAGGGTATGATTATTCATGGCTGCAGGGACCTTCTGTGAAATCAGGTGTCTCCCCAGCTTATTTTTACGACAAGTTAGATTTTTTTCTTGCCATAACTTTTAAAGGAGCTTAGAGGAACTGGTGATAGAATGTTTATTTTTAAATGGACACAACCATTGAAGAGTATATTGTTCACAGTTGCCAAAAGCACAGAAAAGGAAAGCAGAGTGACATTCTTCTTAATGCATAATGAAGTGAAAAATAAACTTTCAGTGATCCAGACCATAGAAATGCAAGACAAGAGACTGCCATTGAAAAAAGTGGTCTATTAAATTAAGATGCTACTAGATGTCATTGTGACTCTGTGGGTAGCATGTCTGTCTCACAGCCAACTACTTGTGGGTTCAAGTCCCATACTGGGACTTTGGCTCCCGTCCAGTGTACTGCAGTAATAAGCAGCGTGTGGCACTTTTAGAGGTGTCATCCTTCAGAGAAAATGTTAAACCTACTGTCCTTCTGCCAGCTCTCCAGTTGGAAATTAAAGATCCCCAAGTACCCTTTGAATACAGTGAGTAATAACCTTGGGGCCCTGGCCAGGATTCCCTCTCTCAATAGAAGAATTTGTAATTCAATGGGCATATTTCACGAAATAGCAGAAGTCATAGAAACCA
Source organism: Lophotriccus pileatus (assembly GCA_035583135.1). Lineage (NCBI taxonomy): Eukaryota > Metazoa > Chordata > Aves > Passeriformes > Tyrannidae > Lophotriccus > Lophotriccus pileatus. Next base: position 13,068,651 of record JAWWES010000081.1, on the reverse strand, counting down.
ATGGAGAAACCTCATTAAAATTGTCATGGTTCCTTTATGTATTTTTTAACATAGCAAGTCACCTAATTGATTGAGCTTCAATGGCATTTTTAAGCAGCTGCCATAAATTGCCCATACAGGGACATTGAAAAGAACAAAGAAAAACTTCTACTACATGTCTTTGAGAAACAGCTAACTCCAATAGTCACCTTTGAAAAACCCAGTCTAGGTTCAGGAAAGGTCCTTGAAAAATGTTTAACAAGACTACATTTCAGAACAAACCTTCAGTGTAGAGCACCACAGCAACATTCATGGCCTGTTAACTGGGAAGATGCAGAGGAGTCTGTCAGCAGCTTCATGTGCTGTTCCACTAAGTACCAAAAGCTGATATACTCACATTTCCAAATGTGTTCTTGCACTGGAGACTGTTAACCCAGCCCGCTGGTACTTGCATGCCCTTAAATATGCTTTTGAGACATTTTCCACATGGCAGGAATCATAGTAATATTACTTAATGACAATGGGCAAATATCCTGCCAGTGACATGTATATAATTGTGGCAGAGATTTTTAGCATCCTTCATGTGGGTTGAGTGAAGTAGGACATACATGCCCTGAGCTAAATCCTCTATCTCCCACTGGCCCTGGACAAGTAACCTGAAATACTGCAGTTTACATGCCAGGAAATTATGAACTATTTGGGAAGAACAGGAATAACATCTCATAACCTGCCCACGTCTTTTTTCTCCAAGCTGGTTGCATCTCTACAGCTCCAGTGCGGGGGCTTCTTCTGCCCTTGTGTTGTGCCACCCAGGTAAGCAGAGCAGCAAAGGAATGTGGGACCTGATCAATGACATGATTTCTTGTCGCAAATACTTACAGTAGCCGTGCAGAGATCACACTAAAAGGTAGGAGCTTTCACCTGCTTCTCTTTGCTGTGTTTACTAATTGCAATAGGCTCTGGCTCTGCATAGCAGATTGGTAATGTCACTGCTTGTGAGTCACATGCTCTAACCTGGGAAACTAAAGTTTAGCTGTCTGTTTCTCAGTCATCCTAAACTCACTAACAGGGAAGAGGGAGAAAGTACACCTAAATAGCATTTAATCTCCTGAAGCATACACCTAAGAGAGATCAGAGGAATTTTGAGTTTGGACAGCTGACGAAACAAGGAGTACCTTGTGTAGATGTGGACCTCAGACAAAGGAATCCAACCCTTCCATACTTATTTCAGGCAAGGATATCCTGCCTATGCAGTGAGACGAAGGTAGAGGCTGCCAGACCACAGCAGTCTGTGATGTTACATAGAATCTCCTTTGTGGACTTCACTGTTAAAGTTATTTTACCACTTTCTAAATACAGAATGTACCACAAGGACCTGAGAACTTGTTATAGAGAAACTTCTGGAGTATTAGAATCCTCTGATTTTTTTCATTTTTGTGCCACATATCCTTTATGCAGACAACAAAATGAGTTCCCCTGATGGTGTCCCTGTGCAGTAGCATTTCCAAGAGTACCACTCAGATATGTGCCAAAGATTTTCCTTCACTGCCCACCCACTCCCATTACTACATCTTTAATGCAGTTTTATAGGATGGGTTGTTGTGGCGTCTTGCTCCTGAACAAATTTCCCCTCTTTCTGCTCACTAGTCCCTGACGAAAATAAATGGTAGGAACAGAAAATGGCTTCTTTCTCTCTTACACTTTTCTCATTTCAGTCCTGTTGTTAGTTTCTCATACTTCCATTCTCAAGTGCTCTTCTGAACTCCTCACTTCAGTGACCTCCTTTCTTAATTTAATCTGGACAAAGCACCAAGTTCATTTCAATTCATAAAGCTTGATTTGCTGTGTGCTCTTGGCAAATGTGAATAAGTTCCCTGGCTCCTTTTAATCAGCTATCATAACAATTTCCTTTTTTTTTTTCTTTCTTTTTTTTTTTTTTTTTTTAAGCTGCAGCAATTAGGTCACCAAAGCAAGTAGTCTCTTGTGTTCTATTGAGAACAAATCTGTCCTTCTCTGACTTGCTGCATAATTTAATTATTAAAGCTTGATATAATTTTGGTTTCCATGTAAGGCAACCCCATAAGAGCAATTACATCCTTTCGAAGGCAAGGTTACTACTGCTAGAACCAGTACTCAGAGGGGCTGGTACTGTGCTGTATATGGTAATGCTACTACTTCCTACCACTCACATTGCAACATTTGTGTACCTACTTGGCCAACAACAGCACTCTGCTGGCGTCCTCCCCATGACTGTGCACCGATCTAGCATGGACAGAATCTGGTATCAATTAGTTAATAATTTTCAGTGGTTTGAAGATGTAAAACAGCTGCTAAAAGCTAAGCCTTGTTGTTATTATTATGTTAACTAAATTCTTTTGCTTTTACCTTTTTTTTTCTTTCAGAAAATATTATTGTATTATTAACTGTGTTTATCACTTCCTAGTCCTGACATTTAAATATCTAAAATGTTTTGGTGTCATTACATTGTTTTGTATCATAACACCTAAGATGTTCATTTCTGTATGAAAATTTGCATAGCTAAATTTTTTTTAAGAACCCTAACTGATTCTGTTAGCTGCTTTCAAAAAGACAAGAAAATAGCGTGTTATAACATCTGACTCATCTGACTGGAACAGCTTTCCAGAGTAAATTATTTAAGTTCGTAAAAAAGTTTTGGTCACTGGGTTGATTTTAATTTCCAAACTCTGTTTTTCCTAGTGGTCTCTCAGTTCCTTTCACCACCCCAGGAATATCTTATACTTTTGGTGCATTTGGGAAAAGTCTCTCCTGAGTCATGTGTTTTTAGGATCTGACTGGCAGTCTAAAGGGGCAGCAAGCCAGAATTAGAAATCCCAGATTTCAAGAAAGACTTGTAGTACACACATGTAGCTGGAAATCTAACACACAATAGCAGAGTTAAGTAAGGTGGTGCCAAACACTGTTGGTCAGAAGAACAAAGTATCTTCACATTCACCTTAACACACTGTGCAAATTGCTCAGATGCAAACATGTTTTGTCTGACTCATGCAGACAGAAGGACTTCCAACTGTAGCATGCTGAGAATAATGGGGCCCTGCTCACTGAGTTAGCTTGCTTAGGTGTTGCACTGTACCATCCATTGTATTTAAGATATTGATTTCCACTTCTTTTGCACGACTGAAAGATGCACCCAAAACAATTGGAACTTGGAGATATTGTCCTACTCCACCAATAGGAGCTTGTTTAAAGGCTAAGATGACCTGAAACATAGTGTTCTCTTGAATTTAAATTCCAATAAACCCCACTAAAGAGACTTAAAATGATCTGTCTCATAAACTTCACAGCCTTTCTAGACTGAATATATCAAAATTCTTCTAGTGTTACAAATCATTAGATACCTTCAAGCCTGTCAGAAACACACCATTTATGTAACAACACTTCAGTTCCTTATGGAACAACTAATTAAATGACCCTTTTACATACTTGCCTTGTCCCGCCTATGGCTATTAGGACACATCAGGCATTTTCAGTCAGTGTGAGGGCACTGGAGTTAGCTTCCTGGAATTCCATCAGGATAAAAATAAAGTTGTTCCTAATATGTGACACATCGTTCAGTATGGCTTGTTCCAGGCACTTTGGGAGAGGAAAATAATTCATGCTTTGTCACTTGGGGCTATGTTGTGCCATGTGGAACTATTTTAGTGCTCAGTGCTTTTGATAGGGACTGCAGCTAATCCCATTCTCAGGTACCAATAGAGAAGGGCCATGACTGATATGCGAATCATACCCAAAAATACATAAAACCTGTGAGCCAACTTGTGCAGAAAATGAGGATCTTCCCAAGCCTCCCTGCCACAGATGAAGCTGTGGTGCTCCGCCATACCTGGGGGCAGGTGAGCAGGCAGCACAAAGTGGAACTGTCCACCTTTGTTCATAACCCAGGCAGTCTGAATAGTTCCATCAGGAAGCACAGACTCGGCCTTGAGCTCAAATCCTGGCAAAGGCAGCACTTTCTGCCGTGCCTGTCAGTGTGGAAGAGCTGAGCATGCTCTCCAGAAACACCTGAGGCAGTTCCTGGGGAGCAAAGCATCTCCTGAGCAATCAGGCAGCAGTGTCTGGTGATGTGGTCTAGCTGGTTCCTCGTAAGAAGTCAGTTGTGGAGCTTATGTCTGAAATAGCTCTTTACCACAAAAACCAATAAGACAGCTTGAACCAGAGATGTGCTCCTGCAGCAAGGAAGGCTAGTGGTATCCAGGGCTGCATTGAACAAAGTATGGCCAGCAGCATACTGGGGAAGGTGATCATTCCTCTTTTTCCTATACTGGTGAGGTCCTAGCAGGAGTATTTTGTCCAGTTCTGGGCTCCCCAGTACAAGAGAGGCATGGACATAGTGGAGAGAAAGAAGAGTGACTCGGGAAGAAAAAAGAAGCTGAGCTGCCCAGGCTCCTTAAATTGGTAATATGAAACTGAGTAAAATGAGCTAAGTTTGTGCAGGCCAGGGATGTTAATGAACAGACCAATAAAGCTGAATCACAGTGAGACTTATCTACCAGTACATAATATCCTGCATCCTTTATTATGTTGTTTGTGCCTGTCTTGGTATTCCCTTTAGGATTTCTTCATTTTCCCCAGGGCTTCCTGAAGCTGCTAAGGGCTCTGCACAGTTTCCTCAGGCCCTTTGCAGTCAGTGCCACCACATCTTGCCATGAACCTGCCACTCTCCTGCAGTGTCAGCAGCAAGAGCTGCAGACAGCAGGATTCAAGGATGTTTGACCCCTCATGCAGTCCATGTATCAATTCTGCTTCAAGCTCATTCTCCAGCCTCTGCTGGGACTTCAAAGCCACAGTCTGATACACTGCATTTATTTTGCCTCCAGAGACTATGAGAATATTTGCTTTCTCTGGGAATACTTTTTTTTTACTGTGGCAGAAAATCAGACATGGACATACATAAACAAAGAGCTTTGAAAAAATATCTGGGACAGCAAGTGTCCAATGGAGACATATCCTGCCCTGTTTCCACTCTTTTGCCGCTTGAAACTCATCCCTAGAGCCATAAACAAAGTAAAGAACAAGAGCATCAACGTTTTTCAGGGAACTCTCATCCTGCATCTCAAAGTAATTGCTACGTGACTTTGCCTGCAACTGTATTTTGTGCAGAACCTTCATTTGCCCTTAGACATCAAACGCTCCCCAACTTTGAAGAAGTTTGAATACAGATCTTGTCTTTGCAGTTGAAGCACATCTCTAGCATAATGATGAAAAAAAGAAGGAATGTATTGAAGCAGAACACAGACAAACTTCTTCCAGAAATCACTCTAATCAAGCAGCTGCTTCCAGCATGAGGTCATGTCAAAATGTTCCTCAACATGGTGAATACACTTATGATGTAATTTTTTGAAAAGACTAACTATATTAGGCTCATAACACTACTAGATCCCTACACTGGCCTCTAAAGGCAAGCACAAATGTGTTAAGACACTGGTTTATTCCATGGACACTGTTAGAGGACAATACTCTTATTTGGTTAACTTCTGCCTCACCAAATTATGAATGGAAAAGCAAATTGTGATGAGTTATTTATAGGAGATGCAGATCCATGGTGCATTATTTTTTTCTAGTAGAGTGACTCAGTAAATCACACTCCAGCCTTTGCCCAAACCAGTTTTAATATACTTGGTAGATTTTAAAGGATTATGTCTGGTACTTAGGCCTCAAATATATTGTAAGAATGTTATTCTGTTGTTCTAGTTATCCAAACATCTTAAACACAGATTAGAAATCCAGTGGTTCAGCCAAGGCATAAATATGTAACAGGGAAGATTGCATGGCATAAGCATCAATAGCATTTTACCTGAAGATACACGATACAGAGGGGCATGATACACCAATATTCTTCTCCATTGTGATCTATCAGTTTTAACCTTCATTGCTAAGGCTGTAACATTTGGCTGTAAAAGACTGAGGTGTCCTTGAAATATGGATCTCAAATATATATGGGAGTAAAAGCTCAGTGGAAGGAGAAAGGAGACCCTTCTGAGGTCCCCTTTTGATTTGCATGAGTTCTCTTCTTACAACACAGATTCTTAAAGAGCATCTGATTTTTATCATGTCTGGGGCACAAGAGCAGAAGCAGTGGGATTAATTATAGTGGCAATAACCATGATAACAATAAAATTAGAACAATGTAAAAAAAAAGATAACGAAGCAATTTTTGTTCAGCAAATGGGTTCACTTCAGCAGAAGCTTGTTTAAACTCTTGGGCAGTGGGAGAGAAGGTGATTATTAGTGTACTTCAAATGTTTCCTGTCATAGTATTTTTTTCAATAATACAAAGTTTCTAGTATTGTAGGTGAAGACTTATTTAATGAAAAGATAAATTTTCTATTAATAATGCATGCCTTTACACTTGTTAGGTCTTCTCACAATTTCTTGTGCTCCTTCAGCTGGGGAACTAATTATGGGTATGCATCGAAGTTCATAGCATATTCTCCATGTGCCCAGTGTTTATCAGATGTAATTCAACCAGTGGTCACTCAGAGCTATTCCTATATCTGTATGAATAGAGTACACATTTTTGTCCTTGTAAGAGTCCCAAAGATATCCTTGTCTATAGCCAGGCAAGACAGGTAGGTGCTGTAATTATGCTTTCAGGAGACAACACTATCGTGTTTACTCTCATCTTTTACTCATCCTTTGATAGCTTTTTATGATTGCTCTCTGGCTTTTGGCCTGCAGCCATTTCCTATCCTAAAGGGAATGACAATCACAAACAGAAAGAAAAAGGAAAAGATGACAGGAAGAAGACAGTCAAGTAAAACAGGAAGATATTCTGGAAGGTAAGAGTGAAGGTTTAAAAGAAAAATTTAACACACAGCCTAGCAAAATAGAATGCCTAAGACACGTTGGTTTGAAGGTAAATGCAAAACCTTTCCTTTAAAGACACTTAACAAGCACAGCGAGACAGTAGCAGAGAAAGAAGAAAGGAGAAAGACAGCAGTGGAGAAATTGTGCTGCATTGTCACAGGCTTTTCTTTCTCACAGCACATTTTGAATCCACACTTTAAGGGAGGCTGGTTGCGATTCATAAAATAAATATCAAAAAACATACCTATTTCTGAGTGGAGAGAGCAAGAAAATCTCTCAGCCTAAAGTCTCTTAGGAGATATATCTCAGCCACAGCACATTTGTTGAAAATATAAAAGGTGTGTTTGACAGAAATTTTGAATCACAATTTTTTAATCAAGGAAAACAAGTTCATTTAAAACATTTTTTTCCTCTTAAAATGTTTATACCAGTTATAAAGCATGGAATTTCTGATGAAAATCAGGAAGTACCACCTGCTCTAAGCTGAGCATCCCATATCCTTTCCCTTACGCCATGTTGCGATCGGTGAGGAGCTTCTTTCACACTGCATTTTTAGTAGCCTCTAGGTTCACCTGATTTTAAGTAGGAACAGCTCTGAAATCATGAAAGCTTTCACAAGACATGAAAAACATTTCCTGTCCAGCTCTAGCATGAAGACTTTTATATCACCAAATAAAATGATCTATAATGGCTGAAATAGCTTCGTTAGTTGGGTTTATTATTGTGTAAATTGCAGAAAAGGCACGGAATTCAAACATGCAAAGGTGGCAATTCCATTACCTACTTTCCAGCAAAACATGTGTTTTCAATTTAAGCAAATTTTACCGTTTCCCAACTGCAAATTGGATGACATACAACAAAAACTGTGTTTTAACAGCTCTAGCATTTTATAGACATTACAGCCAAGCACCAATCCTTTACCTTAGGAAAAAGTAAGAATTACAAAGAGCTTTCTATAAAAACACCTAATCACCAGCACCCAGCTGGAATTTGTATGGCCTACTGCATAGCAGGCTCCGCTAAGACACAGAACACACAAACTCCTGTGCTTGAAGAAAGATGCTTTTCCGTCTTTGTTCCCATGTCTATAAAATGGGCCAATAATACTTATCTGCTGTGTAATTGAGTGCTGTGGAAATAAGACCTGGGTTTTTTCTGTGAATTGGAGGTCACTTGATATTGCTAACAGCATGAGTAATAATAATGCAGCACAGCAAATGCAGTAGGAAATATTTAAACAAGCTTCAGTGATTCAACTCAAAACTTCTAGTTTGTGGGATCTATTTCCATTTTTAGTTCAAATAAAGTAAAAAGATAGGCTTGTTCATAGTAAAAGTGTTCCAGTATATCGAGAATTCTTTAGTTACAGAACCAGTGACATCTTCCTTGGCCAGAGCATGTTTTCCAAGTTCTGTTAGCCTGACATTTTTATGTGTCTTTGGAGCCCATCTCTGAGCTCTGGCAGTATACTAAATAGAATCACAGAATGGATAAGATTGGAAGGCACCACAGTAGTCATCTTGCCCAACCTCCCTGCTCAAGCAGGGTCATTCCAGAGCACATGGTACAGGGCTGCATCCAGACAGGTCTTGAATATCTCCAGTGAGGGAGACTCCACAGCCTCTCTGGGCAACCTGTTCCAGTGTGTGGTCATCACCTGCACAGGAAAGAAGTTCTTCCTTATGTCCAGGTGGAACATCTTGTGCATGAGTTTCTGCCTGTTGCCTCTTGTCCCATTGTTTGGCAGTACTGAGAAGAGCCTGGTTCCATCCTCTGGACACCTTCTCTTCAGATAATTACATACACTGATGAGGTCC
>JAWWES010000081.1:12993271-13059909 GCA_035583135.1 Lophotriccus pileatus | reverse complement strand
TTGGCAGTACTGAGAAGAGCCTGGTTCCATCCTCTGGACACCTTCTCTTCAGATAATTACATACACTGATGAGGTCCCATCTCAGTCATCTCTTCTCAAGGCTGAACAGGCTCAACTCTCTCAGTCTATCCTCATAAGAGAAATGCTCCTGTCCCTTGATTGTTTTTGTTGCCCTCCACTGGACATTAGCAAAATGCTACCCATAAAAGAACACCAAGATCTCTAGTTTGCATTTTGTTTTGTTTTGTTTTGTTTTTTTATTGCATAAATAAGCTGCATATTAAAACACTTATTGTGAAAGCTTAAAAATCACTCCTTTATTCCAGATCATCGATAAAATCTGGGCTCCACTTCAATCTGTTGGAGATTTGCCATTGATTCGACAGGGTACAGATTTCAAAATGGACTTTGAAACAATTGGATTAGAAACAGCTATTTTTCTGATTTCCTATATTTCACAGTGGAAGCTGAGAAAGGACATTTTGAATATTGAAGTAATTTAAGCCAGCCAAGAATGATGCAGTCAGTAAACTTGTTACTTTACTAAAAGATTGACTGTCTAGAAAATGCTACAAAGCTGGACACATATTATTTTTCCATTAGTTCTCAGAGATCTGAGGCACAATCTGCCATATGAGTCAAAGGTGTGTATGTGCACACTATACTCAGTGTGGTACCAGTTTTCTGTTTATCACATGCTCACAAACTCTTATAGCCATATGCTTATATACCCCTTGATACAGCAGAGTTTCCTAGAGCTTAAACTGATTGTAAGCTGTCAATTACACAGAAAGAAAGGAAATTCATAAAATGCATGGGAGTGGTTTCTCTAATTACTGTCTGGACAACATTCCTTAGTACTTTCATTCATGCACCTATCACATATTTTTCTTACTACTTAAAACCTCAGTAGTACTTTTGCTGTGATAGCACTGATGAAATGAACAAATAGTTTTCACTTTTGTATATTCCATTTTTCTATTTTCATTTTTCCCAAGACCAACACAAATACTCTCTTGCCCAGAAGTTCAGACCCAGATACTGCCAATTATGTGTCCAAAGGACTTGTTTTCTCTTTTTGCTTTCTCTCAAGACCACACATTTGTGATCTTTGTGTTTTCATCAGGCTGCTTTCTGTTCATCTTCTCCTTCTGTACTCACATAATTGAAGCAATGGTTATTTCTAATTCAGGAAATCTTCCCTTCTTCTCCTTTAGTCAAGGCCTGCCCCAAGGACAATGGTTTGGACAGTAGCACCTATTGTTTCATCTGTCTTCTTCCAGGGGGAAGCTTAATTGCTTATCCCACTGCATGACAGATTTTGCTTACTCATCACTACAGCCCACGACTGTCCAGGGACCAAAAGCTCTTCTACTGCACTTCACCACATTTTGCTGCCCTCTACCATATTACTGTTTAACCCTGTTGGCTGAAGTCAGTCTCTATGCACACATTTTTATTCTGACAATAACTAGGAGCTATACACTCCTATCAAGAGATTTTTTGAGGCCAGCAACTGATATATAAAATTAGTGCTACTTGTACAAGCTCTATCCACTAAATTGGAAAGATCTCCAAAGAGCTATAAAAATTTATTTCACACGCAGGCATAGGCACATGTATGCACTCTTGTATTTAAGACAAAAAAAAAAAAGAAAAATCTAGTAATGAACTTTGCAATCAAATACTCTTACACAAATTTGTTTCTCAACAAGTGCAGCCACTGTTTTGTAAGTACCATGTTGCAATAAACTTTTTTCTAAGTGCCCAAAACTATTTAGAATTATGGTCCACCTGTTCACCCAATTGTCTTCTTCTGAAGGGCTGATTGGGATAATTGATTGTGGGGGCTGATGAAGGGGGCGGGAAGATGAGGTCAGTTAATTGCTGCCTGGGGAAGAGGATGTAGGAGGTCTCTTTTGTTCCAGGCTGACGGCCCACTTGTAACAAATGACATACAACAGAGATGCTCAGAAGACACTCCTTTAAGATTCTTCCCACAGGGGAATAACAGATGTTCTTTGTGATTTATGGGTCTGGGTTTTGGGGTCTAATACTGTAAAATGTCTGTACAATCTGGACTAGGCATCACAAACAAGTGCAATCAAATATATCATGACTGAATGTATTGTATCTCACTGTGCATTAACAGAATAAAACGGCAGCACCAGACCTGGGTAAAATACCTTTCAGTTCTCCTTTTACATAACTGAACTATGTGCAGACCTCACACACAGAGAATTTCTACAGCCAATGCTTTCTGGAAGGAAACAGCCCTCATCCTGAATGCTGCTGTCCCATGGGTTCCCTGCCTTTAGATTATGGGAGATCTCACATCTGTTCTCAGACTTGCCAACTCTAATAAAATGTATTTATTTCAAGCTTCGCTGATGGTTAGAAAAAAACCCTAATAACTATTGAAATGGAAATCAACAACTGTTCCAGGTCACAGTAAATGGATTTGAGGACTTAGTAACCTGGCACCCCTGAAAATGTCTTCTATATAATGCCAGATAAAATGAGCATATTTGGGAGCATTTGGTCAGCTCTCATGGATGCATACTCTATTGCTGAACAAACACAATGTATCATTCTCATTTCTTATTTTTTCTCTCAAGGGTAATAAAAATACAGGAGCCCTCCACAATATTTTGTGTCTTCCCTCTTCTTCTCCCTCTATCAAGTGTCTTTGATGCAGCTGTGAGGACAACAAATCATCTGTACTCCACACACTGTTGTTTCGAGTGAGGACAAGGGGTTTTAGAGCAGCACAATCCTAAAGCAAACAGTCCTGCTCAACAAAGCCATGAACAAAATGACCTGCTATACCTTTGGTATTGAAATATATGCATTTTCTTCTCCACCCCTCAATGAATGTTTGAAATAAAAAAAACCTCAAGATTAATTGACTTTGAAATTTGGCTGGGAGAATAACATGTTTTCACTTATGTTCAAATGCCATGGCTAGAAAATGGCATTTGTATTGGTATTCATATGCCATACCTCTCACTTCCCTGCCAAAAGTCTTTTATTGCAAAGGCAAAGAGTTTTACACGGGGAATATATGAGTCTATCTAAAACACCAAGAAAAAAATATTTTTAGATCTATTTTCTCCCTCCCCCATCTCCATTCTTACATGCATAATTAGCCAGCAATCAGGTATAATAGCTAGACATGTAAATGCCTTTAGTTTCGTGCAGGTGCAAAAAACCAAGGTTACACACAAAATCAAGCCCTAAGGATTAGTCTTTCAATATAGGACAAAAGGCTGTCTTCCCCCTCTCCTCTCTACTGATTCCTCAAATACAGATACTTCTTTCATGTATAAAATCTAATAATGTAATCACAGCCTGACCTCTATGATGTATAATGCAAAAACAATGTTGAGTGAGCATCTATTATAAATCAGTTTTGGCATCAGTTTCGGTAATCTGAAAATAACAATACAGTGAAGAAAATTAGCTCTGGAAAATGAAGCAATTACCAGGAGATCAGCCAAAAAATGGAGATTTACTTCAAGAAAAACTTGGGAACAGATTATTTTCTGACTTAGAAGCTCTAAGCTGTTTTTTCAGTTACAGCAAAAGAAAAAGTTATGGCTTTGGGAATAACATCTGTGTATAAGAGAACATACATAAAATGAGAAATGGGGAACAATCTATAGGGATTTCTTGTTTTCCTGTAGTTAGTGTGCTGGTTACTTACCTTTATCTTCAACTAAAGCTAAATTAGCATTTTGAACTTAAAAGCAAGAAATAAAAATCTTCTTCTCCTGTTATATACTGTTATCTAAAGGTGGTGAATAATAATTCAGAAACATCTTCCCTCCTAGATAGTTTGTCAATATTCAAAGCTAAAGTCTTGAGTGCAACAAATGATCCAAGGTACACAGTCAGACCCTCCCTGAGGGAAGGAGTTGTGAGGACAGGGGTAGTAATGTGATATTTGTTAAAACCAACCTAATCCTGCAGCTGGAAGTGTGTAGGGCTGCTGGTTTTTGAGGAATAGTACTTAAGAAAAGAGATTATTGAAGTGGCTGAATAGTTGGGTTAAAAGGTTTGCCAGCATGAAAAGAAAACAACCCCAAATTTGCCTTATCATGGCCATAAAATAAATACAAAATGCAGGCACTGTGAGTGGGTTCAGGTTTATGGTGAGAAAGATCACTATATTTTTCTTCATGGTCACAGATCACTAATTTGAAGTAACTTTACTGGTGGGCTGTGGAGCGTCCTCACAATCAAGGTAAGTCGGTCAGTTTTACAGAGGCAAACAACATTTTAGTATCACACAACGGATTCTTTTCTATCAGTGTTCAGACTTAAGCAGCTGAAATTCTCACCTCTGTGCAGATGCATTTCTGTGGAGTGGAAGCAAGCTCTAACTTGTTCAGCAGTGAGCTAAACAAGTGCAGTGAGGTCAGATCCCTGTAAGATCTGGCATGCCCGTATTTAATAATGTGTTTAGATAGCAGCCATTGCAGCCTGTCCTATTACTCTCTACTCCAGCTGCAGAGCCAGAGCAGGTCCAGAAGCAAAAGGGAGCACTGAATACTCGACAAGAAAGTAAATATAGAAAACATGGCTTTGCCTGCAGTATAATCTAACCCAGCTGGTACTGAGACAGATGAAGAGGGTTTACACAGTGCATTCATCTGGGGCTGCTGGACTCCCTGTCACAGCAGCAGGGCTGAGCCTGCTCCCAGCCCAGGGAGGGACCCTCAGTTTCCTGGGCATTGCAGAGTTTGCATTAAGATCTTTAACCTCTCAGACTGACTCTTGTTTGTCTGCAAGAAAAGTCAAACTGTCTCTATGTATGAGATTTGGCACAGCATTGAGCCACAAATCCTGAGCCTAGAAGGGCTTTTCTGTGGCAGTCTGAAGTTTCTGCCCTGCCATCCCATATTATGTCAGCTTTTCATATTGCAACCCTTTCCTCAACATTCTTTTAACTTAATTTTTATGCTGCTTTGGAGTAAAGTGCCCCAATGTCATGTGCCAGAAATTATACCTCTCCCACAGAGACCTAGGCACAGCCTGCAATATCTTCTGAAGTAAAAAGCTGTGCAAGTAGGCCCAGAAATTATACCCTTGAAATGACAGCAGGCACTGTCACAGACATTTGGTGCCTCTCAGAATCTGTTCTCTGCACTAAATTGAAATATACTGTTTGTCCTCCTAAGGCTGTCAGCTTGGGGGCAGTGCCAGGCTCTTTGGAAGAGTACTCTGTAAATACCTCTGTAAGTTGCCTCTGCTTCCCCTGTGCTCCTTGCCCTGCCTTGTGTGCACAATCTATACTTTCTTCCTTCTGTCACTGATGAGGATCTCCCTCTTTGAGAGCAAAAAAAGACACCCACTGTGACTTTCTCCATTAGGCCATAAATGCTCTTGAGCTGCTGGCATCTGTTTTGTAAATAGACAATTAAAATAAAGAAGGGAAAAAAAAAAATCTCTGCTCAGCTTTACATAGAGCCCAATGACAGCTGTCTTGAGGGGCTCAATCCTGCACATCATGAGAAGCTCCTGAAAAGTGCTGAGTACCTTCATCTCTAAAGAGCTTAACTGGAGTCAGAGGTAGCAAAGCACCTTCAGCACCTCACTGAATGAAGCCACATGTTGTTGGGACTCCCACTGATTTCTGTCATCAGAGCAATTGGTTTCAAGAATAAGCAAGAAAAAAATCCCCCACTGACACCAGTGGGAATCCTTGGCACACACAGGGAACAAACCACTATGGTTGAGATCTTCTCTGGATATGGGAGCAGTCTTTTATTCTTCTTATGCAAATTATTTATACAAATTATGCAAATAATTACCAAGTCATTCTGGTGACTGTATAATAACAACAATAATAATTATTGTAATTACTAATGTTGGTGTTGTTTGTCACTATTGTTGTTATTCACATTTATTGTGACTGTGCTCTGGGGCCAACCAAGAACAGTGTCCATTAGGGATACTCAAACAAGCAGTTGCTGCCCCAGAGAGTTTACAAACTTAAGAAATCCCATGGATGCAGAAGAGGAGGGAGAAACAGTGGGTGGGGATGATGCAGTCAGTGGAGTTGGGATAGGGGAGTGGGAGAGAGTAGGGCAGGGAGTCACAGCAGGATCAGTATAGGCAGATTGCAAGGAAGGGAGTCAGGGCGAGGATTTGTTGATTTCCTCTGCATTTTATTCCCAGGGCCATATAGGTGTTAGCACTAACCCAGTATGTGTGACAGATATATCCACTTCTCAGATCTGACTGTGTAAGAGGTCTGTGGGAAGTGTCTGTCTCTTAACATTACATTTTACCTACTCTTGATTGGTGCAGAAATCCCTCAAGTGCCACCCTCCTCCTTGTATAGACTGGAATTTTAAACTGCTCTTTCTCTGCCCCATGGTATGGCATGTCTGTTTTAGCCTTCCAGTCCATCCCCAAGGAAACTGCAGTGACAGTGGGTTTTCCCTGAGACTACTGTGTTCACACCTAAAGAGAGGTGGAGGATAAAATCCACACAAGCAATTAATGGAAGTGAGAACTGTCCTGAACCTTCTTCATTCCCTCATCAGATGTTTTCCAGGTGTTTACTGATATGGATAAAGAGTTGTTGACACCCACTCCTCCCTTCCCAAAGTGGTGGCACTTTGTTTGTCTCCCATGACCCTGGAGTAACTTCACTGACCACTTCTATGACCGCAAATAAAACAAACTGGGGCTGGCTCTACAAACTTTGTGCCAGGTAGCACAAAACAGCTAAACTCACACATCTAAACCGTTGTGAAATGGGTTGACTTTGACCCAGCTGCGTGTCAGGACCTGAACCCAGCCCACGCTGTGCTTGGCAGAGCAGTGGGAAGTGGCCATGCTGCCTCCGGCCAGTCCCAGTTCCCGTGCTCTGACCTTGATCAGTTTATTAATAGAGACACTCAATGAGTTGCTATTGCCAGATCCCTGCTGCTGTTTCTCCTTCCTGCCATTTTCGGAGTGTTTGTTCATTGTTACTTGAAATAAATGAAAAAAAAAACCTCATACAAATTATTTTCTCCCTGAAAAATGCAAGAAAGGGTCTCATTACTTGGGCCACGGAGATAACCCATCAGCCCTCTTGCATTTTGGAACAAATATGTGTAACATCTCATGGCTCCTCACCAACAAGGCTTTCAATTACAACAGTATAAATCCAGTGAAACTCCACTGAAGTCAAGTCTTTTATTCTTGATTTACTCCCTTATAATTTAAAGCACTGTAGCTGTATTGTGCTGGAAAAAATAGAGGAACTTTTCAAATCTCAGAAGTCTGAATTTCTCAAAATGACATATGTGGCTATGATTTCCTGTGTGAAGTACAAATTATCAGGAATGTTTCTGCAGAGCTGAGAGATGCCAGAAACTTTTTTTCTTTCTCTCTTTTTTTTTTTTTTTTTGGTCTACATTTCAACAGTTATTCTTATCCTGTTTTAACTTTTGTGTAAGTAATAAGGATGGATGAACCTTCTTCCCTTCATTTTTCAAACTATGTATTTTCACTCTTCTTTAGGTTTTGTCTTGCCTGTTCTGCCTCCCTTCCACAGAATCTCTTATTAGTTGAATAAGAAGTCATTTATTATCAGCCTGAATCAAACTTCCAAAACTACAATGTTCAAGTGTGTCCTACATTAGGCACGAGCTAACCTATTCAAAATGTGTAATACGTCACCATTTTGCGCCTAAGAGTACTTAACATGAGAGAAATGTGCAACAACATTTTTCTGACAAGGTTTCTTATGATCAAAGAACATCTAATCTATTTATTTGTATTGGGTAAGATGTGGGGAGTTCACAATTGCATACAGCAACCTGTCATTCTCAAAAGTCTCAGACTTGTTTTGGAGGACTCTTGTCTGTCATGGGAGGGATAAGACAGATGAATGTGAGGAAATAGTTGAAAGGTTCAGCTTCCACTAGAATAAATATGAATAACCTTGAGCTGACAGATGTAAAAGGACAATTGTTTAACAACTTCCTTTCTGCAAAGAGACAATATTCCAAGCCCCTGTAAAATACAATACACTATACAATATAAACACAATGAAAGTGTGCTTAGCAAATTAAGTAGTTGGGGTAAGAATACTTGGAAAGCTGGAATTATTTTCTTGATTTCTAATTTTCCAAAAATGTTGGCTAGATCTCAGTTTACAAATGTCTTAGTTAATTTAAATTTCCATTCCTATTTTCCCTTACTGAGCCTCCTGGTAAGCTGAGTAGGCTTCATAATTCCACAGAATAGTTTAGCTTAATGGAATGGTATTTATCTTGGCCATTAAAAAGTTCTCTGTGTCAAGCAGAACCTCTCAGATTAAAAATTCAAAATGTGAAGGAAAGACTGTGGAAAAACACTCCCTTGAATAGAACCAACAGAAGCATTTCTAGTTTATCAGATCCCCATAAAACAGGGAAATGCCCATGTTCTGTAAATGGGTAAAAGCAAATGCCCACAGTCTGTAAATTTCAGTGAATAAAAGGTATCCTCTACCCATTGCCCCAGGTTTTTTCAATACCTGTTTGTACTCAGTGGTAAGGAAAAGAGGCAGAGAAGGTCCACAGTACTCAGTAGGTGCATGATCAATCTGATCCCCTCCATCTCTCACTGTGGTCAGGGAGTATCTTGGCTACATGGCTTGGAGCCATTTTCATCTCCTCTACTACTCCCAGTAGTATTGTTAGGTTGAAACAAAATTATTTTAGGGACGGGATAGGAAGGAGGGCAGGAAATCCATCATGATGTTACTTCTACTCTAGTCATGCAAAGAGAAGGCCAGAGGTAGAGGTGCAGCCCTTTCCTTTAGCACTGATCCATGTTGCCTGTGCTTCTGCAGAGGATCCCCCAAAGCATTCACACCCACTGCAGGCTGTTTCAGGTACTGACTCTGCTCTCACCCCATGGCAACAAATTTCTCTGTCCTTTTCCCTTTCTGCACCTCACCAGAACCTGATGAGCCAGTGAAACACAGTTATTTCTACTTCTGCCCCATTATGATCAGGCACTATGTACAGCAGATGTGCATCAAAGAATCTCATTTGCTGACTCAAACGGCTCAATTCCTATAAACCATAAAAGGGAACTGTTTCAATTTATTAAGTCATGGTTATATTCTGAGCTGAGGAATGTCACGAGCCTCATGTAATTATTAGCCTGGTATAGGGTTACTTCTGAAATAGCAAGGGAAAAAATTCTCAAAATACTGATGACTAAATTCTTTATTTATGAGACTTTTTGTGATGAGATGCTTTGTTGTCAAACTGGCAGGAAAACTGAGGGTGGTAGTCACCATACAGGAACTGTGGCATGTAGATGGTAAGTTTTAAGGTCAGTTAAAAATCACAGAGTATACATTTGCATATTGTATAGTAGCTGAAAATGGATGTGCTATTGTGAGCATCTATTCAAGATCCCCACGCTCCAACTGGCTCTGCCTGCTCCATTTCAGTATAGTATCTGGTAATAGAATTATACTGTGAACAATATACATGCTGAAGAATAAAAGGTTGAAATTAATTCCTCCAATGCTGTTTTCACTGCACCTTCACCTTCTTGGCAACTGTGAATATCTGTAGCTTATCTTACACACTACACAAGGATCTGACATTTAAATTAATTTTAAGCAGCTTGAATTAAAAATAAAGTTCTCTATTCTTTTTTAAGTTGTCTCTATTTTACTACTCTCATCCTTTTTTAAATGTGCTCACATATATTTGAAACAATAATTCTTTTCCCTAAAGCATTTTCTCAAGATTAATAGCATAACCAAAGTCATACCATTTTTCTTGGCAACAGTCAGGACCTCATTTCATCCCTGAAGTTTATCAGTTCAGTTCAATTCAGCAGAACTTTATTTTTTACACAAAGAACTGCACAAAGATTCTCAAACTATGAAAGAGACAGACATCCTCAGGTACCTGTCATGGGTAATCAGAAATCATACTCAGAATGCGTATTTGCCTTGTATGTCCATTTGTCAGGAAGTCCAGTCTTGGACACAAATCACTGCTTTGTAAATGGATCATCTGTTGTCTAAAAAACTGAAATGGAAATAAATCTTATGACATATCCTGAGCCTTTCTTCTGTTGATTTTTTTTTTCCTAGACTGAAATAAATTGAGGGATTATAGCTTGTATTTCACAGACAGAGAACTTAAAGAAAAAGACTTAGATACATAATGAATAAAGATGTCTCCTGGGAAAGGAAAAAAATAAAATAAATAGTCAACAAATGAAATATTTGCATACATAAACAGAAAGATCTGCCTGAATCTACAAAGGGCTGACAAAGAAATGAAACAAAGATCACCAATGGACATAATAGTAAAAAATTACTGGATTTTGCTAGATCAAAAGGGCTTCTGTTCAAACTGGATCAGTTCTAAAATAAATAGCAGTAAGGAATAGCCACTGACCTTCTGTTCCAAACAAACATGCTGTCAGCAGGCAACACATTCTATCATAGCAGAGGTAAGACTCAGTAGCCACTCATTGTCTTCATGAGTCTTTCATAGCAGATACACCTGAAATGCACGTCTGAGTTCAGGTTTATGTACTGGCTTTAGCAACACTCCCAGTTTAAAATGTCTTGTACTCTTGTTTTATCTAAGAGAGAAGGGAGAAGAAACACTTTGCCTTTGTCCACTACACAGCAAAAAGTAATACGTGACATTAACAGGAAACTCTAGAAAAGCCTGAATTTTAAGCATAATGTAAACACTACCTTAGTTCTTATCTTTCAGGCCAAAGAACATCTTTCTAGACAGGTACATTTGACAGTTCTTAGTCACAAGCCCTCCCATGCCCATTACAAGAAGGTTCAGTTAACGGTCCTGATAACTGCATGGGTGCAATGCCAGCAGCTTTATCAATATGTGAGTGTCTGTGATGAGGATACAACTGACCTTAATTCCACTTTCAGACTTTTACAGTGACTTGCTGTATGACCTTCAGCAAGGAAGTTCTCTGCACACTGTTATTCCCAATGGGATAAAGAGATAATGATGTCTATCCACCTGGTAATGAGATTTGAGGGCTGCTGATAAAGTGCAGACCAAATTCTTGGTATTATCAGCACTTATGTGACTTCGGCAGCGTCAGTCAGTTAGTCTTTGCAGAGAGCAGGAGCTGAGTTGGGAAGCAGTAATTGGAAGTAAAAGCACTTGATACAGAGGACTGTTTAGTGTGGCATTCAATGGGCATTGACTGGTGTCACAGATGGGTTTATTTGCACTTTGTGTACCTCATATGTTAGACAACGAGAAGGCAACCGGCTTATTGCAGAAAAATGCTTTCTCTTCAAATTTCTCTTTGCAAGTGAACTTCAGTGTCTGCTTGAGTGGAAAGGTGGGCCAGATGACCTCCAGAGCTCCCTTCTAACCCAAAATCTTCTATTGTCCCGTGTGCTGTTGCCTTCATTCCCTCCACCCCTTTATTCCTGCTTTTCTTACAATACACTGTTTTCCTTTGGAATCTATAGTTCTTTCTTTGATCTATTTATTTCCTTGATACTTTTTACATGGGCCAACTAAGGCTCAAGAGAAAGTTATAAACATAGTTTTAATACTAGGATTGTCATTGTTAGCAAAAGGTACCCCACATATCACACCTAGGGAAAGGTGCTGAATATACCAATCAAAGGTCAAAACAGTTTTGAAAATCCAAATACCAAGGAACGAACGTGCTCTCCAAGTTTCATTCTCCATTCATCCATTGCATATTTTCAGTGGAAACTCAAGAGTATCCCACCTGCTTCCTCATTATTGTCTATAATCACACCAACTGTTTTCTCTTCAAGCACAGACTCCTATCCAAGTCCATAAATTACTTTTTACAAGCTTTGACTTGCTCAGTATAAAAATGTAGAAGCACTTTCATGCCAGAAAGTGGGAAGCTCCACCCCACTGCATCTGACCTCAGTATTCAGCTGTCTTTGTAAAGATTTTGAATGCTGGAACTACATCTGAGAGGAAAAATTTAAAAAGGGTGTAAACAAGTGATTACAACAGGTGCAATCTTTACTTTTATATAAATATTGTGGTCATTCCAGTAGGAGATGCCTTTCTCTAGAAGTTAGGCTGTTGTTTTTCTATTACAAAAGTGTGTTGAACTGCTGTAATTTTTTTTTAAACAAAATATCAAAGAGGGTTTGTTTCTATGGAAAACAATTCTAAGGGTAAAAAATTAATAGATTGTTGCTACATCAGTCCACATGGCAGGACTTTTACAATTCCCAGCTCTAAGAAAGTCTGAAAATGTACACTGTATTCATTTTTTTTCATTTGGGGGGTTCTTATGTATACAGATAATCTCCTTTTGGATGAGAAAGTGCGTATGTTGACACGGATACAAATCCAAATTGTTCTGATATGCTTCTATTTTTCATTTTTATTGCATGCGACACAAATTGCTGAACGGTGAAACAGAAGTAAAAAGGAAGGTGTTTTACACTAAAGAAATTAGCTGTGGATCCAAGGAACAGACTGAGGGGTTTTCCTTGCCCTCCTTTTCTTTTTTTTTTTTTTTTTTTTAACACATATTTAATCCTGCCTAGGCAGAGAGAAGGAAAAGAGAAAAGTGGTGGCACAAGCTTATGTGAAGACAAATTTGCCAAGCAATATCACTTGTGTCCATGTGAATATAAAGGATTTTGTGTGCTGGTTTCTGGCTGTCACCGTGACAGTGTGGAGGGACGGGCTGCAGCTCATCATGATGCAGGCAGAGCAGTTTCAGCCACATCCAGCCCCCAACAGGGATCCCATAAATGCAACCGGCATATCAAAAGAAAATACATCCGAGAATTGGAAGAGACGTTTTTCATCTTTTTAGAAGTTTAGTTAGACACAAGTCAAAGAAAGTCATCAGACACCCAGAGATTTGGAAGCACAACCAATCACACACCTGGCAATTGTTTTAATGACTCAAACCCCTTACTAAGAGTGCAGTGGCCCATCAGGCAGTGGCCAGCACACACATTTTGTCAACAACAAATAATAACAGTGTGCTCATTCCCAGGATATTTTGGCAACAGATGCAAAAGTTAACGGTTTTACACTGTACGGTGTCTCAGTTCTAGTATTGAGATATAACTCGTTAGGCTTTTTATTAAATATTGTGCAAGTTGAATGCTAACATGGGAAAGCACCAATGTGAGGCATTAAGCACATTCTTCCTGTCAGAATCAATGACAGCTTTGTGAGCATTTTATCTGAAGAAGGATTTAGTCAAGCTGGGAAGGAAAATCATGTAGAAGTGTTGCTGAATTTTGTTTTATTTTCTGTTTGAATTCTCAGAGAGCCTAACACACAGAGCAAGTTCTCTTTCCTGCAGACCAGTCTGAGTGTATGAGGCCCCAGTCAAGATCTACAAAGGAAAACCATGAAGCATAAAGGTGATCAGTGTCAGAGCAGTGATGAGGGAAGCACTAGGGGCTAGTTATGCAGTGCAGAGTGCTGTGATACATGGAGAACAGAGACAGACTAGTGGAAATCAGCTGGTGTTCTCATCTGTGCACTACGTTAGTTCCATTGACAGAAGCAGACATAATGATTTATCTGTGAGAAAATAGCCTGGTAGTAGATACAGAACTCAACTTCATTAAGATAGAGATCCATACGATATCCTTGAGGCAGCCAAAGCAGAATATAAAATGTATCTGGAAGAAGTACCATCATGTTTAAAGGGAGTAAAAAAAAAAAGATACAATTGAAAATGCTTTGATAGAGCAGAGGTTTGATAATGTGACCCTTCAGGCTTAAGAGTATTAAAATATGGTCTAAGATGTATTAGTTCTTTGTGTTAGCAAACCCAAAAGGCTTACACTTATTCATTAGACATTCCAGCAGATGCAGTGAATGCAAACTCACTGGGCCTTTTGAAGTAACTGACATGATGGGTTTTCTTGCTTCTCAAGAAAACTACTTCAAAAAATCAACACTGATGGCTTATCACCCATTGGATAACACTGTCATTGGCCCCAAAGTGGTATCACAAAGGAGGGGTCAGGCAAGGAAGAAGGAAAGAAGCATGCACTTAGATAAAAATTAACCCACTCTGGAGGGAATGGCAAGTGTCACAGGCAATTTTAGACCATGATCTATGCCCACCAAGGGTTAACTTCTTTTTGCATTTACTGGCTGAAATGAGGAGAATAAAGTTGCTTCCAAAAAGAGTGTGACTGATGAGCACTGACCTTTGATGTTTGACTGATTTGATTGTTTGCTGATATTTATTATTTAGCATTTATTGACCAGAAGAGGAAAGAAAAAATGCCTGGTTGCTATCTCAAATTAGTGAACACTCTGGACTTTGAGAGATACAAAATTTTGTGGAAAACAATCAGGCTTTGGGCAATATTAGTAGATTTTCATGTCAAGCGGGGATTTTTGAAAAGAAACAGATTAATATGGAGCAGGCATTATGCAGTTTAAAAATAAATTTCCTGTTATTAGAGTAGGTCACTATTACAGGATGTTTGCTATGTAGAATAAACCTTTGGGGATAGCAATCATATTGGACAGAGAGCAGATTGTGACAGCAATAATAAAGTGAACGGCACAACAGTGTGGGAAAGACAGAAGAAAAAACTACCACACTGTGTATTCTTAACAGAGATTCACATTGAGATATAGGCTTAAACAATTATAAACCTCAAAGTGTTTTCTCATCTTTTCCATACATCTCCCTTATCTGCTAGAATAAAACCCCCAGACTTTTATGGATTCATTTCATGTACTTTATTTATTTCCTGATCCGTATGAGGCTCAGAATCCATGTGCAGTATTGACAAATACTACATGTCATGCTACTGATCAGTACTAGCATATAAACCCACCAAGTCAACAAACTAAATTTCAAGCCCCTTCTGACAAAGCCTGAAAGAAAAGCTGAATTGGATGCCAGAACCTGAAAACATCTTGTTTGTTCTTGTTGAACACAGAAGACAAGACCACGAACACTCCACTCTGCCTGGCTGCCCCCAGCAACAAAATATCAGCACAAGTATCTCAGCTGGCTTTTAATATCACTGCAAAATTGTTAGGCTGAGGCAGTCACGGCACAGCAGACTCCATCCATGCAGGACTTCAGAGAGCTATCTCAGCAGCTTGACTTGAAGCCAGATGCAAACAGGAAACCCATACAGCTGTTGGTGCCTGCTGCTGTAGTTATTTTCTTTAGCTGGGGTTTTGTTTTACATTCATCATCCCAGTATCAGGACACTTGTATTCACAGCATCTAAAACAATCACATGCACCAACTCAAGTTTCCAAAGGGCTCTCAGAGGTATCTTAGGAAAAGCACCATGCAGTAACCTGGTCTGGGATCTTGCAAAATCAAGACAAATATTGCCCACTGTCACATTTTTAATGTGAAACTTGTAAATAAAAAGAAACCAGCTGCAGTGTCAAAGCCATCTTCAACATACAACCTTTTGGACCTGGTGTGGAACATCCAACACCTTTCTGTCATTCAGTGACACACTCATGAAATTTAATCCCTCACCACCTGCTGGTACAATAATGATACCATAAACATTTTAAGAAAGTGAATTAGGCCTTTTTTCATGAAGACACAGGGGCTAGTACAGTGCAGGACACTCCATCTGGATTAAAGTTTTGGGGTTCAGTAATAAAAATTAATCAGGAAAGACTATGTTTGTCTTTTCTGGTGTGAGTTTCTGTCACCTCAGGCAACGCCTTAAGCAAATGGAAAAGGCAGGCATTGGTCATCACATAGGTTCAATTAAAAAATTGTGCAGCTCTGTATTTCCTGATTGATGCCAAGACCACTTAATGGCTCTGTCCTCCCTAGGTATCTTCATTTCAAAGCTGTCCTGTTTGAGCAATTGGAACTCTATCTACATAAGACTGGATGGTGATTACTCAATTGCAGGTGTTTAAAGTGAATGAAGACCTATTGGACAAAACCTCAGCTAATTGGCCAGCTATTTAGGTACAGGGGTACTACTCAGTCCAAGGAGGAAATGGATGAGCTGTGTTCTTCAGATGTTCCAGGGTCATTATTTCAGAGACTCTGAGCTAAGCAAGACAGGCCTAATGACACTGCATGTCCAACACATCCATTCCAAACCAAGAAAGAACCTCTGCACACTCATACTCTGTCGTTCGAAGGTTGTCTTCTGTTTTTGCCAAACACTTGATTGCATTTTCTTAACACAAACTTTAGTGTTTGCACTTATGAAGCATAATCTCCACTTTAGCACCAGGGTGAAACCAGTGGGATTAATTTTATACTAGGCTGGAAATATATTTTTAAGAGACAAATCCCTTGCTGATTGTGTCACATCAAATTGTGTCACAATTGTGTCACAACTGATGCAAGGACAGGAGTCAGTGGGTTGGGTTATCCAGTCCATCCGTGACACTCTCTGTTTTTCTGTTAATGCAAAAAAGCCTTAACCGTTTACTTGGCTTTAGTTTCTTTTGTCAAGTCCAGATGGCAAGTCCTTGGTTGTCCCTGGGGTGTTCCCAGGAGTAGAAGGAGGGGTCACGAATTCCACTCCTGCCTCCTTCCCAGTTTCCTAAGCCAGCAGTGCTAGTTATTTCTCATCACTATAAAACAGTTTGAAGCCTGTTTTGCTTTATGCCAAGGACTGGCGTAGGCAGTGCCCAGCACAGACAGAATAAACCGCTGACCTTTGCCATTCTGTTCTCATAACTTGCAAATGAGGACAGCTTAGTTGTTGGAGGAGCCTGGCCAGCATGTGACAAAAGAGAATGAGGAGTTAAGTGTTCCCTTCCTCTCACAAATATCTGAAATTCATTTGGCCACTCCATGGCTGGAAGCCACTGCACCTGTGAGTACATCCCAGGGGGTCACTGTGGCCTGTCTGCCTAAAATGTCAAAAAACTCAGCAGATTCTACAGTGGGAAAGTGAAGAGTAACAGAGTCTGCACCACTGGATTTTCATTTTGGATAGTAAAACACTATTTATTTTCCTTTAATTACAGAGCAATCATGCTCCTCTGAAACTGGGCTTGCAGATTTCACTATAACTTCTCTCTTAATTGGATGTTTGTGAATGCAAAGGTTTCTACCATGACTTGTGAAATGAAACAAAAACATCATTTCTACATTAATTTAATTCTTCTATTTCCAACCATTCCCTCACAATCAGGTTTCCTTGATATGCTTAATCTTTTGCAATGGTTTCCATGGCAACTCCTCTTCATTGTGGTGACACCAAGGACTCCAGTAATCATGAAGCTCAACTTTGCCAAGGGATTGGCTTTTGCCTTTTTCCCCCAGCTCTGCCACAGCAGCCCCTGCCTGCTTCCTCCTGTCCACCCCAGTTTCCCCACAGGCACACTGAAAGGCAAAGGCAGGAAGCACACAACGGGATGTTATTAAGGTTTTATGATTATTGCTGCAGCCAAAGCTCCTTTTTCAAGTCCTGTTATACCTTGCTGGTTACTGCTGCATTCCCAGTAAATCTCCCTCTGAAAGATGAGGTACTCATAGCTGTTCATCCTCAGAAATACAAAATGTTATCCTTGCTATAGTGTCCAATCCTACAAAATAGCACAGCTTCCCTTGTATGGTGTTCAGTTACACAAAGCAGCCTCTCCTGCAGGGCACAATACCACAGCTGTAGGGCACAGTATGTGAGTCATCCTGTACTGCACTGCACACCTCCCTACCAGAAATGTACAGATACGTAAGGTAACTTCTGCTGTACAGCACAAAACCATAGCTGTAGTATCCAGCTGTATGGAAATTGCTGACACCAGACGGAGGTGGCTCCAGCAGCGTTTGGTTATACATTGCAAGAACTGTACTTTTTTGCTCTAATTTCCTTCCTACAGTTTACCTCCCCCTCCTCCAGACCAACCAGCTCTGAGGCATGGACTATGTGACTGGCAAATCAAACGTTATTATTAATCACTGTAATTACTTTTCTTGGCCCAATTGCAGAGCCTGGGAAGCTAACCACAGTCTCTAGAGTGCAACCTTAACTACAACATGTTTCTGAGCCACCATTACCTCATTGTTAGTCATGTTTAACCAGAAAGAATTGTGAAACTTTTTTTTCCCTGAAATCTCTCAAACCACGTATACTGCACAGATCAGCGTGAGAATCTCTGCATATGTACCTCTGTGCTTCCAGCTAACCACTGACTTTGCCAAAACCTCAAGTGTTTAGTTCAGGCTGAAGGATAGACAAGTATTCTTTCTTCCCCTAGTTACAAATAGTGGGAATGGTTTAACAACAGCAATGATATAATTTTCTATCTTTGAATGCCTACATAAGAATAAATGTCCTCTTCTGAAAAGTGTCAGTTGCAGGGTAACTAATAGGTGACTGCAAAGTCACTGAACACAGAAGATATTGAAAAGTACTGTGCTTCTCACACAGTGCCTGCTTCCCAAGTCTCATCACCAGCTTCAGCTCAGTGTGAGAAGTCAGGGTATGGTCCCCGGACTTGTTACTTGTCGCAGGTATTCCTTCCCGACCCATGCATCTATCTGCACAAGCATGTAACCATCCCAAAGCCGAATTTTTTGTAGAGTTATTTGTCTCTTAACTCCATGAGTTGATCTCACCTTGCCACCACCCAGGTGCTGGTATCAACAAGAGGCAAAGAGGAGATCTTTCGTTTCCGGACTTATGCACTGTTTTTCTTGCGTATAAATAATACTGTGTATTAATTAGTAATAGACAGTAAAAAGGAAAACTTTTTTGACAGCTCTTTCTACCCCTAAGATACCAGAATCTTTTCTTAGATCAGTCTCATCTCTTTTCTGCAGGGACTCACAACACTGTTGTGAGTAGGAGTACACCTGTGTTTTTCAACTGCACCTGAACAGTGCAGTTGTCTCAGTGTGACCTGAGACAGACACAATGCTCAAACCTGTCTATGGCTTAAGCTAAAATTGTACCTGGGGTTGTCCATGTTATAACAGAAAAATTACAGACATGTGGCAACATCACAGTCCTTTACAGCTACCCAATGAAAGTGGTTGCCATATGGTTATGAAAGTGACTGGCATTTTTCAACCTCTCCTCTTCAGCTAAGTGCTACTTTACAGGCTGAGTGGAAAGGGCTGATGATTACAGAGCCAGCTGGATGAAGGAGAGGGAGGGAACAGCTCAGACACATTTTAGCCAGCCTTTCTTAGCAATCATCATCAAGCAGAAGGAGCACTAGTTTTCACTGTCTTCGTACAGGTAGGGGTAGGCAGGTTAGTGCTAATTGACAGCTTCCTGCGAACACTCACATTAAAATTCGGCAGCCACTTTGGGTTTTTCCAGGAATAAAGCAGTTATTTGTGAACTTGAGAAGTGGCAGATTAGTGCTGCAGAGGCGGAGGACTGCTAACTGTCCACGGGTAAAACCAACTGACAGGAGGGCAGAGACACATCTTAGCCAAAGCAGCAAGGCAAGAGCATCTTAGCCCTTCCTGCAGCACAGCCTGGTGCCCATGGCCAGCCGCCTTGAGGGAGAGCAATTGTTTGAATGGCAGAATCTGCAGCTTTAGGGCTAACATGTAGGAGAAATGCAGCCACCATTACCAAAGAGTTATGATGAGAGAAACGGCACACGGTTCTGTGCTCAGTACAGTAAACTTATTCCCATACTTTCTGGAGGTGCCAGAGTCTGTCAGGGACTCTTAACTCCAGCAAAACATTGTTACTGTATCCCAAGTTACAGAGAGCTTTACTGAGCCATCAGCCATTCAAAACAACTGTTACTGCTATGCTTGTGTACTCGCCATCAAGCACAAATGATGCCATAGTGGCACGGGATGTACGTAAAGGAGATGGACAAACATCCCTCGGTAAGAAAGATCTACACGTAGAAGAGACAGAGCAGTAGTTCCTGCGTGCATAAGTGGCACTGAAAAGTCTTGGATTAATCATTGTCAAAGACCAGGTGAGTTCTTGGAAATACTCTTGAAAGAAAGAACACTGAAATAAAGTCAGTACAAATCTTTTGAGACAGGGTTGCAAGCCAAAAGTCCTGCAAAAAAACCCACCAAACAAACAACCACTTACTTGGAGAAGATATCACTTCATGAAAATGTTCTCATTTTTGTCCAACTTAGAATATATTCAAATAATTCCTAGTTTTAGTTCAAAAATAACATTTGGGCTCTTTTGTGTCCCTGTTGCTGTGAAAATAGTGAGAATTTTCATCACTGCTTAAATGGGAGAAGAAAATTTGCTAGTTTCACTTTTTGCAAAAAGTGATGTAGACCTGAAAGGTACTAGTCTAGTAAAGGTACTTCTGGCTTTGACCTTCATTTTACAGTTGTAAATATTAGTATTTAGCTTCTAAAACTTGAATTTAGACACCGTGACTGCTTATAGGAAAAATGTGTTTGTAATTATCTACACTCGGGAAATTTTATCTGCAAGTAGAGAAATCAATGCTGAAAATCTGGCCCGAGAAAAATTATAATGAATGATCCAGTTAATATTTCCCAAACCTTCCTCTGTTGCAGTGTTGGCCTAGCTTTTCTGTTTTACCACTCACATTTTGGATGAGGCACCTGTAGAAGTACATTTTGCTCTAAAATGGAACTTTTTGCTACAGTGCTGCAGAAGAAATCAACTCAGACATCTTTATGATCCCAAATACAGACAGCCATTCAGACTGCAGATACAGGACTCTCCATTCATATAGTCCTAGCTGCTGTTTTGGTCTGGTTTTCTGCCATGCTTGTAATGGGATCTTGACTTTAGCAAGTTCCCCAGGTACCAAGGCTCTCAGCCAAGATCTTTACCATGGCTAGGACAGCGTTTTGTGTTCAGACATCTCTGATTTGAAGAACCCTGTTGTACACTTACAGAATCCAGTTCTTGACTTTTTTTTTCTTCTTTTCTGCTTCCCAAATCCTGACAGACCCTTAGTGAGAGGCTACATGCACACCCTTGAGGAAACTTTGTCTCAGTTTCCCTTCACATTTTCCTTGAATTTTCTACTAGAGTAAGTCAATGGGAGACTGACAGCAGCAGCAGAGCACACCACCAGGTAAGAGTGTTCTTTGCTCATTCTTCCCTCAGCCAGCACTGCTGTCGTGTTGGCTGTCCTCTGTGTCTCCACTGAAGGCACAAGGGAAGCTGCAGACCCTTTATGCTGCAACCTCTGCTTCCCTCCAAAGGCTTCCCCTTTCAGCAGCCCTATGCAGGGAAGGAATCTAGCCCATTAACTAATTTATCAACATTTACACTACAAATGTTATCTAATTAAATAATACCACTTCTTTAGCATTTTCTGCATATCTCTAGCAAAAGTTTGCTAGCTGGAAAAAACATCTCATGGGGGCTAAGGAGTTTATCTTTCCAGTCACTCATTCCATTTGGTGTTATCTATGTTTATTTTTGCTTCTCCACTTACAGATACATGAAGAAATGAAAACAAGCTGCAAATCCACATACTTGCCTTTAGAGTCTTTGATCCTTAAGACAAATGTACAGTTATTAAAAGAGTTATCAAACACTTACAATCTAAGTATTGCTAATGGATTTTTTTTTCCCTCCTCCTTTTCCCTTTTCATAATTTATGCAACATTTGCTCACAGAACTGCAGCTCTGGCTGATGCAGTAGCATAAAGAAACTAACTTACCTGAAGCAAAATAATAACAGACCTTTGGGGAGATCCCAGCATGAAAGGAGCCAAGAGTAAGGAAAGCAGAAGTATAGAAAGCTGGACTGAAATGAATCCAAGCAAAACATGCATACACCAGCTACTTCGTTCCAAAGGAGGCAGGTGGCAGGCTTATGTCCTCCTGTTCTTCAGCTACCCATTTCCTTTTGTGGTCATTTTTCATATGAGTTTCTTCCTTTTCTTGCAAGGCAAAATCTGAATATATTCTTTCTGTACTGTGCTTGCAGTTTCCAACTCAGCTTACACATAAAATAATTCAACCGCAGCTTCCTACATTCCAAGTTTATCTTGCTTCTGCAATCATTTTCCTCTCCTCTCCTTTGGATACTTCAGCATGAGGAGGATGTGGGCAAGTCAAAGGGAACTGAGAGAAACAGGCTGAAGGAATTGAGACCCTTAATGAAGACCCATTAAAATCTGGGTAATTTATGGCGTATGAAATGCAGTATCTGTCCAGTATTAATTAAATTTAAAGATTCTTTATTTTAATATTGAAATAATTGAAAGATTCTACCCTAGACTCTCAGTGTCTTAGCATGCTGTTAGCAGTGCAACTGAATCACAGATGTACTCGAACAATCAGTTCAGGAGAGCTGAGTCAGTCAAGGACATAAAAAAACCTTCCTTCTGCTTCTCCAGTGCTATGAAACACCTGCTTATCTCTCTTTCTTAAAATTCTATCAAACAGGACTTCTTCTATGTGGCCAGAGGTGACCAAATTCCAATTATTTCAGACCATAGGGCAATGAGTGCATTGGCATGTAAATATTGTAAGCATTCAAAAGGGAGAACAAATATTGAAAGTGGTGAGTAAAGATATAGCTGTGTCTAGACTGAAGGAAAAGAATGTGACATAAGAATATCAGAAAATCAAACCTTAATGATTAAATAGTCATCAAACAAAGCTATAATTTGTTATGAAAATATTTTACACCAGAAAACTTTGAACCAGAAAAACTGAAATTAAAAATACAAGGCAGGATTTGTTATTATTTTGCAATTATTACTATGGTTCTTAACAGCAAAAAGAAAGGGCAAGGTGGACAATACTTAGGTCAGATTGATCATGCAAATGATTACTCCATATGCAATTAAAAATAAGGTCCATAATTTACCAAAGGATAAATGTAATGCCTTAGAAGTTGTTCTTAGTTCTAGGTCACTGGCTTTACTATGACTGCATAATAGCAGGGACAGAAATAGCTGAGGCTTGTGTCTTCAGACAGAGCATATATATTTTGGATATATATGTTCAGCTTCTTAGACAAGGAAGTTGTGTTGATATTGTAGTCATGGGTTGTGTAAAACCTGTTCAGCTTTATGATATATTTATGTAGTTGAATAATAAAAAGTTGTGGTTTATTTGTGAAGAACATCTTTTACTTTAGCTTTTCAGGTGTTCTTGCAAGTATTCATGCTGCATCTCAGTGATAGTTCCTGCTGTGGAACTATCTTAAGGCAGTGCCATTTCAGCACAGAAACATCAAGGAAGAAATGACTCAGATCTAAAAAAACCCCAACCAAACCAAATCATTCCATGTGTTGCACAGTTAGTGAAGGTTTGTTGCCTTTGGATTTGTATCCTGTGTTTTTCAGCATCACCACTAACTACATTTTTAACTTATCTCACATCTTCATATCTCTCAGTATTCTCCACAAGTACAATTCCAAACCAGGAGTGTGTGGTATCTCCCAATACATCCATACTGTGCTCCTGCACTAGCTGCAGCTGCCTTCCATGCCTCTCACTCAATGAGCTGCCAATGCTTCCAGAAGCTTTCCTCACCCTCTCTGCTCCTATGATGCTGCTCTGTCTCTCTATCCTTGCCTCACAAATTGGGGATTGACCACTAAAACAGCCTAGGTTATTTTCTTTCATCCTTAGGAAGCCTTTGCCAGACCTTGCAATTAGGCAAGGGTGGAGGGATTGATAGTGCGCGGCTTCATTCTCATTCTCACTGTCACCACTTCTGTGCCCAGCAGCCAGCCAGGCAAGATAGCTCTCACTGCCATGGCATAGCTGTGAGCAGTCTGATCAGGACTGAACTGTCTCTCCTGAACAGGATTTTTCTGGTAAAAATGAAATTTGTATACACTTGATATCTCTGAGATATTTAAGCCTTTGTCAAATTTGCTAAACTTCCATCACAGCTTCTAAAATTCCTGGGTGAAGACAGGAGTAGACAGACAGATGGACACAGACAAAAAGCAGTGTTGTGCACGTTTCATTTCATTAGACAACCAGGGTAAGAAATTCAGCACTTGAAAAAGCGGCACTACCTCTATCTCACAAAAGCAGCTACTGAAACAATATAGGATTCGTCACCCCTGTTTCTCAGAAAAAAGGTTTATTTCCATAATTAGTTCTATGCTTGCTAGACCAAAGCATGAAATCCTATTTTTCTGATCCAACTTATCTGGACATCATTTTCTCCTAATTTTCTTTCTCTGCTGAAGGAACCATACAGATACACACACACACACACACATACACACATACACACACATAAAATGCCTATGTCCCACTCTTTTGGTCAGTAATTTAACATAGTCATTTAAGAACTAATTCAAGCTTTATTTTCTTTTCCCAGGAAAGCAAAACTATTTTCACCAGCATAAAAATTTAAAATAATCCAGGTTGGCAATTTGAAGTTATTACTGGATTCATTAGAGCTTCAATATCCTACCTACTGCTGAGCTGCTGACAGGACGAGATTTAGTTGAAATCAGTGGATCCAATTAGAGCCAGGGGTTCACACATTGAGTGCTTCCAGAGTACAAATTATTGGTGACATTTCTAAACAGTGATTGACAGCTGGAGCCAGCACACTTTTCCTACACTGCAGTGACATTATGAGCAGGAGTGGACTTTGTAACCTTTCCAAGGTATTAGCAAAAACAATCAACTTCCACTTTTTTGCTCTCCTTCATTTTTCAGCATAGGCTTTTTAATTTTTTTTCAGAACAATTGGACATGCCAACATAAAGATTTTAATTTGCCTTAAAATTTGTGAAGGCTGTGGTTGCAAAGAGCCACCTTCAGATTTAGGGACTGTTAGATTTACCCGTGTGCAGAAGAAGCAGCCTACTACTCAAGTGCTATTAGTTGCTTAAGTCTTCATTATCGACCTAATATTGTGAAGAAGAACAGTTGAGATGGTGTGCGTGTGTTTATTCATTTTCATCTCTTATACAGTTATTTCTTTGGAATGTTTTTCTAATCTAATTAAAATTTATTTTGGTATGTCATTTACTAGCCGAACTGATTCCCAGTTATATCTCTCTCCAAACCTTGCCTCTGCTAGAATATTATAAGCACATTCCAAATATAAATAATTAATAAGACAAGCATGCCTTTCTTATCATAGGTTGCATGTTATCAACAGATTCACAACTCATATTTGGGGCTGCAATCAGTTTGCTTCCAGCTTCCATCAGTCCTTCATGTTGCTATTGCAAGGGAACAGATTTAACCATTTTGGATGCTCTACATGGCAAGATAAAGAGGAGCACATGTGTGAGAAATCAAGGTCAATTTTCTCAGTGTGGTTTTTCTGTTATTGATATAACAAATTGTTAAAAATTTAAGCCCTGATCTTGTAATTATTCTGTGTGCAAAAATCATACAGACATCAAAGTGAATTAGCTCAGCACAGAGAGGAAGTGCAAGATCAGGCATCCAGCAAAATGTTTAATATTTCAAGTGTATCATTCTTCACAATACTGCTCTGTCAAAGTAAATGAAGCAATGCAATGTACATTGCGGGGGGGGGGGGAATCAACCAATTCCATTTCTGTCTTCCCCATATAAATGAATACTGAAGATTCCAAGACATGAAAGAAAACCCCAAGGAATAAAACCTGATTGGTAAAATTTTGCCTAAGGTGTTGTAATAGACACCCCAAAATACATGTTCAGCCTATGAGTTTCTACTACATTCTTCATTATAGTTGAAACTGGCTGAATAATTCATTAGAGATAACACATCCAGTGAATTTATCATAATATTATTTATACGGTAGAAATGATCACCTAAGGCTGATGGCATTTGTTTTTCTTCTCCACTATATAGCCAAAATTTTATATAGGAGGAACATATTTCTGATTTGCAAACTGGATAATAATAATAATAATAATAATAATTTCAATTAATTTATAAGTTAAGAATAAGGTGAAGATTTTCCAAATTGCTGTTGAAACACTATAAATAATTGTGTATGTTCTCACTGAGCTTTACAATATTTCCTGCTCAAATTTGCAAACAAAGTCCTATTCTGAGTCATGAAATTATCATTCTTCATGAGTTAAAGCAAAGCAAAAAGTCCTCAAAGTTGCATCAACTGCTAGCATATTGTAATAGAAACCGTCAAGATGCCACTACCAAAGGCCTAACTAAAAACCATACAGGTAGGCTCAATAA
Source organism: Lophotriccus pileatus (assembly GCA_035583135.1). Lineage (NCBI taxonomy): Eukaryota > Metazoa > Chordata > Aves > Passeriformes > Tyrannidae > Lophotriccus > Lophotriccus pileatus. The sequence continues at coordinate 13,033,852 of JAWWES010000081.1, read as the reverse complement.
ACCTGAAAATGCAGTTCTGCTTGTAACTATTTACCCCAAGGGAAGTTGTGTCCTTCAACAACGGAGCTGAGGAACCTCTGTCAGTCATGCACAGGAGTCCTGTTCTTCTCTGTCATTCCTGTGCTACTGCAAAAAATTGAGTTAGTCTGCCCCTAAAACACACTGCTGTAATAGTCCTAAAGTGTCCTTAGCATATCAGCACAGTCTTTCTAGATCAGCCAGACCAATGATACTGTCAGTGGGACAGCAATGTTGATCAGGGCTCTGAAATTAGGTATTTGGGTCCATATTTAGCTGAAGCCCAGCTTCACCACCTTCTTCCCTGGTTTTCTAGCTCGGTGGCTTGGTCCCTCTGGCCTAGTGGGTCTCACAAAATTGTGTGTTCTTCAATGACCCCTCGATACTACTTTCCATTACAGCCTTCAGACATAACAGAGAAAATGCTCTTGTTTTTTTCTTCAAGTTTTTTGGAAAATTGTCTGATTCCCAGTTCTCTCCTTCAACATTGATGTATTTCCTTCCTTATTCCCTTAAAGACTCCCATGTCCACGCATTCCTGGCTTACAGATCCTGGCTACGAGGATCTCTCACGTGATAGTTGACCGTAATCTTCTGTATACAAATATCCTGTGAGAAAACAGAGGGGGGCCACCAGGATCTGCTTGCTCAATATCCACCATTCCATCTGGGATGCATAAAATTCTTAAACAGTACGTTTTTTTGCCTAAAGATGCTTTCAGTCCTCCTAGCTGTAGTTGCACTACTGAACAAACAAGTACTTTACTGCCAAAAATCCCAGCCAAAAGTAACTGTCCCATATACTCTTGGTTGAACTTGGACCAAACAGTGGCTTGGGAACTCTAACACTGTGCTCTACAACATCTGACCAGTGCTACAGCTTTCAGAGGTTGTGTCTGTTTGATTATATGTTTCCATTCCCAAATTTCTCTAAGATGTGCATGTTCAAAACAATTCTTACTACAAAATTCAGTACCCTTGGATTAAGTTAAGGTACTCTACCACCTATTACTACTGAACAATTATTAACTCCCAGAAGAAATACCTGCCAAGATATCCATAAGAACAAAAAACTTCTCTTAAACAGCCGTTTTCTCATATTCTGTCACATCACAGTGGCTGCACAACACAGAACCGTGCTGGAGGCAGTTTGACTCCTGAACTGACCATCAAAACTGCCTCCACCAAACTCCTGAAGTGCCTGCCCTTTCTTCTCCCAGGAACCACCCATGTTCAGTTGGACAGGAAGAGAATTCTTTTGTTTGTTCAGGCTTGCACCCAGAAGACAATAATAAAAGGGAGAAAGTAACCTTTGCTGCCTCACTTCCTTCCCCTAACCCATCCCGGACTCCACCATTCTTATTTTAGCAACACATCCCTCCTTCTGATCCAGGAGAGGGAAATAGCTGCTAGACCTTTCACATTCCTCTGCAAGGCTGCATATATACAAAAATAAAGTTCTACTCTAGAAGTCCGGAGGGCCAAAAAGACGTTCTGCTCCTCTCTAAGGAGAGGAGTCTTTGAGAACTCTAAGTTCTCAAAACACTTGGCCAATCTTCATCTCCTAGATCCTCCTTCTTCCAACATGAGAATTCATCTTTCCAGGTCACATACAGGAAAGCCTTTTTTACACTGTAAAGACATTGTTGTTGCTCCCATAGCTATGTTCTGTAGTCTTTTGAGAGCAGATAGGACCTCATAGTGTACTCTGAGACAGCAGCTGCTGCTACTATTTTTTTTTTATAGCAGAATGCGTTTGCTTGGCTTTGGCACTGGACTAGCCACATCCTCAAGGCTTACAATCACTTTGGAGCAAAAGCAGAGCTTGTTCCCACAGACCTGCAATAGATATTCTGGAAATATCTTTCTGATCTACTTATTCTCCCATGCTATGTTTTCCTCAGTCTGTGTTTTTCTCCTGACAGTTTCATAACTCTTGTGTGGGAAACTTCCCAAGTCCTGAAACCCTGATTCCAGCTCCAGCATTTTTCCCAGATATTGCACAAACTAATGCTGCAGTAAATAGGTTTATGGAAGGCCAAAGACTTTCCTGCACTTCCTTGTTCTAGGCGATATATAACAATTAAAATCCATTTCTCCCTGAAACTGCATCGGTGTTTAATGTTTCAGAGCATTTCTGTGACCAGAGCTTCAGTGTTGTACTTCCTTCTTGCCCTTTAAAGGAAAGCAGGCAATTGACCTTAAAACACTGTAGCCCTTATTTAGGACAGCATTTCCATGGCCCAGAGATTGAAAGAGCTTTGCAGGGTGCTTAGAGTCCTCTGGTTTAGGAAAGAGGAATTAAGAAATTAATTAGAAATTAAGCCTTTCCTCCTTGTAGTCTGCTTACGAGCACAGCAACTTTCCCCCATGAATATTACTTCTAATGATAAAATCATAAAATATCCTGGGTTGGAAGTGACTCACAAGGATCATCAAAGTCCAACTCCTATACTTTCCCTCTTAGAAGGTACCACTCACATGGGCATTCTTACATTCAGTAACCTTCCACGTTAGGTGTGTGATGGAAAAGTCTCTCTAGTTATTGCACACACAACTATGTTCAGTATTCAGACCAGTATGTTAAGTGAACTTTCATATTCAGGAGCTCACTACTGCCTAAAAGGAGAGCTCATACTATTCTCACTCTTTCACCACTCCTGGCACTCAACAGACTTTTGTAAGCACTGACACAACTCAGTAACTGAGCAGGACATTGAGTTGGTCAAAGGAAAACAACAGTTTTGTGGGGGCATTGTGAGTCAAATAATCTCAGTGAAGAACCCAGTGGGTGCCAAAGTTAGTGCAAATGTGGGAGGAGGGAGGGAAGGATTCATAAGGCACAGAAGCCAGCAGCAGGGAGAAGAGGGAACAAGGCAGGGAAATAACATCTCCCCCTTGCAGCACCAGGAAACAAGTAAGCCAGCTCTGTTATCCCTTCATCTCCCCCTCTACATGCATTTTCACTCTGTTCACCACCAAACCTCACTAGCTGAGGTTCCATGAAGGTGTAGCTGAGGAAGACGGCATTAGTCAAGACAAGTGCCCTTATAACCTAACCCTGAGGTGGTCATTCAACTGCCAAGAAATACCACTTCAGATGCCCTGATTTCACTGTTCATTAAAGCACTTGAAGAAAAGGTCTAATTGTGAAGTTGTGACTGAAGTTTCCTTTTCTTGACAAGAGGTCTGACTTCACCTAATTTAGACAAACTGAGGTAGGTGAACTGGGAAGTGCATTTACACCCCTGTTCAGGGAGTTGTAGTTAGGCAGTAATTGCACTGTGGAGGTGACTGGCCCTGTACCACAAACAGCCAGGAGACAGATTGCACAGCAGAATATTTCATTTTATTGGAAAAGACTTCTGAATAACAAATACATTAATGGGAACCAGAATCAGATCTTAACTTGCAAACAAGACAAAAAAAAGCTACATTTGCTGGGTAGTTTATTTCCAGTAAATAATTTAACCTCTTCCAATAAAAAGTTCTGCCTTCTGAAACAGAGAACTGGCTTTGCACAAACGATTCTTGGTGCAGTATTTGTTCAAAGTCATCTCCACTGAATTCTGGAGGGCAGTGTAAGTTTCAGTAAAATGGTTCAGACGCCCTGCAAAATGTTAGCTGTGAAATCTCAGCTGCAGAATCTCCTCTGCTCTTTGAACACAAGCTGGTACATAAAATAGTGAGAGCTTCAGGCATATCCTTCTCTCAAAGCTATAATTTATGTCAATAGATAAGAGGGAATTAGTGCAAAGCATAAATTAACCTTTCACTACAATACTGTTCCCCAAAATGTATACTTCATCCTAATACAGATCTCAGCAACATGAAATTCTTTAAAACTATATTGATCAACAAATGATAAAATAATGCTTAAAAATTAACAACATAAACCCAGTCTGTTAAAAATATTCACAGGAAAACACAAGGTTTTTGGATATATGCTTACTCCTTTCAACATCTATTTTTTCCTTTGTCCTTAAGAAATTCAAATTAATTAAATTCCTAATGGGATTTTTGCTGAAATGTTATAAGGCTTAATTTGTGTGAAAGTACCAACAAGTTTATTCATTTTGTAGGAGTGTGGAATTTGCCTCACGTAACACTCAGGACTTAGCTACAGCTTTGATAGAAATGTTATTTGGTAATTATCTGCTCTTCCCTCGGGGACAAAGTAATTAATTCTGTTCTGCAGTTCACAGCATATTCTGGTTTTACCCTCATGTGAAGGATGAATTTTGGAAGATTATGATCAATAGTTACTTTATTGACAACCAATAACTCATCATCCTGGCAGCTCCATGACTTTTAGAGAAACTTCAGGAACACAGAAGTCAAATTTCACTTCTTAACCTTTTTATTTGTATACTGGAGGGGGGGAGAATAAATCTAAAGAAAAATAAAAGCTTAAAATTAAGTTTCATAAAAAAATAAGATGATATTTTGTACCTAAGCAAAGAAAACAACCCAAAAAATTATATTTTTATATAACTCACAACTGTTATTGGTCAAAGCCAATATATTTTTGCATATTTGTTAATTCTTTATTTCTCTCCTTTAAGTTAGAGAATAATTTAAAGTTTAGGTTAAATACAAGTTTGAACCATAAATGTTAGGCATAGGTGAAGAGCTGGACCTCTCCCTAAGATATAGTTTAAGGCATGTGACTTTTTTACCCATTATAGAGCAACTCTGTGTTTCTGGAGTTAAGGTGCTCATCACATCCTACTCTTATCAGTGTGGTTGTTTCACACTTTCAAAGAATATGCACAGAAGAAGCACACATCAGCTCATTAAAAAACCCAAATCCTGGAGATGCTGTCTTTGTGAAGAGGAAGACAAAAATGTTTCTATCAGTATTTTGGACCAAAATATTACTCAGTGGAAGACACTGTTTTCAAGAAAAAAATGCTTTCAGTAATTGTTTTTGCAGAAGTTCAGCAGGGCTATGGGGGAAAGGGCTCACTCCAGGGATTCTCACATCAGATCTGCCTTATTCTTCACCCTAGATCCCCCAGATTCCATGGCTGGGGAAAGCCATTTTGGCTAGAGAGCTAGAAGTATGATTTCTTCCAAGGATTTCTTATGGACAAAATCTTCTGGTACAGATGCAAAAATTAAGCATGGACTTGCCTTTTTTCAGTGTATCTCTTGACAGATCCAATAAGAAGTTCATCACGAAAAGCACTCTTGAATAAACAAGTCCCCTTCAGAAAAGGTTGCTTCTCTTTCTGCATGAGATATACTTTCTAATATAAACATGATGATAGTTTCTTGGGATTCTGTAATGATAATGATAATGACATAAGCATTTCCTACCCAACAGGAAAGTTGTGTTAATAAATGTATTGAAATTGTCAAAGAATGGAACTATAGAAACACAAATACCAATACTGCAGCAAGGAACTAGGAACTTAATGCTCTTGAATTTTCACTGTCCAAAAACACAGTCATTTCTGAAACAACTGAAATTCTCATTTATTCCATCAGCAGCTAAGGGACTTGGCACCAAGCACTTAATTGGTGCTGGCCTTAGTCAGTTTTAAAAAAGCTTTTGGATGTAATCTGCCAATAAGGCAACAATTCGATGTCTTACAGGAAACTATTTCATTGACAAATATTAAATTTAGGAAGAAGGAGTTGGAGGACTGGAACTGGCTGCACTTCACAACAGTGCTGGTGATAAATCTTGACAATGAAAGGGAATGAAATACTTAAGCCAGAAAAGTGGAATCACTAAAAATAAAACTAGAGACAAATTACATTCATCTCCCAGATCTCATTCGAATATGTGACTGAAAAAATTTCCTACCACAATAGCTGCAGCATCCCAAGAGATCCACATCTGCCTTCACCCATGCAACTCTGCCAGTCAAGAAGACAAATAATAACTGATATTCCTTTCTTCATTATGTGTGCTTCAGCTTGTGGCCAAGATAAAATACTCAGAGTGGATAGGAAAACAGTAGTTATGTCCAACAAAGATGCCCCTCGAGGATGCTGTCCAGACTCAGAGCAACATTTGTGAAAGAAAATGGAAAAAAGAATAAACAAACCAAACCCACCAGACCATCAAAGTCCTTTCCAACCTTTCCAAGCCCAGACTACAGAATACCCCCATTTTTCTGCACAAGGCACAGCCTGACTCTGGCACCGCAAACACCCACTCTTGCTTCAGGCAGCCAAGGACTCAGGATATGAGTATTCCTTGCACTCATCACATGAGTATTTGCACCTCCTGGTAAAACAAGCCTGGTCCTTTCATCACAATCAGGAAATAAACACTGTGCTAATCAACAGAAGCAGTGGAGCATCAACCAGCCTCTGTCTCTTTTCCCCTGTTTTCTGCATCAGGTCTCACCCAAGGCACACAACTTGCATTAAGCTTGCAGCGTGAACGTGCCCAGGGTCTTCCTCTTCCTGCTGTGTCACTGCCTTTTCCTGAACATGACATAACCATGGAGTTTCTTCAAGCACAGCCTCTCCTGCAGCATCCTCACATGTGCATACGCAGGATATATCAGCCCTGCTGCGTGTTAGATCTCTCTATGCTGAAGATACCCCATCTAACACCATGGAATCTGGCAGTTCCCCATGGGCCAGAGCAGCACAAAGGCAGTGTCTTACTTGGTTCACAGAGTAGTTTCCTCAGGATTAGTTAATACTGCACTCAACCTCATTAACATGCCCTTCCTCACCACTGAGAAGCCCAGCTAATTGCTGTGGATGCAATACTGGCTGATAAAGTCATAATGTCTTGATGTTCTGGTGCTATTTTAGTTGATACTAGTCTGAGATTATCCACAGCACACTATATTGAGTACAATGAATGAAATGAGAAATAATGAGGTGAAAAAAAACTTCCTTTGCCTTTTTTCATACTTAGCAAAGGTTTGGGTCATACTTGATTTCAATACAGGTTGAAGGTTGGGGTCAAGTTTCACTGGGGACAGCTCAGCTCTTCCTATCCTAATTGCTCAAGCCTACTTTTCATGATTAATTCTCTCATCAGTGCTTCAAGGTCTTCAGGGGTTTTGGCAAAGATGACTGTGTTATCAGCTGATCTAACGTGGCTTAGGTGCTCTCATTTATCATGATGCCCTTTCCCTCCCTATTCAAGGTTTTTATAAACTTTTCCAAGCACGAGGTGAATTGTTCCAGTGTGACAGTATCTTCTTGTCTATTCTATTCTTTCATTTGATCTCTTCACTTTTCTTGTCAGTGCTTAAATGTCACTGCAACATATTGTTCACGTGCTCTGGGATTCTGAGAAAGCTTTCTTCTTATCCAGTGTTTCTCATGCTGACTGTGTCCAGGTTTTTTGTGTGTACACCATTTCCATTACACACCTCATTAGGGGCGTGCACCTGCTCCTCTCGAAGCCAATGGCAAAATTCCCACTTACTTCAGTAAAAGCAGGTTTGGACCCAGTGGTATGCCAACTGATAAATTAACCTTCAGACAAAACCCATAGAGGTAGGAAATTTTCCAGGATTATGATTTGCCATTTGAACAAAGGAATATTTTTGTAATTGAAGTTGTCAGAAACTTTTCTGTATATAATCAATAGTTCCTTTGTTCACCCACTGCTGAAGACCTGAATGAAAATAGAATCTATAACACTGCTAATAAATAAAATAAAACACAGTCCAATAGCTTTTTCATGAAGTGAACTACATTAATGTAGACACCATTAATGCTGTAGACTACAATTGCTTATGATTCCAAGTAAGGTCTCTGCAGTAAATTGAAATTAAATGCAGTAAAAGAATATGAGGGAAGACATAAAACATTATTTTTCCCTCTGTGGCAATTATCAAAGAAACCATGCATTCTTTCTTTTAACAGCTTAGGGACATGGAATGAAAAACAGGTCTTGATATGTCTTTAACATTGTTGTGCCCTGATTGCTGTTTTGACCATGTGGAGATGCTTCTTCTGTGAGAGTTAGAACGAGATATTAGCATGCAGCAACTTAAAATAGAAGATAAGCTTCATCTTCCTTTGCAGTCAACATCAATCTCTACTTTCTGTAACTTAGGGCATCTTTCCCAAAGCATTCAAACAAATCAGGACACATTTAAAGTTGGTTTATAAAATAAAACACAAGACAAACAACATTCTTTCTAAATTGGAGTTATCATATCATGAAAAAAATCTTCAGTAAATAAATATCTGGTCAAAATTTTCTGAAATTTGAAAAAAATTTATACTAGTTCTTGTTTGACCCATGACTGGCTATATTTTCAGTTTCTGATCCCAAACACGAATTTCTACTCTCACTGGCTGCAGAACTGTAATATAGATTAATGTTCACTGAGCCATAGTTTGAGACAAAATGAATCTCACTCATGACGTAAACCAAATTTAAGTCCTAGCCTCCAGAAATTGTTCCATTAATGAATTTCTTCCCTATCCCCTCATCAGAAATAACGAACCCAGTCTGAAAGTCTTTAATCAAATTCCCATGGAGCTCATTAAAGAAACTGGAAGTTTCTCTGAGTGATCTATAGGATCAAATATATTCTTTGTGTCACTGCTACTCCAGTATTATACATCAGCTTGTGGCTCCTCTGTGTTGATGATACCCGTGTGCCTGGCCATGTTGTTAAGCCATAAATGCACAGGCAAAAATGGCAACAGAGGTAAAATGGAAAAAACCTCTGCTTGGTGTTCAGCAAGTATCAGATAAAGCAGCATAATTTTATTGCTTGTCAGCACTGTGCAACCCCCAGACTTCCCTCCACCAAGTAGCCTTTCCCTCCAGACTGTCAGATGCTGACTGTACATCACATACCTTTTCAACTTGTTATCGTGCTTCATACTGCTTATTATGGATGGATTCAAATAGGTAAAAAAAGTAAAAAAATTCTGAATCTTAGTCCTAATGATTTGAAAGGTAATAGCCAAGGAGAGTGTGACCCAGGTCTTCACACCCCCTGCTAGTCATACCTTTCATTAATGACCCTCTGGGAGAGCACAAGCTTTCAGAAGACAACAGCCCAGCTCCCTTATCTTGATTTCCATAACAAAAGACACTGAAGTCTCCTTCCCTTTAGTAGCAAATACCTGTGGGACATTTAAAACATAAACATGAAAGTACCAAGAATTCCCTCTATAATGCTCTCCACTGTAAGGTTCCATATGAGGTTATTGCACTTTGATTATCAGCTGTGCTGATCTTTCCAAGTAATGCAGTCAATTTTACTGTGCACTTGACACACAATACACTGATTCCTTGGCTCCTGAGAACAGACTAATTGAGAGGGTGTGCTGTATTACAGAACACGATTTGCTTAAAAAGATTACCATCTAGCTCATTAATTTTACATTACCATACCATGCTTCTATTGACGTTATCACAATGCTTTCTACAACTACTTACTGTGATCACAAAAATGCTCAGAGATCACATAGCCATTAAGGTGATGAAAAGAGTTTTAGAGACGTCATTATTTATTTATGTTATAGCAATGCCTCCTAGTCTTGGTCAATATTGGAACTCGCTGTGCCAACCCAGAAAATGTGTTCCCTGTCCTGAAAAACTTGGAGTCTAATTACTTCTAGAAGCAACACAAATATGACACAAACAAATAGGAAGGAGGAAAAAGCAGTGCTTGTGACTTGCATTTAAATAAATCAGATATTTACACTACTGGAGACCTTATGTGCAACTTATAAATGTATGTATGTTATGTCACAACTGCAGTGAGCAACAAGATGGAAGTTGTTGGCAAGGGGACAACTAAGAGAAGACCAGACTGGTGAGAAATTTCATCCTGAAAGGACAGCCTGGGATGGTATTTGAAGGAAAAGAATTCAACTGAATCTGATAGAATCTGATTTCATCAGTGAAACCAATGCTGCAGTGTTAGCATAATTAGATATAGTATTCCTGACTAATAATGGCAATATTACAATAATTTGTGAAGCGTCTTAGACAAGGAACTAGATTAATTGAGTATGAAACAGTGTATGTGAGCATCAGTATTCTAAAAGCTTTTCTGGGAGAAACCAAAAAGGAGATACTACCAGCAGAGATTTGAAGGAGCCAGAAGAAATCCAGTTCCATTCTCTTCAAAAGCCAATGCAGATCTGGTCTAAATGAACTGTTTCCTTTTTACAAAGAATTCTGAAATTTCAAGTAAAGCAGCCTTTCATTTCAGATGAAACGGTAAGTAGAAAGTAGAAATTTCAGCTGAAAATTAATTGTAATGAGATTCTGCTCTAAAGAATCAAAACATTCCATTGCAAAAAATTGATGAGGAAATAGGCAGCACAACTATATGTGCCCAGTACCATCTGAGACACCCACAACAACATTTGGAAGAAGCACAAGCTGTGAGGTACCTGGCATGGCTCTTTTGACTGCAGTAAGTTAGCAGTGATGCAATGTACAGATGAGTCTGGAAAACTGCTGGCTGCTCTTCCACAGCAATGGGTCGGGAGCTGTGAGATCACTGGCTCAGAAGAGAACCTACAAAGCTGCCAAAGAGTGTTGCAGGAGGGAATAACAGAGCTGAAGCCCCAGGGCTTCCAGACTGTGCGCCACGGGGGCAGGAGACCATAGCAGCAAGGCTTGCATTTCCCCAGCTCATCACAATAATCCTACACAGTGCATTAGAACCTCCCCATTATTCCCAGTTTCATCTTTTCCCACTGGTTGTAGCAATATCAAAAGGTCAGATGGGCAACACAACAGCTTGGTTGTTGGCTGTCAGTCTAGGATGGGAAACAGCACTGATGAGGAGGTGAAGCTCCTGGAGCTCCTGGGATCCCCAGTCCATTTTAGGAGCCACTGCATGCTGAAGAATCTCATCTGAAATGGAATATGAGCTTCACCTGCAAAACTGATCCAAAGCTCCTTTGGCTGGTGCATGTAAGGCAGGGAGTCAGCCTGCAGACTCACAGGAAACCCAGCCCCAGGGCACTGGTGTGACAGAGTGTGTCAAAATGGGAGATTCTGCACAACATGGTTGCTTTGAAGCCTCTAGAAGCCCATAAAATGAGCTGGCAGGAACTCAAGCATGTTGCTATCAGAAACCCACCTGTGTTTCTCTTTTAGTTCATCAAAACCTACATATTTCCAGAACAAAATCTGGATTTCATAATAGAAAATCAGTTGGAAATACCCAGTACACCCAAACAGGAAGGTCAAGCAGTGAAGATAGGAGATAAGGAAAAATTAGACCACTTAATCATCTTCTCCCTGTGGCTAGACATATGCAATAAAAATATAGTGAAATAACCTGTAAAGAACCAGCAGAAAGGAAATACATATATTTAAAACTACTATTCAACCTTACAGCTTTTTATACTTACAAAAAAAACCCAGTAGCTTTAAAATTCTACCATAAAGTCTTCCTGCAGTACAATCTGGGGCATTACACAGCATTAGCTTACCCATAATATCTGATACTGGGTTTTATTTTCCCCTTGCTAGTGCTGTTTCTACTCAGAAGAGGTGCAGCTGTAGCGATGGTCCTAAAGACATTTGTCCCTCTGTCTCACAGACATGGTTTCAATTAAGTTTAATTACAGCCCCTGTAGTTTCAGACCAAAGTCTGCTTCACACCATGTGTTGCTTCTATTGCAGGACAGCTCAAATCTGAAAGCTCTATGACAAGAACAGAAAAACTGCTGCCACCCCAATAGCATTATTTGCAGTGACAATGGGTGAGATTCAAAGTGAGATTCTTCCTCAGTAGTATTTGAGGCTTATTCAGGGCTCCACTGCTGCAACCTGTAAGCAAGGAAAAAGATGGGGTGAGCAAAAGATGAAAGTAGATCTCCTGAGGCAGATTTTTATAATGAATCTCACCATCTCTGATGCATTTTTGGAAACTCTAGCTCCTGCTACCTCTTGATTATAAAAACCAGATTCCTTTTTTCTTAAAAGAAAAAAAAGTTATTATCACTGACAATTAAAGAGAAAACTCATGAAAACATGACTGAAATGTTCCTGCAGGGTTCCAAGGAGGTGGCAAAGGAAAAGAGTTGAGGAGTCGTTTATTTGACAGTCTTATTCTAGACAAAACTCAAGATTTGGAAGGACTTTGTACTGCAAACAGGCATGACAAGGAATAAAGCACAGTGTAAATCTTATGCCTAAAGTTTAGGAGTAGGGAGAGTCAGTACTTAAGTACTGAAAACAGGGAGTTTGGCACAGATGCTGATACAATCATGACTGATTCATGCATCTTATAGTTTGCTCCAAGCTTAACTTCCACACAGCAACCAGCTCGAGGCAGGGCTTGGTACTCTGGGTACTACCAGGTTTTACTCTCACACGAGATCTTTGTTGTTCAGAACCCAATACCTGCTGAGATGGATTATGGGGATGTTGTGCTATAACTCTGTGCTCAAGCACAGAAAGTGGCATGCAAAAATCTGTGAGGTGAATGCAAATCCACCTTCTGAATAGGCCAGACACATGGCACCCTATTAGGAGCTCTATTTCTCACGCATCAGACAAGCAATTTTTTAAAATTTGTTAATGCCATGCACAGGATCCATATAAAGCCAGGCACAGAATCCAAGAACAAACTGAAAAGGAAAAATAAGCAGCATTTGCTCCCAGCAGCGATTGCAGCCACATGGCAATCTTGGCTGCTATGCAGAAAACATTCATTAGCCTATTTAACCAAAATTAACTATGAAAATGTACTCTGAATTTTCTTCCCTCATGTTGGTAAGGTGTCTTTTAGCATAAGTGTTTTCTAACCAATTTAAAGCAATTTTTTCCTGTAAATGGTATCATTATTATCATTATGTTGGGAAAGGTTAGGTCATGATTTTACTCTGAGTTCTCAGAATCACATTTTACTTGCTAAAATGTCAGAAAAAAAGTCATAGCTTAGATTCTTTGAGGTGCAGTAAATTAACATCAAGCAATAAAGCAGAGAGCTTTACATTGGACAAAACAGAAACAAGAAACTGTAGTTACAGATAAACACTCCCACAAACGCCTTTCTTCTCAGAGGAATCAAATCAATATCCCAGCTTCAACAGCAAATATTTCCAACGACCTGACCTGACCGTGTCTCACACCGTGGCCCTGGCTTCACCAAAAATAGAAACAAAGGTGTTGTAAGTCGCAATCCTGAGTTTCAGCCACTGAATCAAAGTACCTTCATGTCAGTGCTTCCACACTTCCTCTCCATCTCTAAAATGTGATCGATCAATTCAGCTTTCCTTGGGAGAGTTAAAATCTAGACGTAAATCTTATTTACCACCCTGTTTACACTCCAGTTGCAGATATATATATACTTGAATTATGTTTTTTTGCAAAAAGAGCCTTTGAATGGCATTTTTTTTTTCACAATCCTGCTGAAGACTGTGGAGATTTTTTTGTTTCAATAGAGTTGGGGCTTCATCCTTTCCACTTGGGTAACCCCTCTTGTGTCGTAAGAGAAAATAAAAACACTTGTGCTGGACCAGACCGATGGTCCACCTAGCTCAGCATCTTTTCTCTGGAAGTGCAACAACAAGGCAAGCACAAAGCAACACTTACCCAAAATACAAGCCAGCAATTTGCAACACACAGCTTCCTTAGGTGATGATGTCTTTGAACTTACCAGCCCTGTCGCTATATATTTTTGTAGTTGCTTTTTGAACTCCATAAACTTTTATCATTTGCAATGTCCTGTGGCAAGAAATTCCACAGCTTCTGTACATGCCATGGGGACCTTCTCCTCTTTCAAGCTGAACTTTTCACCTGCTAACTTGTAGGTACAGTTGGTCTCCTAGTTCTTGTGCCGCAAGAGATCTGTGCTCACCTTCTCTATGCCTCTCATGATTTTATACACATTTGTCACAGTCGATCTCAGGTGGCCTTATTGCCACTCAAAGAGTTACATGGACTGGGTACTTAGTTAAGACTTAAATGGAGGAGCTGGCATTGTACAAATTATTCAAGGTGCAGATAAATAATGAATTTATAAAGTAGTGTAATATTTTCTGGGATTTTTAAATCTTTTTTTTTCCTAGGATTTCTAAAGACTTGATTTGTTTATTGAATACTAATGAACACTGAGCTGATACCCCACAATTTCATCCCTAAATTCCTCATCAGCTCAGAGCTCGTCATTTATAAGTGAGGTTAGAATTTTTCTCCTGTGTGCATCACTTTACATTAACTATATTGAATTCTTGTGCCATTTTATTGTCTAATCATTCAGTATCGTGAGGTCTTTCTGCAACACTTTATCCATGTGGGCTGTCATTTCTGCTATCCTGAATAACAGTCCCAACAGCAAGCTTTATCACCCCACTCTACTCCTTCAGTAACTGCTTATTGTTTAATCTCTCCTCCTTGCAGTTTCTAGTGGTAAGTGCCATGAATTGTGTATGATTACAACACAGTACATCAGGAAGAAAAGATTTAGAAGAATTATTGCACAATATTTGTATCCTTTTACCACCCTTCCCTCTTCCCCATCTGTCCTATGCTCTCCCTGTTTGCAATACTCTGCAGAGAAAAAATATATGTCGTTCAAGGGAATTGCACTGATAGCTGTTCTCTGAAAAGAACATTTGGATAATTAAAAGGTGAATCTTTATTTTCTTGAGCCTTTTCTAACTGAGCTAGAACAAGGGGTAACTCTGAAAAAGAAGTTTGAATGTACATGTAGGAAGAATCATCACTTTGTTCATTTAGTGTGATGTTCTGACAGAATCAACTGCAGTTTTCTTCTTACTGTCTGGTGGCTGACAAGAAATCTCTCCAAGGCCAGAACAAAGAATGCTCCAGGGATCTGACAGCACACAGGATTTATGTAGCAGCAGACCATCATCCTATTCAGAAGCATTTAGCCAGAGTAGTTTGCCTTGCCTCTACATCCAATTTCCATCAGTCAGAAATGTCTAGGGACCAGAGGGATTTAAGAGCAGAGGGTAGCCTTTGTTTAGGGGTTGGTTTATTCATTCACAACATGAAGGAAGTACGAGTATGTACTTAAGAAGGCAGAAAAAAATATAAAAAGTTGTTTTCAAATATGACTGGCAGCAAATTGTTGAAAGAAGTCTCTTACAATCCTAAGAAACACAGCCTTCAGGACCCCTGGGACCAATGGCAATTAAAATGTTCCTCTTACATTTTGTCCCGAAAGTCCTCTCCCTGAATGTGGGACTTTGACTAAACTTTACCCAGACAGAAAAACTGCAAATACCATAACTAAGACTGTTCATAATTTGGAACTCATTTTAACACTCATCACAGTTTGAAGAAAACATGTAAAAAATCACTTAGCATGCAAAGATTTAACTATTTTATTTTTTTTTAGCCAAGCCTTTGCTATCTCTTTAGACTATATTTCTTCCAGTGAGTCATATGTATCTAATGACTCCAAAGTTTTCTAAAGAGCAAACAATCATCCATGTTTACTCTACAGGAATTGAGCCAGGATAAGGTCATTCCCTCTTTGTACAAGGATTGTGTAAGTTTCATATAAATTAGACTATACATGTACATATTATAAAACCAGTTTATATCTGCAATAGTTCAATATTTTATGTGACCAACATCTTAATATAGTTTCTGATCTACTTAATCATCCCTATTTTCTAAAAACAAGTACTTTCACCTCACTCACACCTATTCACCTAACTGGATAATGAATATTTATATGATCAAAATTGAGAGTGACACCACAGGAATTTCACTTGTGCAGTTTTGTCAACAGTTATCCACAGATACTGTGAACCTCGTGCTTTCCATGAGCATTCTTATGAGCACTTCTTGTAGCCTACACATTTTCACCGGAAACAAAGGTTGTGGGTATGAAGGTTGAAAGCCTGAATTTTTTATTCATAAGAAGTTTTTGCAGTCAACTTTGAGCCTGAAAAAGGTGCTGTATGCCTCGAGAGTGGAAAATAACAATTTAAGCAAAATCACTGACTGTCATGCACAAAAAAACAAGTTAGAAATATATTTGCATGAATAGTCAATGAACTGAAGAGTCCTTTTATCATGCATTAGACTTCTCAAAGATTGCCTAATGAAGATTATAGTGATTCCATTTTTAAAATTATGAATAGATATATTTAAAAAATTAACTGTTGTGTTTGTCTCTTTGAAAATATTATTTGTTGACCACAGGATACAGCAGCTACTTCTTTAACATTTCAGCAGTCATCACACTTTAAATTTGTTTTCAATCCAAGAAATGTCACTTAAGGAAAACCTTTGTCAAAAATATTATTAAATACACAAAAAGAGGTCTTGAAGCATGCATGTAGACTATGTAGAATAAACTCTTAAATTCACCTTTATGTTAAGAAATCTCATTGTTTGTTGCAGGTGGACAGACTAGACTTTTCCTTCTCTCCTTTGAGGACAAAAAAAAAAAAAATTAAAAAATGGCAGCTGTACCTAGCACAAGGCATTGCCATCTGTATGCATTAGAGTAAGCCAATTTAATTCTTAGGATAATAGGACTTTCAAGCTTCCAAAGCTACAGGCAAAAAAATAATGTATTTCACTTTGTTTTCTCAGATCCTGAACATGATTTTCCTTCCAACTGAAATGCTTGTGAAATGCCTTAATCGTAAGTATTGATATCTGCATGTTTATTTTTTGAACACAAATTTTGAAACAATATTTGAATAAAAAATCCTGCAAAGGAAATAACAAAAGACAAGTAAGGTCATGTGTCACTTCTGAGCTCTAGAAAAACATACACTTCTCAGAAAATCAGCTTCTATATTAAAAATGTGCACAAGAGAATGAATGACAGAGGGAGAGAGAAATCAGAGAAAGAGCTACTTTTTGTGTTTCATTTTGATAGGAAAAAACTGTATCAGCCAAATAAGGTTTTTGCTGTAACATAATTCAGATGAGTCATAATGTTGATTCTTATACCAAATGCATCAGAGTCTCTGTGAGATAGCAAGCTCAGACCCATAGTTGAGAGAATTATTTATCAGTCTGAGTTGAATAAGACATCACTCATTTAACAGAAATTAGAAGTAGCTGCCTTGGCACAGTTTGCTTGTGGAATTACAAGAGGATGGGCAAGAATTCTTTTAAAGCTGAAGAAGTCTGTTTACTGACTTAAACAGACTTTGAATGGAGTCTCTTTGCATTCTGCTTGCGGTGCTCTGTGCACAGTTACTCTTATCTTTAAATGAACAAATGCTGAAAATCTTCTACCCTACCAGTCTGTCTCAGCAGAGCAGGATAAACGTGCTCAGCTGAATGCACAGTTAACTCTCTGCACCAGGGTTTTACATGTGGACCATTATTTTCATCTTTATTTTTAATGATTTGTTTCAGTTTGAAATTCTGGTTGCCTTTATAGGGGGCTTAATTTTTTGTCCTTTCCCTCTGGCTTTTTTTAATCTAAATTAAACAATACATACTCATTATAAAGCTAAATATGCTTTATTGTGTCCAGTGTAAAATTCCCATTTTAAATGTCTGCAATCATAAGTTACTTTTTTAAAATGTAGAACTGAATTTTCACTGTGACTGTGTCTACTTTTATTCCCCATGAAAATGTTATTCAGAAAAGGGCTATATATTCTAGGAAGATAAGCACATAGTTTCATTTTATGGTGTTCATGGCATCAGAAATCATTCTTAACATTTCTGTCAGGCCTCTAATATAATTCACTGTTTTCCCTCATTCATTGTTTTTTTGGCAAAAACCCCTGTGGACCTGGTAATCTCAATGCCTCCATTAAAACATTTCCTGGGAAACAACCTTTCTTCCATCTTAAATTATGTATTTGCTGTTTTAGCATAGCTTAAGGTACTATTGGATAAGCAATAAAATGATAACAACTGTGCAAACACTTCTAAATCTGACATATTGCCAATCAGTAACTCTCTTAGTCCAAATTGCAGAAAAATATTTGAAAATAACATGAATTTAAAAAATCAGATCTTGTATGAACGGTGTTAGATAATGATCAGCACATCAGTCTTATCTATAATATTAGTTCTAGCATTTATGACCTATTTTAACACCTGTTTTGTTCTACAAACATGCTCTGAGATCAGGTCAGGAGACCTGAGGATGCTTCACAATCATTAGGGATTGGAGTTCACCTTTTTTTCCTGCTTTCCTGTTAACCAGTATCTTTATTAAATTTTGCTGTGCCAACAACAGCAAACCCAGTCCTGTAGCCCATAACTTTATAGTCAGTATTTCTTTTCTTCCTCACGTGCCTTCTCCTTTAGTGGTTCACTGTGCAAGTGAAAGAGATGTAATTTACCCATAGAGAGACACAACCCCTGCTGCAGCTCCAGGTCAAACATCCCTCCCTCCCTCTTGGCCCCTCAGGACAGCTGGCAGTGACGCCAGCAATGCCCATAACCATGGGACAGGGAAAGGACACCAGGGGCAGAAAATGACTAAGAGGAGGGAGTAAGCAAAGAAAGAAGTGACAAGAAGGAATGGAGTAGAAAAGTGAGAGAGTGAGGAAAAACCAGACTGGTAATTGCTCAGGACATGGAAACAGCTCTCCTTCTAATACGGAAGGAGAAAGAAACAGCTCTCCATCTAAAATGGAAGAAGGAAAAAAGGAGGTGCTGGATTAACAGAATGAGCATGAGAGTTTCTTCCTAATACATACAGAAAGAAGTAACTTTGTCAAAGCTCTTTACACAATTCAGAGAAAGAACGTATCCTTTCTTTAAGGGCACTGAAACTCTGCTCAAGGCCCTCATTTTGAGTTTTAAAAAATAATGTAGTGGGGAGAGAAGTGCAAGAGCACTAAAGCAGAAGGAAATACACATATTGTGTCAGTCCCAGCCATAATATTCCACTATGCTCTTTTAATATAGCTTGAACTCAGCCTGCAATCTGCCACCACTTATTCAAGCAAGGCAGCTATTTCATCAATGAAGTCAGTAAAGAAGCAGCAAGCCAAAACCTAAAATGTCAGACTAAAAATCCTCTTCTCTCTCTGTCACTCAATACTCACTTCCCCAGTCCTGACAAGGTCATAATTTTCCCTAAGGTAGCTCCTGGGTAGGCAAGCCAACATAAAGATCAGAATTCAGGCGTTGAATGTAATTGTGGACAAAAATGTACTTCAGTGAAGGAAGAACCTGGTCCTTGGATTTCTTTTGACATCAGACATCATCTCTTTGTATCTGCCAGCCACCTCTTTACTTGTTAAAGAGATCTGATCCTAACAGCTTATCCCAGTCTTACATTATCATTCTATAATTATCGTTCATTTATTTTCACCAAATTATGGATAACTACATATGATGTTTTATATGCAGTAACTTTTTCACCCAGTTAATTTTGGCTAGAATTATGGGATCTAATGGAACACATGATTTTGAAAAAATAAAATTACTTTTATATCCTTAAACCAATTGAATTCTTCTCTTCTTGCAAGGGGTCATCATGTGTGATTCAACCTGAATATGACATTTCTTTTTCTATTTAATTTTTGCTGCATCCAGCACAAAAGAAAAATGTTACTTGAATTTAAGTGCCTTTCAGAACAGCCTAAGAAAGAAGACAGCTTTAGATCTTTGTTTCTCATGGCTGAATTTTGGTGCAAAATTACATCTATTACCAAATTTTTCCAATTAGAGATTGCTGTTATTCAGACTGTACAGCATAATATGTAGAGATTTTAAATAAGTGAATGAACTTTCCTATCAAAAGCAACTTCATTTTCAGAGATTCATCAAAAGGACACTTTCAAGGTTTTTAAGCATTAAAATTTCCATGAATTAGCAGTCGTTCCATTTGAAAGTATTTATCCTAAAGAGACACTGTCAACCCAAAAAAAAGTGACATTTAAACTTGATCCGAACACAGTGTGCTTTTAATCAGTGAGTTTAAAGAGCTTAGGGATAATGTTTTATTTTCCTTTAATTTTTGGGAGGAAGTGGGGAGGAATTGGAAGGCTTGTTTGCCTTCCTGGCTTTTATGATGTATCATCCTATAAAGTTTTCAAATGTCTAACTGGAAAGAGTGTAATCCTTTCTGAAGCAACTTCAGGCATATTTTCAAAGGTAATTCTTCACTTAAAGATGCAGATTTCAGTGGCAGTGGAATGGATGCTTTTTGAAATGGCAGGAGGTGCTTATCTAAATTTTAGATTTCTAAATACTTCTGCAAATTGGGTCATTGAGTGTTTAAGAACCTGTGCCACTGACAGACAGTGGGATTTGTATTCCTGAGTCCTTTCAGTTTTTTCAAAGTTTTGTTCTCTTGAAAAATCCTTTTCCCTGTCCCACTGTTGCATCAGTGACTGAGACTTGACACCTGGGGCTGCTTCTCTGAGCAGTTACATCCTGAATGGAGTTAGTGTGTTAAAGCAACCCTCTAAACATTTCATTTGCGCTGGACTTTTTTTAAGACCTACCCCTTAGCTATTCAAGTTTAACAAAGGACCCACACTAGCCACTGCTACAAACAAACACCATCAAACACCAAAATATGCCAATATGAAAACTGCCAAAATAAAATATGCCAAAAATATGCCAAAATAAAATATTAGTCACATTCCCAAATCCATTTGCCATGAAAAGTTTAGCAAATTGGATACACTTTTAAAGTTCATGCCACTCTAGGACAAATGGTCTCTTCAAATAATTACTTAAATCTTCAAATAATTACTTTTATCTCTGTTACCTATTGTGGAGTTTCACACAGAGGAATTTTAGTTTGTGTTGACGTTATTTTAAAGGAAGCTGAAGAACACTGATGACCAGGCTTCTTTTGTATGGTCAGCAATATGGCTGAATCTTTGACAATTTTTGACATTCTATTAAAAAGTATGAGATTCAAGTGGGTAATTTAGGAACTGAATGAATCTACAGTTATTCTTTCCTGTTAAGAGTGGCTGAGAGTTGTCTGCGTCTGCCCTTTACCAAGTGATATTGTAGTTCTGGAAGACATTCTGTGAAAGCCTTAAATTACTTAAATTCAGGTAAGAGGGAATTACTGCAGAGGAGATAAAATTCATGTAGTGAACTCTAGTTATATGTTCATTTTTGATGCCAGCTCTCCCAATAACCACTTACTGTTTCCCCTTTACTCACCTTTGGTATATTCTGTCCTTCCATGCAGCTTTGCATTGTTATCAGATGCTGTCATTGCATTACCTTTAGTGCACGTGAACTACTGTTGGTCAGCAAGGTCACCAAGCTCATCCAGAGAAGGGTGCCATGCAAGCAGCTGTATTTTGCAATAGAACTGGTCTCCTGTTTGACATGAATACTAGAGTCAGGCTGACTATCATCAACTTTCTGTATATCTCCAGCTTATTTTGGAAAGAATGTGTGATTTAGATGGCTGCCTGCTCAGGACCTCCCATGCTATTTCTAGTTCTATTGATGAAATTAACCAGTTGGGTTGTTGTTTATTATCCCATACAGGTCTTGCAAGGCTTGGCATGACAACAACCAACACTCAGGAAAATGAATTAAAAATCACAGACTGTCACTTCTCACTCTATAAGTTGCCTGGCTTTCTCTCATTGTCCTTCATAACATTGGTGCTGTTTCTGACATTGTTTTTGCTGTTTTGCTGAGCAGAATCATATACCTGGTGTTTATGTACTCACTGCAGGAGAAATTTGGGCTTATTGGAAGAGTATCTCATTTTCAGTGTAAACCTTTCTCAAAGGACTCTCAGTCCAGTAACAGCACATCAGGTTTTTAAGCTAGGCAATTATTCTGTCTCACACTCATACTTCAGAACATGTTTTCCATATCAGAAGTGTTACCACACTGTCCTTATTCCTGATGACATATTATCTCCGCTTCTCTCAGACAGAAGGGCCTCATAAATGTTCAGCATCATCTCATGTCTTCTAATAGTAATGTATGTTTCATTTGCCACATTGGAACAGAATTACCTCAGCCCACTTCATCAAATCTCTTCAGAGAATCTGATTTTAACCTGACATGTTGGGTCCATTAGAGACTGTAATTATTTAGGGTTAATTGTTCAGGTATAGAAGTAGGAAGACTATGCTGAGTTGTGACAGATAGTATCAGGGTCAGACTTGAGGTTAAGAGAAGGAGGGTGTGCAGCATTTCTATTCTCCTTTAATAGAACAATTAACACTTAGCCCAATCAATCTTGCATTTTTGAATGTTCTGCTGATAGGTCACGCACCATTACATCAGCATGTGAGAGATAGCCAATGCAAATAGGTCACTGAGTATCATCTCAATGGCATCTTGCTGTAAATCTAATATGGTTTAAATGTAAAAGAAGAGCGCCCGAGATGAACAATAGAGGAAGAATCACAGATTCAGGAGACTTTATTACTAAAAGGAATGTTTTCTTAAGCAGGATATGTAGCACAGCACTGACCCCACCATGATGCCTGGGTACTGATATAGCTGGAGGTCTCTAAATCTAATAACTCTAGAAATATCTTTAGACACCAAATCTTATTTTGCAGTTTGCTGTCCATGGGTTAACAGAGGTTTTTCCCCTTTATTAAAGAGAAAAGAGGCACCAAGCACAGCTTTATTTGTTCAAGCACTACTGGGTGGTGAATTTAAATGATGGTCTTTTTGCACAGACATATAGCTCTTTGCTTCTCAGCTCTTTCTGCTGGAACAGTATGAGAAAAGATCACCCTCATGGTTAAGACGTGACTGCAAAAAAAAAGTGATCTGTTCCAGTTGGGGCACAGGTATCCTGGCACATGGCTGCATCACTTGCAGTGTAAGGAAGGTTGTGGGTCTGCAGGGTACTCAGGACCTAGGGGAAACCTCCTTGTTGTACATTCTTATTTCACAGTGACCTGATGTGAATGCAAAACAATTTCTCATGTCCCTAACCCACTGTGAGTCACCCATGGGTGCAGTCCCTGGAGAGTGTCCCTGACACTGGGTTTAGTGCTGAGTGCCCCTCACCAAGTGTGTGACTCAAGCCCCCAGCACCTGCTAGATTTTTTATTGTATGTATTTGAAAATGTTTACCACGTGTTCTTTTGTGGTTGAATAGCTATTTATGCATGCAAAGGTTAAATTTTTCTGCAAAGTGGGGGTTTTCCACTGTTTGCCTCTGCTTCAGGGTAGGCTGTCCCATGGTGGTCCTTCCTGCTTCCACTCACACAGCTGCCCACTGTGGAACCCACTGCTTGTGTCCTACCTCATGTGCCTGAGCAACTTGAACTGAAAGGCAGCAGGATCACAGCTTGCTCACTCTGATGTTGTTTATTTGCACAGCTCCTCAAGTAATATCATGAAGTACGTCCTTGTAATGGGTGTGGAAAAATAACAAGATTTCCAATAGCTGATAAACAACCTAATCAAATGAATTTTTCAAATTGCATTTTTCACAAGTCTAAGGTTCGGTTTCAGAAAGAGGACACACAGAACTGCATCTTGTGCTGTAATTTTAGTTTTCTTCATTGCCATCACATGGAGAAACATGTTTGTAAGCTGCATCACTCACATGAGTATTGCAAAATATTTTATAGCTGTTCAAAGCTTAAAATTCCCATTCCGTATGATTTTTATACTTTTTAGCTATATCCCAAATCCTTGTATTTCATCCTGAATGAAATAACAGTCTTTACATTTTTCCAGGGAAATGAAAACTTTGTCTTGCTTTTCTGAAATGGCTGCTCCTGACTCCCACATCTCATCAGCATGTTCCAGAAATCATGCAGGAGCACTGAACTCGCAAACCGCCTGGCTCTGAGGTTGCTTGGAGACTCCCAGGTCAGACTGTCTGTTCAGACAAGTCTGTTAAGACTTGAAGCTTTCACCTCTCCTCTGCTGCAGGAATGTCAGTATGTCTGACACAAGGCTGCAATGCAAGACTCCAACCTCTGGATTGGGTCTGGGAAGTCAAGGGTTCAAGCAATCTGCCAGGGGCCTGACAGAGACCTCCATGTCATTCTGCAGTCAGGATTTTTCAGGAAACATTTTGGTGTTTCAGGTTATCACTGTTCTTAGGAGTTGGGAAGTTTTTAAGGAAAATATGCTTTTCCCATTTTTCTGTGGGAAAAAGGACGGATTGCAGGTACAGCTTTGCTTCCTTCGATGTGTCAATCTTGGACTCCACTCAGAGGTTGAATTGGTTCTTCTCTTTTCATTTATTACCATATTCTGAAGAACACTTTTCATAACAACAGGCTGTCTGCAGTGTCTCTGATTTAAGTAGCACCTATTGATTGACTAGTTAGAACTTCCACGCTTTATGAATTGTTCTCTAGAGTTGATGAAATGGAGAAATCAATGTTTCAATTTGCTTTTATATTCCAACACCTAGTGCAAGTTAAACTTTTTCTAAGCAAGCTTCAGAAGGAAAAGGAATATTTTAAAGTAGAAGCAGCTTTTGTGAGTGAAAAAGGCACAAACATATCAGTCATTCAGTTTATCAAACATGGTAATTGCAACAAAAAATTAATAGCTTAAGGCAATGGTATGATCTTACTCCAACTAGAGTTCTTTATTGAAGAAGTAGACCATTTTATTGTATCTCAAACAATTCTAAAAGCATTTTAGACAGGCTCAAAACCAAATAGCTTGAATGAGTGGAGAAAAACTGTTTTTACTGTGACTGGCTTAAAGTACCAAGGCAAAACTTTCTCTCCCTGATCGCTATTATTGCCATAGCAATAGTGGTTTACTTTATCAGCCTAAATTCACACAGGGGTAATAAAGCATGGATTTACACAGTTTTGTAGTAAAAATACAATGGAAAGTCATGATGTATAGGCATACAATTGCTATTATTTGACTCACTATTACATTTTCTGGAAGCCAGAGTAGTACCACACGATAATTCACCTACCTTATCACAGCAGAAAACCTCTTTACACTGAGAATGAAGTACAGGACAGGTTAATCTTAATGGCTTATATTGATAGATTAAGTGCATATGTTTTGTCCATGCATCAGTTCTGAATTCAAATGAACAGCTATACACTATTAATTTTGTACATTTTTCTATAGAGTAGGTACTACATATGTTCAATGCATTAAAAAACTTATGTCATACATAGTTTTCTGTTAGAAATGAAAACAATGCACTTTGAGGTTTCTACATATTGCCAAGAACGTTCGGAATAAATGGACTTTCAGCCTTATGAAATGCAGCTTTTGCTAAAATAAGAGGCATGCATGAATAATAGCCGTACCAGGTAGAGGGAAATTATTATTCTGGTTTTAGAATAGCCATAAAGTAATGATAATTTCCATATTTCTAAAGACAAAAAGCAGGGTAGAAAGGTAATATGTACATGGCCATTATTTAAGCAGATGGGGTATAACATATTAGTGGGTCAGATCTTACACTAACGTAAAAACAGTGTCTCCATCAGCTTTAAATAACAGTAGTTCCACAACTTTTTAAGGTACTGTTTATCCTGAGAGATCAATAATTTAATCAACTGTTCATTATTATAATGATTACTATGAAAAAAATTGCCAGGTCTTGCTTAAATGAGCACACCTTCTATTTATATCTGTGCTTATTCTAAGGAGTGGAAATGTTGGATATGCTAACGAAGTAGCAGGACTCTAGAAATATTCATCATAAATCAAAAACTTAATAAGTTACCAAAACAGGGATTAAACTTTTTTTTTTAATTACCTCTGCAAAGAGGAAAATTTAAAAAGCAAAATGAAACAAATGCTCACCACAAATTACATCGGAGGTAAACCTGGACAATAAATATTGTGGGTAATAAGAAAACAGATTTTCCGTCTCCCCTGCCCAATTCAGTTCAGAACTAATAATTACAATTACAGCTGTCATCATAAAAAACCAACATAGCTGAAAAACAACAAAGGAATGTTGTATCCATAGCCAAAGTTAAATAGTCGGTTGCCAGATCCATAGGCCAGGACTCGAGTTCACCAGATGTAGCTTCAGTTCGTGCCATGTACTTCTGATATGACCTAGAGAGACTTCAGTCCATATGCATACCTCCGCTTAAGGCACTGAATCTCAGGACAGGTAGGTTAAATGATCTTTTTTCACAAGGGATATAAAGATGGTGAGATAAATTCCACAAGTTAGAATAAGCCTAATTTTCTCATGTGACCTCTCCAGGAATCAGATGGATATTCAAAGAACTATCTGTCCTTATAAGCAATCAGGGAGACTTGTCCAGGGTGTGAGAGGCTATCGTGCAGGAAACCTGAAGCCAAAAAAGGTTCCCAGCCACACCTCTATACTTAAGAGATTAAAACCATCGTGCTTATATTGCATTTAGATATTTTTTAAGTTTCAAGAAAGCAGACTGTCAACTTCTCTTCTACCATGTGTTAGAACAAGAATGCCTGACCTATGGCTCATGGTTTGATTTTTTGGGGGCCATGGAAACTGTGGAAAAAAACTATCTTCATGCTCAGGAGAGCAAACCACTCAAACCAATTAGGGAAATTATGTAATTATTCAAGAGACAGTAATACAAGCCCACTACGACTAGCTTTTAAGGTAATTTTTATCATGTTATGCAGTTGCTTAGGCATGGTGCTCTGCCTCTCTTGCCAGGGCTTCTGGTCAGGTGCAGAAGCCTCTGCTATGGTGCCTGAGGAATCTCTTCTGGCTCTAAAGCATGTAGATTTAGTAGCCTAGGAACTTCCAGGCTTTATGCATGTTAGAGAGTAGTTAAAAATTTTCTTTGATATTTCAGTTAAACTGCTCTCCAAGAGTTGCCTAGCACCTTTGCTGGGTGCCCAGTCTGTCCCCAGATGCTTCTCCTAAAGGTTAACAGATCTCTCATGGGTGCAGCATTCATATCACTGTCAGATAACATACTGGATGCCTCTGTTAAGGCTCTGAGCCAATGGAATGTGATAATTCTCTATTTAATTGTAATTTAGGCATGGGGATGAGAATAATCATTCCCAAACTGCGAAGAGGTTTTGAGAATAAGCTCACTAAAGGTTTAGTTTTTGCTCCAAAACTATAGTGAGACAGTCATAGAAAAAAGTTCTCCACTACTTTCACACATTACCTAATGAATCTTCATAAGATCCTGGTGAAACCAGAATTATGATTAATTTATTTTTATCTTCTTATGGTTACTGAAGCAGAAAAGATTAGTCCAATATATATAAATTGGCTGATAAAAGTGTCATCCATCTATTTATGCTTACAAACATGTCTTTGCAAGCATCCAGAGAAAACGTTTTAGATGAATTTGTTAGAAAAGGTTGAAGTAAGAAACCTGTTCACACTCACGTGGTTGACTGAAATACTGGATTCTCGTGGACTACAATGACAACCCATGTAGGCTGTGCTAGTTACCAAGCTACACATTGTTACACTGGTCATCATGCTGGTACACAGAGCAAATGCAGAAGAATATCTTGCATCAGCTCCTGAAGTTCAGAGAGTAGAAAAGTGAAAAACTAGACAAAACAAAAATGAAGAGGGGAAAGGGTACTGAAATTACATAAACTTTTCATCTATGATGTAAGAA
Organism: Lophotriccus pileatus; assembly: GCA_035583135.1. NCBI lineage: Eukaryota > Metazoa > Chordata > Aves > Passeriformes > Tyrannidae > Lophotriccus > Lophotriccus pileatus. The sequence continues at coordinate 13,006,450 of JAWWES010000081.1, read as the reverse complement.
CGTGCTCTTTTTACAATGGGCTTATTACCTATATTTTGATCCAAGTGCTGTGTTACTATTGAGCTTGGGGAAAAAGAAGACTTGAAAGAGTCAGTAAACTATCTCCATTAGAGCAAAATATGTTTTAGGGTACTTGTTTCTATTACAGAAACTAAAAGAAGGAATGTTCTGTCACATGGGAGGTGTTGAAAGGCAGGTCTGGTGGCACATACCAAGTTGTATTTATGCCTACAACTGGCCTGATGCTCTGCCAAGGAACACACAGAGACACAGAGCAGAGGCGGTGGAGCTGAGCTGTCTCAGCTGAGAAAGTATCCTGACCATATCTCCTGTTTTATTATGATTCGAGCACACAGTTATTTTTTTTAACCTCTCACAGAACTCCCATGTTAAAATCATGTGGTGATCAAAGTGTGGTTGTTCCTGGTCAGAGGGGCACTTTTATTTTTTTCTTCCAGCCAAAGAAAAATATCAGTGGAACAGAATTCATTTTCAGGCTGACATGGTGTAGAGGCACAAGTCCGGGTACCCCTTAGGACTGGCAGGTCCTATGGGATGACATCCCCCATCAAGCCCAGAGAAACCTCTCCCAGGGTAGGATTCAGGGCTGGGGACCCACACGTTACTCTTGTTGAGGATCACAGGTGAGGAATTCAACATCTCACAGATTTAAATCAACTGCAGAGGGGTTTATGGCTCAGTTTTAATGCTCCCTTCTTTTTCTATGACCACCATTACCACCAATAGTTTAGTGGTTATGTTCAGTGCTGCTCTCTAACAGCAAGAGATTAATTGCTCACTCAGATACCTGAGCAAGGAGCCACAGCCTTCAGCACAAGAATAACACTAGCAGTAAAAAGCAGCTCCTCCCCCTCTCCCTCCTTCCCACTCTCTTCACTCCTTCTCTGTTACTGTAAGATGTTTCACAGCCAGGTACCCTGCACAACTACTGCTGCTTTAAAGTGCTTAGGGTGGTATAGCAGAAGGAGGGCATGCTATCTTTTAGCACATGACTACAGTCCAGCAGTGATAATCATTTCAAACTACCTCAGAAAAAATAAGCAGTATAATAATGTTAGTCAGGTAGCTTCTTCTACCTTATCAACACCTGCAGACACAAACCTGCACTGACAAATGCTACACCAGAGGGTAGGATAAGTGGAATTAGAAAATATTACCTTCAGGAGCTATTGGGCTCCCAAATGCGATATGCAACAGTAATGTAGATAGCATGGAAAAACAGACAATAAGCACAGCTTTGAATTCAAACATGACCTTCAAAGAGCTTTTTCTTAGGAACACAGAGTAAAAGCCCTAAACCTTTGAAAGAGCATGACCAAACAATAAGCCCCCAACTTCATGTACACCTCTGAGAATTCGTTCTCAATAATGGACTCTCAGAAGTCTTTTATCACTGTTTTAAAGACTTTATTTATCAATTTTGAAAGATATCTTCTCTTTGCCCCATTTTTATCACAGTCTCAAGGTATCTTATCAATATTCACTCAGCACGCACAAGCATATTTCTAAGTGACAGTACAGAACAGTATGTGATAAACTGGAACATTTTTTTCAGCTCAGACCAGTGTGCAAGATAAAAGCATATAGGCTTCTGCAAAAGCAGCAGGGCTTTGGCTGAAATGTCAGAAGCAACTATTTTGTGGGGAGTGATTCATTAAGCTGACACTTCAAAAACTGGAGGAGCTGTTCTAGTGCTACAAGCTAAGTTTGAAAAATCTAGACTGCCTTGAACTATAGGTTCAAAACTGGTGAGAGACTACTAACCCTACTCTTACTCTTCAAGTCAGACAAATTGTGCTCTAGGAAGCTTAGTACACAATATATCATGGGCAAGATCTTCTATAAAGTGCAATTGTGTTTGCAATTCACAGACAACAAAGAGCCATGACACTTCTTGTTAGGGAAAGGCATGTTTCCAGACATATTTGGTCAAAGCTGAACAATTATTATTCTCCTTCAGCACTGAATTTTGAGACTGGGTGAAGAAAATTCCTTTCTTAACATAATTTGAGAATTCCCTAGTATGAAATGTGCTTACGTGAAAAAAAAATAATTGTCATCATTAAATGCATCCTTTATTAAGCAGATAATTCAAGTAAATATATGCAGCTTTTACAATGAAATAAACTACCAATAAGATTTTGCAAACATAACTTCAGCATAGAAATTGGATAGCTGATTCAGAAATTATTACATTTTTAGTGAATCTTCACTGCCTTGGGCACATACTGCGTGAATGCATATGAGCCATATAAAGCATTTGTAGCCTACATATAAGAAGAATTAAAAAGCTTGGAAGATGACCAAAGAAAGAAACCTGTGAATATGCAATCAAAAAATCAGGTTGAAAGGATGAATTAAGCTATGTAAGGCCTTGTTAGTGACCAGATATTAAAATCAACCTGATAATTAATCTTGCTGCCAATAACTTATAGAGGGATAATGTTCCGCTCCCTCTGACTTGCTTTACAGTAATATTCCACAATAACTAGAAGAACAGCCAATCCAAGAAATGCAATATCAGCACAAAATTCTTTCAAGTGGATAAAGTTTTACCTTGTATTAGAGCAGCAGACACTACTTTGATTTAAATATTCCTTTTATTTATCTATTATATAGTAGAGGCAGACTTACAAAATTGTAAGGCACGTCACAATTGACTAAAATTATTATTTTATGACATATTTTTTCTTTATTATTGTCGCTAAATTACTGTGTTTTAAATGATTGAAATCATATGTGTACTGACCAAAAGAAAACAAGAATTATTCAAATGCACAGAACCAAAACTTGGCACTGAAATACATCCAGTCCATTACAATCATGTTTTTAGACTATGTGTTTAGGTCTTTTATCTATCATTATTGTGGTGAAAATAGCAGTGGTGTAACTCCTCGTGGCCTCATCAAAGTTAAGGATTAGTCCTAGATCCAATTACATAGTGCTAAACAGCTCAAAGTCTCCTGCTGAGATGATATACAATATTTTTCCCTGGTAGTGTGTCTTTTCTGAAGATAATACAAAACATACAGTATCGATGGATCACAGACCCTTCTTATTCCAAGAAAAAACTCCAACAATTACCTGTGAGCGGAAGAGCTTGTTTACTGCCAGCCTGCTAAATGCTTGGGTTAACTCCAGTTCTTGGGAAAACTGGGGGTGGGGAGGAGGTGACTCGCTGGCAGTTGCAGGGCTGACCAATCTCTAAAAATCAATTTGTGTCATCAGCTTTAGAAAGGTAATCAAGTGTTACATCTACATTTCCCTAACCAGTTCTAATCTACTGAAGGTTTAACTACAGTTGATTTAATGAGGCTGCTTTGAGAACTGTAAGGAAGTTTGGGGATTTTACTTAAGAAACAGTAGATGCAGGAGCAGACACTAGGGATTTGATAACTGAGGATGAGAAGCCCTTGTTAATCATGTCTTCCTAGAAGTCAATAATTAAAATCTCATTTTTTCCTAAAGGAATTCTTACTTTACTATGTCTATAAACACAGTCCCTGACAAATGTCATATGACTTTCAAGTTAAATGTTTTAGTCTCTAGGACGATTATTTAATAGGTCTTTTATTCTTCTGAAGTCTGCCAAATTAATTATTAGAGCTACATGAAAAGGGACATTTACTGCAGAATGAATCTGCTATAAACAGCTAGGACCTGTTATGGCTTTCAAAGTGGATTTAACTCTCTCAGTGAAAAAGTGGTTCTGTTCTCATACACCAACATTTTAGAAAGGGGCAGGGGAGAACATCAGCACAGTCCAGGAAATTTTAGTTTGTAGAACACATTGGCTCATGGATTTTGGTGAATGTCTAAACTCTTCTTTTAAAATGCTGACTCTCCCAGAGGGCAAAACCCCGAACACACAAGAAACAGTGGTATTACGTATAACTTTGGTTTAGTGAGAACAGTTCCTGCAGAAATGCTTCCTATGTGAATTTCGTCATTCTTCTTAACTTGTTAAATATGTAAACAACTTTGTATTGGGGTGAGAGAAAGGAATAAAGGTGACTGAACCATACAAGCACTACACATTGATATATGTGACAGTGGTTCACACTGCTTACAAGGACATAACAAATAGTTTAAAGACTTTTTTTTTTTCTTGTTCTTATCTTAAAATATGTCAGTTGTAGGAAGAAACAATAGGGAATTGTTGAATTATCAGTTTACCCAGTACTCTCTTGAAACTATCCTGGGTTCTCACTGTAAGACAGCTCACTCCTCAGCTCATGTCAAGGAACCAATATAATGACAACATGAAGAATAAAACAAATAAAAGAATAAAACAAATAACAAATTCAATTCTCCATGGAGAGCAATAAGCAAATATCTGCATTGTTTGAGATTCTTTCATAATATCAGTCCATGATATTCATGGGTACTTTTAAAAATTTGTTGGTAATAAAGACAAGTCAAACCAAGTTCCTTTTCTCATAAAGTTTGCTCTAAGTTTCTTTTGGCTATCTGAGCAAGAAATAAAAGTGCAGGGGAAAAAAAATAAAAGGAAGACCAGCGAAAGAAAACACACCCATTTTATTTTCCATTTATCTTCTCACTTTTCATTTATTTTCCTTATGGAGGCCAACAAGGTTTTTAATTTGCTTGAATCTCATACTCACAGTCCTCCAAGGGCACTAGCCATTGAGGATTCCTCTGCTTCTGTTCTCATATTGAATATGATAATGCACATGTAGATTGCTGCTGCTGTGATTTCAGCCAACTTTGCTTTCAGACACACTCCTGAAAACTAGTACATAAAGTGCACATCCATCAGCCCCATTAAGGAAAATATACTGATCCAACTAAGTGTACTTCCTACCTGCAGAAACTCTGGAACGTACTGCATTAGATTCTTACACCTTCCAATTTCCAAATGCTTCTTTTTTTTTTTTTTTTTCTCTCTTTTTTCTTTTTGTACCTTTGATCTGGTTTTAGCTGGGCTATAATTAACTTACTTTCTACTAGCTGGTATAATGCTGCATTTTTTTCAATTTAATATGAGAATAATGTTGATAACCACTAATGGTTTATTTGTTGCTGAGCAGTGCTTACACTAAGTCAAGACCTTTTCAATGTCTCATGCTCTGCCAGTGAGCAGGTGAAAAAGAACCTGGAAGGGACCACAGCCAGGACAGCTGACCCAAACTATCCAAAGGGATATTCCATACCTAGAAGGTCACACTCATTATATAAAGTGCAGGGAGATGGCTGGGAGACACCAATCGCTGCTCAGGAACCATCGGTCAGCAGAGGTGAGCCATCCTGCATCACTTGTCTTCCTTGGGTTTTATGTCTCTCTCTCTCTCTCTTTCTCCTGCTCTTTCTTGTCTCCCTTTTCATTGCATTATTATTATTTTATCACCATTGTTATTACAATTAAATTATTAAACTGTTCTTGTCTCAACTCAGGGGTTTTACCCTTTTTTTCCAATTCTCTCCCAGATCTCACGAGGGCAGGGGAACAGGGTACTTAGTTGCTGGCTGGGATTAAACCATGACAACTTCCGTCAAGGAAATAGATTCTATTGTAAGGATCAATGTCTCCCAATAATAAGAATAGTTAATTTCCCAATAGGATATTTAATGTATTCACATCAACACATGCCAGTGGGAAGTGTGTGGCCAATAAATACATGGGGTTAATACACACCAGCTTTGATGATCTCAGAGCCAGATATTCAGCTGGTGTTCATTGAAATGCATCTCCATTTGATTCTATGAAGCAATGCCAATCTATACCCATTGAGAATTTGGCCTTTCATATTCTTTCTTTTACAGAGCTAGAGCAGAAATATCTAGAATCAATTCTTGGTAAACTTTTAATCTCGATTGTATTAAATTTGATCCCTTATAACCAGATCCTTTATGAATTCCAGACACTCAGTCTTTGCAAAAAAGTTTTTCATCAGTAAATTCTAATGACTTTGTGAAGCAAGAAAGGGAAATGAAAAAAATATGCTCTTGCAAGGAAAAAGATGTGTTTGAAACACCAAATAAATGAATTCTATCTTTTACAAGGATTCCTAACTTTTGAATATTAAAAATCAAAAAAGATGCATGCCTTCTGCCTGGACTGGAGGGAGAAAACTTCCTTCTACTATATCCCAGTGCTATTCAAAGTCATAACCAGAAAAGTGGTTTTTTTAAATTAAAGGCATACTTTGCCAAGAATGGCACTTTGGACACAGTAGTCACTCATAGCAGACTTCAGCTTATTTCTGAAATATTTATTTTGTTTCCTCTCACATAAGGAATTTGATGTGTGTGAAGCAGAGTGAAAATTAGTCTTTATGAGGTCCTATTTAATTCTGTAGAACCTTGAGAATGCTACTGGAGGCAGCTATTGCAGGGTCCAATGTGTCACAGCACTGAAATGTTCGCAGCCAAGACAAATGCAAACTGTGGCATATAGAAATGGAAAACACAAAGTAAATGTCTTAATATGCTATTTTGTCAAAACCTTGGTGGCTTTGAAGATGATCCCCTAATTGTTGCTACAACTCTGAAAAAAAAAATCCGTGAAATGATAAAAGAAATAAATAGCAAGCAATAACTGCTGATCTGGTACCACATAGGTACCAGTGACGTGGCAAAAGCCATGGAAGCCAATGAGAAAGTGGGATACTAAAAAACTGTGTCATAAAGCTCAGGAATGACAAATTGAAAACAACCTCTCCTTGGGTTACTCTGAAATGTTAAGAGAAAGGTGATTATGATCTTGGTCTGAATTCCCACAAAGAAAACTCATTATCTCCTAAATTCTGTGTGTGTTAACCTGAATTTGTGGAAACAAACTGAATTCAATCAAGGCATGAGTTAGTGACCATTAATTTACTATAGGGTTGTGAGCTTGAAAGTAAAACATTTGCTTTTAATGTGTTGCCCTTGTAGGCAGGCTACAAACCTAGTGAGGGAAAGTGAAGAGAGAAGATCAAGATTTTCAAGACGTCCTGTTCAGATTAAAAGGTTTCAGAAATACAAGGAGACACTCTATGAATAAGCATAGAAACTGCACAATGTTTGCAGGTCCATCATGGAGGAGCTGGGTAATGTACACCTAATTGCAGTCTTCAGCCCAGAAAATTTCTTCATCTCCGAAGTGTTCACTCTGTTTACAGAGATTTACTCATGAACATGAGTATGTCATTTACTCCTGTTGAAAAACTGACTCATCAGCTACAAAACCGCCCTTTGGCTGTATTTAGTCATCATTTTGAAAGGTACAGAGATGGCATGTGTCATGCATTTCAAGCAAGTACAATTCAAGTAACAAGAAAGTGAACTAGTGTAAATATTGCTACTGACCTATGCTATAGAACAAAAAAAAGCAATGATTCAAAGGATAAAAGAAGTCAGAAAAGGTAGTTGGGTACATCAATAATCCCATCATCCTATAGTAAAATGATGGGATCATCTAATAGAAGTTGTAGATAGAAACTCAATTTCATCGTCAACAGGACAAAGGCCTTGAAGACCTTACATTTAGCTCCTTCACAGTATAAACAAGTTAATGTTCTTTAAAGATGGTATATGTTAACATGTTCTATAAACATGTTAAAGAGATAATGCTTCTTCCCTTTTTCTGTAATTTTAACTCTTGGGATGAATGTATTCCTTCTTGATGCTTCCACTTGGAGACAGGGAATGAGATATCAGACATTATCATTCTGAAGACAAAGATGGAAACAAAATTACATGAAACCAGTTATTATTTGTGTGTGATCAGTTTCTTCAGGTATTGTTTAGCTTTTGATTACCTGTTTAATGCAGGCAGCTTTTCTGTTTATTCACATGACTAATTTTGTTAGCATGACAGTCTCAAACATCCAGAGATGGCAATATCCACACAGAGGTCCTGTTTTGGGCTGGATTGTTTTTCAAAAGGTTATTTCATTTGAAATAAAAATGCACTTGCTTGCTTTTATGAATTACTCAAATTACTGATGAAAATAATTTAAAATAATGTTACAAAGGTGCAGGAGAATTTGCAAGATTAAATATGCCTTTTGTTAAGCACTGAAAGCAGAGTAAAGTACGTAAAGATGGGAGACGCTTATCCAGATCAGCTTTAAGGTATCTCAATAAAGCTTGGACTGCTGCAAATGATTAAGCTAAAATCATGCCAACATACTAATGGTTCTGCATATTAGCAGTGTTAACTACTCACGAGATTGAGGAGGGATTATTACCTGACATTTTCACGTCCTTCCTGAACTCCAGAGTGTGACAGTTTGAATTAAAACAAAGTTATCTCTGTCAGGAGAGGATGAAATAGAAGCAACAAATACTTAATCAAGCCAGAACTTAGGATGCTGAATTGGGGCTGAAGGTGATTACAGTCACTGGTGATGGAACATTATCTACCTATATGTTATATTGGTGAAAAATAATAAGGTATTAGTTTGAAATTTGTGAAGTGATTTATCCAAGAATCTTACATTATGATGACAGACAAGAGATTTGCTGTGTTTGTATTAGAAAAAGGCTGAATATATCTGCTTGGACTCTGAAAAGCATCATGACAAGAGATAAGACAAGATAATGGGTTGGGGGGACATTCAAAAGCAGACCCTGGAGTTCAGATTCAAGCTGAACCCGGACCAACACACAGATTGCAAAACTTTTGCAAGCACTTTGAAATTGTTTTGGCAAAAATCCTATCAGATGAACTGACTGTATGCATCATAAATCTCTTATTAGTAACAATGCTATGAGATCAAGAAGTTCTGTGAGGTTTCCCGCATTTAATAAAAAAATCTTGAGAGAATGGTTATTACATTATATCAGAACTAGAAAGTAGGTACCTCCTGTTTCTGTATCCAGTTCTGAACATGAGCAAAATCTGTGTTTACTGAAGTGTTGGATATTTGAAATAATCAAATGAGTACCTGTGTGGATGTCTTTTTTTCCCCCCTTTTATTATTCATTTCTGCATTTCAGATATAAGGAATATCTGATGCATCCTTGCCGTGCATTAAAACTCTGTATCTTTATGCTTGGGTGACAAAGAACAAACGTGTTCCCATGTCTGACTAGCTAACGGCCACCGAGGCTGGCACAAACACCACTTGTTTCATGTCCTTTCCCTCCGCCCCTCAACTACACCCATCAGGATTTTGTAACCTGATTTTTGTCTCTAACCCTGCCAAAAAATGCAACTCTTGTGGCTCACAGGAAACACTGAGTGTTATATTCTGTCACTGAACTCCAGTATTCGGCACAGAGGTGTAGGAAGTGGATGACCTCTCCCATGTAGCTGGAGTGCTGCTGACCAGATGACTCAGGGAGGAAACACAATGTTGACACAGACACACAATGCTGTTGAAAAGATTTTGTTTAGCAATTGTTTATTTACTCAGGAACTTGGTACCACATTAGCACCTTTGTTCTGACTTGGGATTCACTGATTACTTCCAGAAACCCTAACTGCTATCAGAGTAACAGCCTTAGAAATGTTTGAAAGCAAACATGCATTACAGAGTCCCATATACAACTGGTTTGCCCGCTGGATAACTCTGTAATGCCGCGCATTTAAAAAGAAAATGAAGTTGGGAAAAGGTCCAGGAGTTCAAAACATTTGAGTCCTGAGTTTTTATTGGCTTATTCACCAGTAAACACCTTCATCTAAACTTGTCTACTGTGTCACTTTCTCAACTGCAATTTGGCACAACAGAGTAGATGCAATAAAGTCCCTATTCACCGAGTGATAATTTGTGAGTTAGTCATTGAAAGACTACGTGTTTTAAACCATTCAGTTTGCCTTTCTAGTGAGGTGTAGGTGTTCCGTGTGTTCTCACAGCACTTGGTAATAAGCCATAAGCCACAGATGAAGGAACCTACTAAGCTAAAGAGGGAGTCTAGTAGGATATTGTAAATACCCTTCCTCCCACTTGAGGATGATTCTATGTGTCACTAAGGGAAGAAACATTTCATTGGTATTCTGCAGGCATTGCAGGAAAAATGCTACTATTACAAAAGTCTAGATCATAAACATGTAGGGGGAGGGAGGAAAGGGTTTAGTTCTCATCTGTAAGTCTAAAGGATACTTCAAAACAAAACTAGGAAATAAGGCAATACTGGTCAGATTAAAGCCTACTGAAGTGAATGGAAAGATTTTCATTTATGTCAAATTATGTTGGTCCTGTTCCTTTGTGATTCTGTGCCGCTATTTGTAATATTTTTTTTGTTTTGGAACACAGCAACAATCATCTTTGCAGTTGAAAAGCATTCCTCTCTATCATATTTTAAAAGCCTGGGGTTCAAGCCACAGGGGCACAGTATTTCACCTTACCTTACCCAAAGATGCCCAGGGGAAAATGAATACAGAGTGGTCAAGACAAGCAGCAGTAGCTGTCTGTCATTGAATCTTGACTGTCTAGCAAAGTATGAAAACTCAATTTTATTTATTAATGTGAAGTTTTAACAAGGAAAGAAAACCTGACCGAGCCTTTCTCAGGGGTACAAAATTAACCTATGGAACTATCACGTGGTCATTTATGGGCTTGTACAACCAAAATTAATGTGGCACAACACACTTTTCCCCCCTGCTGCTTGGTTGAACTTTATTTTCACAGCAAACATCAATTAAATATGAATGATTAAGTTAATAAACTGTATCCAGCACAGATTGATTATTTGTAGAATTCACTGTTTTCCCTATAGCAAACTGTAACTTTTCTAAAAGACACTACAGAACTCAAGCTTTCTCAAAATATGAACGTTGCCCCTAGAAAAGTTTTCTGTAACATTATTGCTTCTGTTTGTATGTGCAACTTATCTAAGGGAAATACCTCATATTTCATGCTACATGGGCAAGACTTCAAGCGTGTTTTAAGACTTAAAGCCCAAGACCAACTTACATTTTCTCAGATAGTCTTTCTCTAAGTAAAGGTAACATTTTTCCTTTCCTCCTACCATTTTTTTCCAATGGCTACATTCTTTTGAGGCTAGGAATACTATCCTCAACTTTTTTTTTTCCTGCAAAGCCTGCAAAAGCAAAACTGCCTTGTGTCAGTTGCATACTCGCTCAAGGTAAATGATAAAAAAAGACCAACTCAGAAGTGTCAGGTTGATAGCTTTTAAGCGTTATGCTAATTATACCACTGAAAAAGAAAAGCATCAGACAAAGTTAAAAAAAATCATTTGCACTAAACTCATTGCCATCAATTGAATGTATGCAAATTAATGAATAAATCATCAGTATAGTAGAATAGAAAGAGGATGCAACAGTTAGGAAATGTCCACGGATAAGTTGGTTTCCTTGAGCATTTCTGTTGAGATAAGATTAAACACCAGTTTCCAAAACATCTACTTAGTGACAAACTCTGTTCTATTTGTATACTGAAATCTGGAGCTTTAGGTTAAAAGGCTACTAAATATCATAATTATCAACTAAAACTTAAGAGCTTATTACAGATATCTTCAAATGAGGCTTGACACTAGCATATTGAATTGGATCTGTGTGTGCCAGAAGAAGTCACAGCATGGGCCATCTACTTACATCAGTTTAAGATGTGCTTGTAAAGCCACAAGCTCATGATAAATTGATTTGCTGTTAAATATAAGCCCATCTAAAAGCTGCCCCCATCTAACTGAAGTGAATTAAGACAAATTAGTCTGACTTGTGTCTAGTCACAGGCTCTGAGCACAAAGGCAACTGTGTATGCAGTGGAGCAACAGCAACCAGTGACCTGGTAGATTTCTTGGTCTGCTCCAAAGAGACAGCCGGGCTGCTGATTAACCTAGGTAGCCAAAGGTTCATTAGTGAGGACTGAGGAAAGTGTCTAATGACAATTAATGTCTTGATCTGAAGTCATTTATTGAAATTTTGGTCTGGACCATCCTTGAATTATTTTAATTGTTGACTGTCTCGTGTGAAGACTGTAAATGTCTGCAGGACATACTGTTAGTTTCCTTAATAGCCCATTGAATCTCCTTTGGTGGTGGGTTTTTTTATGATGATACATGGCTAAAAATATACAGGCAGTAAAAATAGATGGCTTTTTTGTTTTGCTTTTAAAGGCAAGAATGAGCCTGTACAATGCAGAATCAGAACGTTTCCCTGTTTTTAGTGATTGTCATGGTCAAATCTATAATTGCAAAGGCAATCAATAAAGCCTCCCTCCAGCAGTATTCCTGAAGGAAGATATCCTTTGCCAACATCTGGATCTAGTATATAGCTATAAAGAATTACACAACTTGCCAATAGAGATGAGATTTCTATTGGCGTGCCTTGTTCTGTTAGATGCAAATAGGTTTTCCATCTACAGGGCACAATGGGATGAGTTAGGAGAGTAAGGAGAGATTTTTCAGACATTAAATTTCCTTGCTTTTGTGAGTTTAAAACAGACAGATGACCTTTCAATGTAACTTTTTGGAACAAAAGCCTTAACTTAACTTTTGAAAACAAACAAACAAACAGCTTCCGGAGGGAACTGAGCAGTTTCTGTGGTTGGTTTGTCAGACTGGTGATTATTCATGTTGGTTTTCTTATCTCCTACATAATACAGCAGTAGCATATATGATTAGGAGTCAACATTCAATGCTCAATTTTTAATTGTTTGTTGTTAATAAACAGGGAGATTTCCATGCCTTTCACGTAGGAAGCATTTGACAAATACTAATTACATTTCCAAAGCACCAGAGTTGTGAGATAGATAAAGATCAGGAACAGATTTAGCAGAAAGCAAGGTGAGGGTTTTTTCCTCCCACTTAGCACTAACCAGTGTAGCCCTTGTCAGTGTAACATGGGACATGGAGGAAGGTATTTAGCTGGATCTGGGATCTCAGGGACTTCAGTGTACTTTCCTCTTGAAATATGAGAAAAATTCTCTGAAAGAGAGGTGTAAGGACACACTCTCATCCCACTGGAACATGCAGGAAGCTTGTTTTAAATTTAAGTGGGACAAAGTTCTGATATTAAAAAGGTGGAATTCATCGCACCTATCTTCAATACACTAAAATTCAGCTGCCAATCCTATCAGGCTTTCTTTGAGGCTGGGTGAGGCTCAGCACCCAGCTTTGAACCCTTTTTTAGGGTAGGCAGGAGTTCTTTGTGTAGGAGGTTCTCCCTCAGTTTGTAATGGGTTGAATTAAAACTTTGTTCATAAAAGTATGAGTAACTGGTTATAGTTGTACAAATAACCATTTCTT
>JAWWES010000081.1:12966318-12993171 GCA_035583135.1 Lophotriccus pileatus | reverse complement strand
TAATTTTTATTGTATACTAATAAATATTTCTTTATTATACTTTGATTATTTTGAGTATCTCAAATAATCTATAACAAGTTGACTCAGGAATATGCTTGTATGAGTAACTTACTCTAACACTTTTGGCTAGCTGAAGTTAGATAATGTAAATCCCATCCTGAGTGGAGTACACTTGATAAAGACACACTTTCTAGCAAGCAGCATGATTGGGATAGGAATTTATGATTTCCTGTTTCTCAGTCTTACATTCAGTAAAATGTGCTATGAGGCACTAAAGTCATATACTAAAGATAACAGAGAAACGGCATTATTTTAGTTCTTTCCATTCACTGTGAAAAGAAATCATATTAAACCATCAAAAATGTGGAAAAAAAAATCAATGGAACAACACGAATTGCAGTTTCAATGTTATTTCAGTTGAGGGGCTTTGGTAGCAGCCACAGCTCTGGGAGACCCTGTCCCAGCCAGCCCTCACTTCAGACCAGCTGAGCTCAGATCCGAGCCAGCGCTGAGGGCCAGAAGCCCGTGGGCAAGAGGCGGGAGGGAGGGAGGGAGGAGGGCAGGAGGAAAGAACTCCTTCAGCTCCTCGCTGCAAAGCTCCCGTGTCGTAAAGCTACACCGAAGTGCCGCTGGTATTTCCTCAGCCACCAGCTGCTTTTACCTCATAAAGGGGCTTGATTGCTTTGTTCGTCGAGCCTGACCGATTACTTGGCACACCCATTATTTTTAATGAGGATTGTTATTTTCTTTGGAGCCAGAACATCCCTGTTGGCAGCCGCTAACACCTTTCAGCCTGACTGTACCCTGCTAACGTGTAGCTAAGTGCGGTCTGTACATGCAACAGACGAGCACAGTCCCTTCCCCGAAATGTCTGCAACCTCACCATTGAACAGGACGAAATCTGCGTGTGGCTCACACCCTGCTCCTGACGGCAGCAAGGAGCACAGAGAGGTGTGAGCGAATGCGTGGCTCCGTCAGTCTCACGGGTGTTACACAGAGGCTGAAATTCATGTGTGCCCCGGGTCTCTGGTATAATGAACATTCAAAGAGACTTGCAGAGGTCAAGCTTCGGGGCAGGCGAGTTCACAAAGACCTCAGAGCTAACATGTGCTGTGCAAGAGAGTGCTTTCTTAACATTTCAAACCTTTCTCGCCCCCGGATCAGGGCCAAATCAAAACCAGACAGAGAGGCAGAGCGACTAAATGTGCAGCCCAGTAGTTAGGGAGTTTGCTGCAATACGGTTTAAATGGTGACAAGAGGAGAGAGTGCCTGGCCCAGTCTCAGCCAGTAGCTCAGGGGTTCGGGCACGGCCCCAGCTGAGGGCAGGGGCTTGCGCTGCCACGCTCTTGTGAGTGCTGTAACTCTTGGCTATTGACTACTCTACAGCCTTTGTCCTCACTATAAAGTTTTTCTTTTGACAGATTGGGTTGATTTTTCCTTTAAGATGAAAACCTCTCTGTCAAAAAATTCCCAACCAGTTCTTTCACTAAGACAATCAGCGACTCAAATCAAAAGAACTGTGATAACCCCAAACCTTAGGACTGAATTGCCTTAATTATATATTACACTTGATAGAGCAATCAGAGTTGCTTTGATTTGGGTTATGAATAGATAAGATCTGTGTGAAAGATTTAAAAAGTCACTCTGTGCCTCTTTTTTTTTTTTTTTTAATTGACGTTACCTTGACATGTTCATGTAAAGTATCATATTCTCTCCCTGGTGTGACTGAACTCTGCTGCTCACAGTTTTATCACTGCAATGCCAAATATCCCTCTGAGTTTATGGAAAGAAAAACTTGCCAGCCAAGAAAAGGAAAAAATGGATTTGGAGTACTGGTTTTGGTTTAGGTGTTTATCTTGACTTTTATCTTGAAGCTGAAGTTCCTGCTTTCCTTTTTGTCCTCAGTTAAAAAAAAAAATTAGAATACAAAGCATTTATATTAGGTTTTCAAATCAAATTTAAATTTTCAGTTACTGAATACATTCCTTCCTTTGAAAACAGCCTCAGTCAGACGCTAAGATCCTACGATTTGACTACAAAAGGATATGAGAATGCCTGTGCTCAAGAGAGAAAATAAGATTAAAGCCCTTTTACAAGAGGATGGTAGGTTCAAGGTGACAATGCATTATGATTTTATACCAAACAGAAATAAGAATTATGCCTAGGTCACAGTACTGACTAACAGTCTGCAAATCATCTCTTTGTAAAACAAGCCTGGTTTTAGTTATGGAAACATAAAAAAAACCATTAAAAATAAGATATTAATGCATTAAGAGAATGTTAACTTGACAGCAGACAGTATATTGAATATGTATTTCTGAGTTTTGGTATTTACGGTCCAGGTTTTCAAAATTGGTCTCTATTTTTGACTATGTCCAGTTTGCAGATGGAAGTTCAGCACGTACCATCATTCCGGGCTTTCCCTTCCTCTCTCTCTCCTTCTTCTTGTATGATCTTGGTGGTCATGTTTTCCATGTTTTCCAGTTTCTGAGACTCAAGGCCAATGCTTCTCATTTGGAACACAGCTCTTATTCAGTCATGCTCAGTGTGTAGAATTACAACTCTGTAATACTGCTTTTAACTGCACAAACAAAAAAGGCACAGCAATATCATCAAAGGTGAAGTTACCTGATTCAGATTGACTATAACATAAATTTTTATCAGTGTAAGCAATTAAAAATTAAGGACATTGCCAAAGGATGTGCTGAATTCTCCACCCCTATCATTTTAAATATAAACTGGATGTGTTTCTGAAAGATTTTCTTGATTTCAGCCACGAACTAGATTTGATATGGGAAGTATTGAATGAAATTCTACAGTCGATGTTAAAAAGGAAGTTAGGTAATAAACTAGATTATTACAGCAGTCTCTTCTGACCTCAGAATCCCTCCAGAATCTATCTCTACCTTCAGGACTAATTTATTAAAAGCCTGGATGGCTGTTGAGGGCAATGAAGTATTGCAATACTTCAAGGGATCTATGAAAAGGGACTATTGCCAACATTGCTGACTGCAGTCAGCACTTTCTGAAGATCATAGGAACTGAAAATACAAAATAAGCATCCTTCTGATTCATGTACATTTCCCCCAAAATGCTTGCTTCCAAGTGTTTTTCATTATCCAGCAACTGCACACCTTAAAATTTGAAATAAAATATTAAAAATTAATAACTTTCCAATAGCTTATGATGCTTCTTCTCTGTCACACAAAATAGATGTCTGAAATATTACTTCTGCACACTAAGTAGAGATGCTTCTCTGGCTGTGAAGATCTTGTCTGTAGAAGTCTACTTGCCTAGAAACGCAGCCTAATCTCAAAATAGTAAAAGAATCATCCAATTAGAAAGCTATCAGTATTAAAAATTTAAATTTTCATTCAGTTCAAAGATAAAAAAATGGTAACTAAAGTCTCCGGGGCCTAATGCCAAGACACAGTTTGTCAAGTGTTATTAGACAGATCTAGGTCTAGTGCTAACATAAGGGACAGTCTGCTGCTTGCTGCTGAGTTTGGTATCACACTCATAGGCTGACTTCTGTAATTTTCACATTTTGCTAATAAATGGGACAAATGGCATTTCTAAATTTTGGAGCCTCAGAACCTGTGTTACAAAAGAAATAATTTTTTATCTTCTCCAAGCAAAATGATTGGGTAGGGAACCAACTTAACCTCTTTGTGAATGGAGAGAAAAGGAAAAAAATATAAAAGGAATCCCAGATTTTTTTCTTGAGCTGTTTTGTCTAAAAGTGCAGAAAATCTATTGCTAAATAAGTCAGCTCATTAATTAATACTTATGATAAAAAAAACCCAGAAATATGGAATGACTATGGAGGAGCTCTACACTGTAACCTTCTGAAAAGACTTTGAGAAGACTCCTCATAGAAATTTTCCTGCCTGCTAAACCCAGAGACAAATACACCATAGAGACATGCGGGGCTTGCCAGGGCACCTGCTCTGGGACCCCTTTTGGTAGCACTGTTATCCTGAAGGTGTGAAACCAGCCCTTCTGTTTTCCCTCACCAATCCACAAAAAGAGTATTATGTCTGTATTGAGCTGTGTCGCTTTTTTTGACTCAGCTAAGAGGGGAAAAAGAGAAACATACTGTATGGAAAAACATTTAAAAATAATCTCTCCCTCATTCTCTACAAAATCTAGAGTTGGCTCTAAGGGACAGAGTTTAGGTTTAGACTTTGCAACAGAAGGATATTCCCCTTTGGCACCTTATATAACTTTCTCTAAATTTTTGCTGAGCATTAATCCACTAAGCACACTGTGATGCATTTGGGGGAGGGGAGAGAAGAAAAAAAATAAAGTTTTTTTCAATGGTGACTATGTGGGACTACATTTAAAGAAAAATAAGTGGTTCTTTCCATATGTTGAATGACATTCAGGATCCAAATGAGCATTCGTTTTTACCTTAGACGTTCATCAGGAATGTGCTGGCAAGTATCACAGGCAGAAAAATTGCTGGAAAAACTGGGCACGGATTTCTATTATTCAATGTACTTTAACTCTTCTTTGCTGTCAGTCTTTTAATTAGAGGCTATTTCTTTGGCATCGGGGTGCTCCAATTTTACCAGAAATTGTGACACTAAATATACCACATATATTATAAGGACACAATCTAAAACGTATTAGCTCAGTGGTTGCATCTTTAAATGTCTACAAGTTCTAATACGTCAGAAAATCTGGGTTAAAAGGGTTCCAGAACTGAAACCTGGTCACAGGGAAACAGCACGATAGTTTTATTTTACCACCTCCTCTGACAGGTCAGTGGATTTTGATTATGCAGTCAGATACGGTATTCATCCCCTTGATAATGAAAGGTGGGTGGCTGGCTGGAAAGAAAAGGCATGCAAGACGACTTTTGGTCATTGTCTGAGCTATTTCTGGTAATCCTCCTTGCTGTCTAACTCATGTGTTTGTGAAGGATTTGGGCCTGTGGGGTAAATGGAATTGAAATCTCTCAAGAGGAAAAAACCGATAAGGAAACAATGTGTATTGCCAGCGTTTTTAGGAGAAGATGTTTAACAAAAGAAGGAGGCTGTGCTCTGTATTAGGTTACTGCATCGCCAGCTATATTGCTTTCATTGCTGCCTCACAACGCCAGCTCAAGACAATAGAAGGATTGTTGCTGCTCTCTCGGCTCCTTGCTGAAACTTTACCAGCTGGAGCCGAATATCACCGATCAAATGTCATAATAATGCAATTCACTCACCATTTAATAAATATACATAGTATTTATAGGGAGATAAACCCTTCACCACATTTCATTTATGGTCTAGTGTGGACTGGGAGAACACACATGGTGACACGAGGAGATAGATCAGCTGCTCTGTAACGTATCTTTCTTTTTCTTTTTTTTTTTTTTTTTAATCACCAGAGCACCAAGTCAGATTTCCAGATGCTCCTTCCCAGCCTGAGTCCTGCTTCTTAAACCTTGTGCAACACAGGACATTACTTTGAAATTCACAGAATACCAGTTAATTCAAGGAAAATGTAACAGCTAAGTTAAATTAGCATTATTGCAAGAGTTTCTTCTGTGGTAATGGCATCCTAACGTACAGAGAGGACAAGGTATTTCCCTGCCCTGCTTTGCCTCCATCCTGTTTGGAGGAAAGATGTCCTGGCCTTCATGTACAGTGAGTTGCCAGCTTTGAGTCAAAGCTTCTGAGAAGCAACTACAACGGTGCTGTTGGCACAGTGTGGCGGGGCAGAAATTTGTATCCACCCTCAACAAATTAAGAAAAAACGCACCTCAATTGCCCACCTATGGCCAAACAGAGCTGAGCTGTGCGAGAAAGTGGCCCAGCCAAGGTACAAATGGCTCCCTTGTACTCAGAAGGAGCAAATGTGCTTCAAGCTCATCCTTACCTTGGTTCTGCACCCTCCACTTTCTCGCACCACCTTTCTAAAGGGGCTGCACTGGGTTCACAAAGTTGCACTTGTTCTGCAATGCCAGAGGCATAACAACAGGAGTACTTCCACCATGGCAGTGTATGGAGCGCTGTTTACCATTTTGATTTATCTGCACAAGTCTTTTCAGTCAGTTTTGCAGTTTAGCTCCAATCACTGTAGACTGTGACATTTAATATCAAATATTCTTCCAACATTTCCCCATTAATAAACACAAACAGTGAATCCTCTCTCTGTTGTAATGATGATTTCTGGCAGCATTTAAAAGTGCATATTATTGTGCCAGTATTAAGAATTGGTACAGCTTCATGCAATGCTGGAATATATATCCAAAAACTAATTTACTTGAGTTGTAATGTTAGGATTATCCTTCTGTCTTTCATGACTGATGCTTCATTTGGAGAATGCTTAATGTTTTCTTGTCAATGAGTGTTAACTCAAATGAATTATTCCAATCTGTTTACTTTGTCCCTTTCTAACAAATGCAAATTATAATTAAAAGGGAAAAAAAAAATGCAAACAGCATTGAAAACCTGATATGACAACACTGTGTAGTTTTTTCTACTCTAAAGTCCACATCAATAAGCAATTTAACAATAGGAGAACTCTTAATGGGAGACCAACAGATGAAATTGTTGTAGAGCAGATCCTTGGATGAATTTTTTTCTTTTCCCATGTAATTGCATGCAGCCATCCTTGTGTGAAATCCCCCATCAGATTACAGGGTTTGTTGTATGTAAATTGAAGACTAAATGCTTGGTAGCACCTTTCAGCTCTGCAATGCTGGAAATGAGTTTTTTAATAGGAAATTAGATTAGTAATATTTTAGTCAACAAAAATGCGGAAAATTTCTGCATAAAGATGAGAAAATTATTCATGCAAACTGACTTTAAAAAACAGGAATGAACATCCTGTATACTGCTATCCTTAAAAAAAGTCTGTGCATTATTGTGTAAACAAAGAATGAGATGTGCAAACATAAATTATTTCTACTTTGCTGGCTATAGTATTAACTGAGCTTTTGGTTAGCAACAGGTTGCATAATTTAGTGCTTTTGGTTTTTAATATGATTTTATACAGTTCTCAAAGTGAGGAACAATGTGTGGAAAATTACAATGAACTCAGTCCAGATTATAAAATAGACTTTTGCGAACCATCAACCAGGCACTAATACAAGACATTGCCATTTCCAGTCCCTGTTATGCTGCAGTTGATTGTATTAACCTTCAGTGAGTTTCAGAAGCTAAAGTGAGAAAAGATTTCTCAGCCTTAAACTTCCTCTGCAAATGCTAAAATCCTCCAACATAAATTTGCCTTGCTTTGTAGCTGATAGCCCAGAAAACAACTGATCACGTAGTAATAAATTATCATTAATATTATTTATAAGCGCTTATTTATTAAAATGGTTCTTACAGCTTGGGCTGGATCATAGAGCAGAGCCTGAATGTACCACACGCGGAGAAAATGGAGGGAGACGTGTGTCACCCACAGGAAACAACAGATGGTTGGTAGAATGAAACAAAACGTACATCATCATTAGACACAAAGTTTTAGGCAAAGTCATTCCTGTTCCTAAGAGCCTACAGGCTTTTAATGGCCTGGCTACAGCTGAAGTATTACAAAGCTTTGTGCTTGTCCCTGAGGAAGATATGAAATGTGATGGGTACCCGGAAAGGGGTCTCAGACTTCAGCACGTTCCAAGTGGGAATAAGAATTATATCGGTGGAGCAGTGAAAACTAATGTGTTCTCCAGCTTGCTGAGTACAAAGGTGATAACTGTTCTGGGCTCCTGGCAGAAGGTTGCAGCTCCTGGAAGTCTCTTAAAATTCCTCTAGATAGTTCGTCATCTTCAAACAGTGACCATGGGAATGTGTCTCCTATTTCCATGAGAAAGAGATCTCTCTCTCTCTCTTTCTCTATAAAAACTTTAAAGTAGTCCCTTATTTAAATGAAGAGACCTGAGAAACTCTTTTTAATTGCCAAATGTAGCAATTCCCCAGCTATTACTGGTTCCAGCAATATGGTCTGTAATTATAAATGAGAATTCCTAGGAATATATCAAAATTGGGACAGTATCTGTTGCAAAAATCCATATAAACCAACTTAAAAAAATTCCTTTCACACTGGTTTTCCTCCCTCACACCCAAATATTTACCAGGTCTTACTGCCAACAACAGTATTTTATTCTATAGATGATGAAAACCAAACACAGTCCCCCAGTTCCAAGGACAATCTAAACACACCCCAAGGAAACCCACGGAGGAAATAATGGAGGGACAGTAAAATTGTTTTCCTTCTTGCATTGTTAATTCACATCTTATAGGCTACACAAGAGAGTGAATCTCTGGGAGGGTCATGAGTTCTGTGCTGAGGTTACAACTAGCTAGTTTATCACTTTTTGTGCCTTTGGGGCATAAAGGACAACAGTGGCTGTAACAGTGAGGGGAGCACCTTTTTGATCCCATTTAACAGCCTCACTCTTCCTTGCTGTCCTTATTTTTCTAAGACAAAGATTACTCCCACAAACAAGAATATTAAAATTGGATAATCAAAGCTATTATCACTCATGGCTCCCATTTCTCCTTCTCTGACAGATGTCACTGCACTGACTGCACTGAAAGTCCAATGTGTAAATGTAAGCCCATTGCAGACCTTGAGTGCTGCAAGATGTGCAGTTGAAAACAGAATTCTGGGAGCCAATTTACAAGGGAAGTGGGTCCTGGAATGCTTCGGAAGGGTGCAAGTAACTTCCTCTTCCATCCACCTGTCTTTAAACCACAGTCATGTCTGTTTGAGCTCTGAAACCATCAGTCAGTCAGGCAAAGTGATACCTCTAAGGAAATTTGTACGGTGTTGTGGTTTTTTATCAAAGTAGATAGAATGCAGTGAGCATAAATATTTTCCAAAATTTCCTTAAATTTTTTTTGTTTCAAATCTTCTAGGCTTAATGTTTTTCTTCATCTTATTCAGACAGTACTCTGACCAGTCCCTAGAAGTGCCTGGGAAGTGTGCACTGCACACAGAATAGAAATCAAAGCCATGTTCTTTAGTCTGCTTTTGTGTAATCTCAACTCAAGCTCCCAGTCTCAATTTTAAAATGCGATTAAAGTGTAAATTACAGAAGACAGAACTGCTCCCAAGGACAGAAAAATATTAAAATAAGTTTGCAAATCGAAGAGAGAAAAATCAATCATTGGCAAGAAGCAGCCTAGGATATGAATGAATTGCATGCCATTTAGAGAAACAAATAAATGCAAAAGAATTAATCAGCAGATGTAAAAGAGAGAGTGTGATGCTGCTACAAAATAGAAGAGACTACGAGAGGGCATGAAACAATGACCGTATGCATCAAATCATAGCTGGTTTCTGCCCAGATGGAAAAAACACTGAAGAAACATTTTGAAGAGGTTTTTTTTTAGCAGGACATGAATTAAAGGCAAATGAATCCAGTCTGTGCCTCTCTCATGTACACACACATACACAAATCCTACTTTCATAAAGTCAGTCCCCCATAGTGCATTTCTGACCCTCACTCTTCTTCTGTCATGCTAGGGCTGAGATTTAAATTGAGTCAGGAAGGCCAGAGTGTGGTGGCACAACAGCATAAAAAATAGAGGAGGTTTTTTCTGCTTTTGCATTCCTGACAGATTCCTCACAACTCCTATTAACTAGACTGAGGACCCGGGAGAGAAAGATGTGGAAACAGTCAGGCACAGCGAGTAGAATTAGGAAATATTTTGAAAATAGACTTGCAAGCCAGGACACGCCATAGCCAAATTCACTTTAAGTCTCAACAACCTAAGTTCAAAGGTTTGTATTACTCAAGAATATCCTATGTTTAGCCAACACTGCTAATCTGGCAGATCTCTTCCTTGTCTAGCCAAGGTTTCTTCCTTTCCCACCTCAACATACCCAGAACAGATAAATGCAATGTTACAGATACTCGTAAGCAGAGGGAACGTGACCGAAACATCAGTGCAGCTTTGAAAGGCAGGCCATATATCTACAGTCATGATGGGTTTAAATTTTGTTTTGTTGTTCTTCATGCTGTTTGCCAGCAATAAACGGCAATTGTACTTTCCAACCATGTTCAGCTGGGCTCTATGCCATTTTTTGCTGTTTTTGATGGCAGACGTCTCAAAGACATATATTAAACTATCCGGCCTGTGCAATAACTCACTAGGGCTGCACTCTTGTTTCCAAGGAAGCCCTGTAAGAAGAGGGAAAGTAGGGTTTTTGAGAAAGGCAGCAGTCTTCTGCATTAGTAATATTAAACTTTCCCATGGAGTTTCAATAGCATTAACAAATTATTTTGATAAAATACAGGAGTCTTTGCAGATGGTTTTTTCAGGGTTTCAACAGAGCAAAATGTGCAAGCTGTACACCCACTCCTCGACGCTGTAAGCTCCCTTACAGTCTGTCCTGTGACCATTCTCAAATATAGTAATGTTACAGAGTTAATCTCATAATGGTAATGCGTCCACAAACAAATTACTGCAGTAATGTTGTTAGCTCAATTAACTTTTGAATCTATTCACTACGCAAAACTAAAGGTCATTTTCTGTTAAAATATCTCCCTCCCACTTCCTTATCACCCTTTGCAACTTATGGGAGTTAATATTAGAAATCCTGTCTATGCTATGTCAGGAAGAAGACAGGATGATGAAGCCAGAAAAAGACCTTATTCTTTACTAACATAACACAGACACGGCCCAAAGAGAACATCTGCCTTCTTTCATGAACACATCTAATTATGGCAAATTGTTAACACCTTGAAGAGGAGTTTCATGGAAGGGTAAACTTTAACATATGCCACCCTCACACATAAAACATCCTGTACGTCATACTTTTCCAAACACATGCCCTTTTTCCCACAACAGTTTATCAAAGGCCTTGTTTTGAAAAGGACTTCAACCTATTTTCCATTCCTGTGGATGCATTTTTTTTTAGTGCTTGCAATTATTTGCCAGTACAAATAAATCCATAGAAACATCAAACTATGTAATCTGGGAATGCAGTCAGGAGATGAGACAATAAGGTCTGCAAAACTGCAAATGCAATTATTTCTCCACTCGTAATGCAAGCCACTACAATTTAGGTCTTCTGCAAAATCCAGCCTTGACTGTCTTTGGGTACTGCAAGCTTCCTGTCCACCTTACAGCTCTTGCTATTCTTCCCCTTGAGATCCCACACTAAAGTCACAGTGAATAATTTGACACTATTATTGCCATGGCAACACCTTGATGTCATGCATACACAGAATCATGATTGACATTCCTGCAGTAACCAACAAAAGGAGGAATGAGGGGAAGAGGGAGAAAACCAGACTCAGCTCCAATACTAATGGGGGAAACAGAGTATCATTGGCACTGTAAATATTGCTTTATTCATAAATCTGCCTTCTCCCTTTTTTCACCATGTCAACATTCCTGTGAAGGGCTCCCATCAGAGCCCAAAACACACACACAGTGTAGAGGAGGCTTCCGTGCCTGGATTTGGCCAGAGCACAACAGGTGCCCATCTGACAGTGCTCTCCCTGGGGAGAGGACTCCATGCTGCAGCATGGAAGATTTTTGCCTCAGAGGTTAGTCTTAAAAATGTGCCTTTTAAATGTCATAGGTATGGCCTAAAACAACACAAGACTTTAAACTATGTGTTTTTTGCCTCTGAGGATAGTCTTCAGGTGGTCATCTGGGCTGTAAATCTCTTTTCTTTTTTCTGATGTTTATACACGCTCACAGAAAGACACACGCAAATCATTAGGAATAGTATAAAATAACATCTGTTAAGTGTTTTTTAAACTCAGTGTAAGCAGCAGTTCTTACAGGGGTCTACAGGCAATACCAAGACAAGGATGGAAACAGCCTTTTATTCTAAATTTCATATGTACATGAAAAGCCATTTTACACAGTTTTGTAAATTCTGCGTAAAAGAGCTATTGTCATCCAACGTCACTGTGCTTACACTAATAAGAACTTTTTAAACATGGAGTACATTATTAACAACAAAAACTGTTAACAAACAGGCATAAAAGACACATATGTGTGCTGATATTTCACATATATTCTAGAAACAAGTTGGCGCAAAAATAAAATGTGCCAGTAAAAAAAAATAGGCTTTTTTTTTTTTTTAAATCACGCAATACATGATTTTTTTTTTCCTGCTTTCTCTCTTTTTGTACACAGTATGCTGAGATGCATTCTCAAGCCTTTTCACATCAGGATTTGCAGGCACTTCAGAAACCCAGCTATATTTTTTACAATACGTGAAGTTAAGACCAACAAACATAAAAACAGCTGCTTCAAAAGAAATTCTCATATCCCATATGCACATTCAAATATTACTCACTGTTAGAGCAATCTTTTTTGCTTTAGTTATTTTTGGATACAGACATGATTTCAGGATGATGTGTAACAGTTTGTCTCCACTTATCTCTCATTCATATACTTAAACATTTGTTTTAAATGTGGCATCACCATGAAACAATACAGTATATGGAAGCACAAAGAAAATTGTCCACAAAGCTTCACAAATTATAAGAAGAAGAAATTCTTTTCTTTACAGTGTTTTGATCCAAAGAAAAACTTTGATTTCTTTGCTCTTGCTTTAAGGTATCTCCAAAATTTGCCCAAGGACAACTGTATACCAGATGACCATGGGATGATACCCTCCCTTGTTCTCTTCCTAGATACAAGTGTCATATAATCAAATTAATTTAGAAGCAAAGCAAAGCAGAACTCGGTTGTATGTTTGTTCAAAATTTCCTATCTTTAATAAAATAGTAAAATATACTTGGTTTGTTTGTGACTGTATAAATAATCTCTCTCTAGTGATTTCATTTGTAATGGACTGTGTATTAAGATTATAAGGCAATTGTAACAGGATGCTCAGGATAACAGAAAGCTTAATATTGTTTTCCTCATGAGTCAGAGTAAAGGCTTTTTTAATAAGCTCCGAGTCGGGAGAGAGAGGAAAAAAAAAAAAGAGTGCATATGTGCATAATAGGAGAAGGATAGTTTTTCAGCATACAGACACTTAAATATTGATCAACAAAGACTGGTAATGACTCCACCATAAAACAGAACTCTGACTGCGATCCAGAGTAGTGCTAAGCCTTATCCACTCAAAAGCAATATGTAACCCTCTTCCTGAACCAAGAGAAACAAAAAAAAAGAACATGTCAATGCTTCCTTCAACCTCAAATTCATTCATTTTATGCCATAAAGCTTCATGTTGGTGTAATAAGTCACTGCAAAGTAAAAGACATCACAACAAATCCCAGCAAAAAGCCATTGACAACTACTGGACTGGGCTACAGGACTCAGAACGCAGGAGCACATTTCCGCTATGATTGTCAAATGGTGGAAGGTCCTTCCATGAATTCAACACTTGAGACAGAATGGCAAAGACATAAGGCCCACCAGCGCTTTGCCCGTATATTCAAAGGCACTGAAATAGACAACGGATATATTCCTTAGTACCATCAGTTTAAAAAGTTTTCAAAATATAAGTCTTTGTATGAAAATGTTCCTTATTGCATGGTCAGTTGATTTCATTTTCTTCACCTCAAGAATAAAATGGTCTTCCCTTTTCTGGTGTTTGCAATCTGTTCAGCCTCGCTACCTGAGATGGTGAAGGCGGTACATCTTGTCTGAAAGGACCTTTAGGAGGGGTATAATTAGGGTCCTGAATTTTCTTATATGAGTCATAGTTGCTAGGCCCTTCAGAAGAAGTTTTTTTTTTCAGTTGTTGTTCTTTCCGCCTCTGTTCTTGACGGAGCAGTTCTTGTGTTTCTAGCATTACCCTGGCATTAAAGCCATGTCCCCCCATGTAGCCATTCCTTGATCCCTGGTAGCTGGAATATCTGGGATTTTCCTTCGCAGTCTGAAAACCTTCCCCAGGGGAATAACTCTGCTCCCAGGAGTCTTGAGATACAGAACTGGCATTTTTTCTGCTTTGCCTGAAACAAAAAATGAAAGAGACTTTTAAGGTGAATGTTCTGGTTCCCCTTTTACTGTTATTGACAACAATCACTGGAAGGAAGAGTGCTTCTGCAATGCCACCAGATTTCCCTCAGTTATTGCATTCTCCAGAAATCATGTTGTCTTCTGCTCCAAAGAGGCATCTTGTCTCTTTTGTTAAGGAGAACATTTCCTAGAGAGTTGAACTATATTTCTAGGTCTCTACAGGAGGAATATGCTGTGAAAACCCATCCAGTGCTACAATTACCCTCATGTTCTCAAGAAAGATGTGCTACAATTCAGTTGCAGACTAGGAAAGACCATACATGTTGCTGTGCTTCCTGAGAAACCAGATAACAGACAGCACTTGTAAAGTCACTCATGACAGATCTGAATCTAGGCTCACACTTTATTAAAAATGCAATAGGCAGATCCTTAGAACACTTGCTCTAACACTGCTCAAGTCAGAAGATAAAGCTCATTGCTGATAGGTAGCTACACAGTTTCTTCCTCCCATTTCCAGAACTAAGGAATTTCATGCTTTCAGGAGTATTTTCCAGTCTGCTATAGTTTTCATAAAATTAAAATCAGAGATAACCTTCTTTGTTCATTTTTTGGCTCCAGGGTTCAGAAAAATAAGCCAAATACATATAGGAATTACCAATTCTTATCTCTTTTCACAGTAAATCATCACATTATTTTGAAGACAGATTATGGTTTTGAAATAACTTTAATTTGCTATCAAGCTTCTAGATGCTTGTATGAATTTAAAATAAGATAGGTGATGATAAAGTAAAACAATTTTGTGCTGCAGCAAAAGAGATATCCACTATGAGATTAAAATTAATGTATGAGAATCAAGCAATAAAACAAAATATACTGTGACATAAATCAATAAGAAAATCATTTAATTGTTTATATACGGTTTGGTTTTTCATGTCAACACATATGATGATGTGGACTCATCCAACGAATATGCAGTGCAGAGACAGGAGACCTGGAGAATTTTTCTACCATTAGTAAAAGTAAAAAGTCACCTAATATTTTCACAGTCTTCGTTCTAGATATATAATTTGGAAATTACGATATCCACCTTATTTTATGAACAAATTTTGAGACCTCTAGATGAAAAGTGTTATGCAGGATGAATTATTACAGCACAAATTACAATGTAAATTCTTACGCAAATTTTTAGAGCTGTTATTGGTATTCTCATATCCAACATTGTCAAAGAAATGAGGTTTCTGAGTCATATTTTATCACTCCCTGGAACAAGAGCAAATTGCACGAACCTCTGTAGGCTACGAAACTGTCAGGTTTCTGATCTAGAGCAAGATAAATTGTAAGTAGTAGAAAATTAACATGAAGTTAAACCTTGCTTTTACAGTTTCACATGGGGCAAGAGGATGACTAGTTGAACTGATTTAATTTACTGACTGTTTTTTGGTACTTGTTCAAAATGAGTTGGCTCACTTTCCCTGCCTTTCTGGGAAGATCCTTTAAAATTGACTCAAGAGTTTATTTGCCTTCAGTACTAAAGATTTGAATGTGCAAAGGGGAAAAAAAAGGAGGCTCCTAGAGACTGTACAAGATGAAAGGCAACAAAGCTCAAGAATGAAGCCAGTGTACAAACTTTAATCATTACAAAGCCGTGGTTGCAACATTAAGCTTGGGACCTAAATTTCAGAGTAACAGTAAAATTTCTTTAAAGATCAGTCACAGAGTTAGGAACAGTTTGGAAAGCTGGAGAACTGGATGTCCCAGCTTGTTATAGGAGTATCGTGGTATTTACAGTGCTGAATTTTAGCCCGAGGTCCTGTAATTCTGTCTGCTCTCAGCACAGCTGAAATACCATTAAATTATCGTTAATTACTCAGTAACATGCATTGCTAGCTTGCTAGGCACTTCTCATGTTGAAGACCACACTGAGTAAAGTTCTCAGTAGCTCTGTTCAAAGCAAGCATTTCTGTGATCTATTTTCCATATTTCTTGTAGATTTTTCTCCTTAGAATTATTAATTTCTGCCACTGGAACAGCACTGCAACTGATTCCCAACTTTTAAATGCTATCAGTGATTGAGGCCAGGGAAAGTGAGTTTTAAAAATCAGAGTTTTAAAACTAAAAATAAAGCTCCCAACTTAAAACTGGCACTAGTGTCTGAGCCCTTCCACTCCACCAGTTCATTGCTGGGGCCAGCAGAACTGAAAGAGAATTTCTCAGGAGACACAATATGGCATTAATAGGTGTGGTCACTTCAGAAAGAAGGTAGAGATCAGAAGAAAAGGGAATATAAAGATTTTCAAAATGAGAAACTAACAATCTCAGAAAACACAGTAACTTTACATTTCCCTTTCCCACCTTCCTTAACAGAAAAATTCTACACTGGAAGGTGTTAAAGCATTTAAAAATCTGAAACTGTTTTATTTTCAAAGATGTTGGCAAGATAGCATGATTAAATAACTTTGCTATGAGGCTTATATTTGCTTCCAAAAAAAAGAGTTATAATATATCTGGTAAAACACATCTTGTCACAACAAAATTTTTTTCCACGCTATTTCCACAGGAACCACAAAAATAATACAACCCTGTTGGAAAGCAATTTGACACCAACCTCCAGTGTAAATTATTTTCCATTCAACCATTGCTGCTGATACTTCAAAATGCAAAGACTATTTGCATAATGCTCAACTATGAGAGTTAATTTGAAATACAAGTTGGCTAAACTTCTATTAATTCTTAAAACTAAATACCGAGTAAAAGACATTTTACCCAAACAACAAATTAAAAAAAAAAAAAAAACAAACAACTAAGACTTTTTAAAAATATGGGTTTGTTCAGAGAAAAAAAATGTATTTTCAGCATTCCATTGCTAATGACCTAGTTACTTAAAGGAAATGTATATACTGTAAACTTGAAGGCCCCTGAGTTTTTGGATAATTTTTTCAGTTCCATATTCTTTTGTTGGAGGACTTGAAATTTTTTTCCTTTTACTTTTCCCTTTGCATTAGTATCACAAAAATAGAATTTCTACTCAGTAAGGAATTAGGCAACAGAAAAAAAAAATCATCTGACATGTCAAAAGAGGACAGCTCGTGTCATGCTCAGGAGACTTTTGTAAGAGCAGAAAATTAAACTGGACGGTGTCCCACAAAGAATAGTTTTGTTTTAATGTCTCAATTCTGTTGGGTGCTGAGTGTCATCAAATCCCCCTGAAATCAGCTCTGAAGCAATTCTCCTAAAATAAACAGCTACCACATGCTCTCACTTAAGAAATTTTATGCCTCTTCCACAGTGAATGCATTCCACCTCATATCAATGCTAAACAAAAGTGTCTGCACTAAGTACGACATTTTCCTCCACAAATGAAATTAGCTCCAGGCTCATACGCACAGAATAGCTTGAGACAGTTGCCATACCTGGGTAATGAGCTGTACTGCCGCTGAGCTTGCTGGAAACTCTCCCTTTCTTCCTGCCGCTGCCGCTGCATTTGAACCTCTACTGACACGGAGTGCCTGCCACTCTGCGAGTACGTCTTGGTGCTTGGCTACAAAACAAAAACGAAAATGTCTTAAACAAAGCAGAAAAATACCCAAGAAAGAGTCATCATTTAAGTTGCTGTTGTACAAATACAGTCATATCTGTTCCAACATGCAATTCAAGCAGCTCTTTCACAATAATTAGGTTAAATTCTGACCTGTAACAGTGGCCTGTGCTAGAGATTTTATTTCTTACCTACCATTTCTGAGATGTACGAGGAAAACATTGGTCCAGAATGGGTTATGCTTTTATAGTAACACTGTAATTTAAATTAAGTCAGTGGAACAGATCTTCATACTCTGTAAATTAGCCTAGCCACTGTAACGCCAAGTTTAACACCCCACTGAGAATCGGAGGGGGGAGGGAGTACAGCAGCTCTTTTGAACCTCATCAATACACTGAAGTGATGCTCTCATTTAGTGGAACCATTCTAATTTGCTGTTGGCCCAGACATGCACTGCTTGCTTTTCTGAGATAAGAAAATATTTTCTGATTCAATGTTATCAAGTAGATAAATTCTGCAAGTCTTCTTGTGGACAATGAGGACTCCTGTGTCTCTACACAGGATCTTAATGAGGTAACAATTTGAAACTTTGAGGACAATACTAAGAGCAAGTGAAAATGTCGGGACTTTCTGGGAATACAGAACATTACTGGTCACAATCTGTAAGAATGGCTGGGTTCAAACTTTGAAATATGAAAAAGTTAACTTTTGTTGAGATGTCACTTTTTGTTTTACATTACTACTTTCTTCAGACTTTGTAATTTCAATTTGCAAAACAGAATGTCACAAAAATCAAAGTACGCTATGGGATTTTCTTGTTGTTTTACTAATAAGGTTTCATCTACAAAGAAACAAAGTATTATTTTCATCTCCTTAAAATTACTATTTCTATTCAAATCATGTAAGTTTAATCATGGGGAGGTTAAGGAGCATAACCACTTGTCTGAGCCTGAGACTGAATCGGCTTGTCTCAGACTTGCTTTTGTTAAAGCACTTCTTGCCTTTTTATTTGTGCTTTTCCTCAAAACAAACATCTCTTGCTTTTTACCATTAGAATTTCTTCAGAGAAAGAGATCATAATGGCTCACAAACATCTGCAAGATAAAAGGTTTTTCAAAAGCTTTGTACATTGAAGACAAGTTTTAGAAACTAGAAAGTTGTAATTTGTGACACAAACGTCTCCTTTGTCTTGCTATATAGGCAAGTACCTGCAGGTAGCCAGAAACACAACAAATTTAAGATAGGTGGACAACTTTTAGAAACTTTGTTTTCAATGACAATACGCTTCAGATAGAGCATCAATCTCAGTTCAGAATTTAACAGATGCAATCTTCCCATCATGGGAAGATCACTGGACAAAAGAATCAGAATATGAAAGCATAAACTTATTTAGGAGAATCCTTAATGTAATAGTGATGTCTATTTCAGAATAGGTTTACTCTGCAAAAAACCTCAGTAAAACAGCATTTCTAATGAAAAGAATGCTTTGGGAATGGCAAGATGAAGCAACAAATTGAGAAAACAGACTCTCATGTTAGCCTTGTGGGAAATTTTCGTAGAGATGAATAAGCTGTACATATGTATGTCCAAACCAACAACCCCCACAGAGATTTCCTACTATATTAAATAAGGGCAACACATACAGAGCAGCATTTCAGTTATTGCATATGTCAACATTTCTAACTTTCTTGACTTTATTGGGAGTCTTCTGACATTTGGTATTTTATTGAAGGGCTCAGCTTATGGAAGGGAGTGATTATCTGAAAATCACAAGGTTTATTTGTGAATTCTTTCCTGTGTGGTTATAAGCAGCTTGCAGAGAACAAGAGGGAAACTCAAAAGTTCCCATATCACCTTCTCCATAAAGAATAAAAACATTTAAACTAAGATTTTAGAGCCAATCTCCTCATTCCATGGGTTTCACTTCAACAGCACTAGAAAACTTGCAGCTACATTATGTCACATGTGAGAAAGTAGTTACCACAGGTAAGACATGAAATCGGAATTGCTTCTCTTTATTTGAAAAGCTTCACCCCTTTCAGTTCACTCTAAATATAACAGATTAAGGAATTTTACAGTACAGACAATGGTCAAATTACTAAACTGGTGGAGAGAGGATTGAGCTGCTACTCATTTTATGTTTATACAAGACAATAAAATGCATCCTTTCTAGAAAGCATGAATGCAAGTACACACACACACGTGCAAAGAGATGAAGTTACCATGGAAGCCTTTACTAAAGTGACAGAGGCTTTGAAAGTCCTAATGGACTATGAATGTACTAAGATCAAATTGTGCCCTCAGAGATACTTCTTTTTAATGCACAGAGGAACCAATGTGTTAAATGGAAGCAGGGGCTATCACTCCAGTCTGCCTGCTGTAGTGCATGCCCAGAATGATGGGATCGGAGGAGTCACGTCTGGATTCTCCGCAGTTCACAAGGAATTTCATCTAATGGACAGCATTTGTAATTTGATGGGTCTAAAGGCAAACATCTCAAATCCATTATCTGATTTTCTGAAGGTATGAGTACTAAGAGGATTTGCAATACTTTAAAAAATCTGGAGAGGAGACTTATTTAGTTGGAATATTGTTCACAACTACAATAAGCTGTTCATACAATTGAATCTACTATCTCATTTCAGGTATCCAAAAATATGGCAATGAGACATAAAAATACTCCCTTTGCATGTAATCACAAATTCCATAATATAACACATACACACACACAGAGGTACATCAAAACATCTCATTAATGAAAAGGTTTTTCTTCCAATCCTTTTCATTCAAAACCCCAACGATACTATAGTGAATGCCTATATGGTTATGATGATATAAAGACTAACATATTCCATTTTGGACCCTTAACTTATTCAGAAAAATGCAAATCTCCATACAGTGATTTAATTTTTCAATATGCTGGATTAAAGTACCTAAAGGAAAAATATTTATATAATAAGTAACCTTAGTCTTCAAAAACTAATTGGTAATTTTGTCTCAATCTCTATACTTTTATACATATACATTTATATAAAATATATTCATAGATACACACCTATATACATGCCTACCCCATTTATGTCAGCATAAAATGAAGGTAATTAAAAAAAAAGATGCACTATTTTCAGATCTTTCAACAGCAACAAAAAACTCCATGTATATAACACAGCAATTTTAACACTGATATCAACACTAGGCTAAGTACAATTATAACAACCTGAAACCCTCCAACAAACCTGGCAACAGCTCAGTCCTCACAGCAGAGATTGATAAGAACTCTGGCCTTGCTTGCAATGAGATGTATGACAAGCACTGATCTTTTAAAATAGGATGTGGTCAAGGCCACAATAACAACCAAGGCTGCATTATACAAATAAATGTATGTTCATGTCTTCCACAATACATTTAAGTGGCAGTGATAGTTATTGCATTCAGCATTGTTAAACAATATGTTAAGCAACAAGCATGTAAAATCGTGCTTTAAGATAGATGAAATTACACAGCTCTCTTCTAAAAGAAGCATTAATTTAAAACCAGGGCTGCAAAGTTAAAAGTTTCTACTTTCTCACTTTATGCAAACAACATTTTTTCATGTCACAGAGAATGTACACCCATGGCTCATGTTGCACTGACCACTATCAGCAGCCCAGGGTAGCATCTTTAGGGACGAAGGTCCCTCCTCTCTTTCCTACCTATACCAGGGGATGTCCACACAGCTTCTTTCCCCACACAGTGGCATTTCTGCCCACAGAGGTAGTTCTGCATGGTGGCAGCATGGATCCTGCAGGACTGGCACAGACCAAAGCTGCCACAGAATTAGGCAGAGGAGATCATGGGGGCGGATCCAGAGCACTGGGTTTTCAGGGAGATCCAACCAGTCCAGGTGACAGGAAATCCAACAGTTGAGGTGACAAACCCACCTGACAGCCTTCAGACACAGGCACAAGCTGGGAGAAACTCTTACTCCAACTCATAGAACTCTTTTGTGTTGACAAAGAAATAGGTAATAGGGAGATTAGTAAAGGAGCAAGTCCCTTAGTATTTTCCCAGTTATTAAAAAAAGACTGTTATGTGCTAATTGTTTTTTTCGAGATTAAGCACTGTGTTTAACCAAGAAGTTTCAAGTTCACCTGGGAAGTTGGCAGACACAAGGCCCTCCAAAAGACCATGGTTCTTATAGTTCAGCACTAATTAGAAATAGATAAGATTAAATGACCTTGTCTGCTTTATGTGTAAATGTACTTGGCACAGATGACAGACAGTCCAGTAACCATGTATATCAAAATTCAGAATGATAAAAAACGTCCAGTGTTTCTGGGAGATGTCCTTGAAAACTATTTTTACTTCGATTTTTATATTGCCATGGTGCACAGAACATACAGCAATATGTCTTCTAAAAGTTGCCAGCAGGTGTGTGTATTAACTCAAACACCACAAAATAAGAAAATCCCATCCCTTTCTGTTCCTTTCTATGGTGTCTATGTAGGAAGCTGAGCAGTGTGGTATGGGACAAAGATTTCTGTTCTGTGTACAGAAGCAGCAGAAAGAAAATCTTCAGTATGGTAGAAACAAACCACTAAGCCCTGAAATTCTGCCAGAGGTATTTACATTCACTGTAAATGAACAGTGAGCTGTAAATGAACCTGAGAGCTATAAATATGTTTGTTTACTAACCAAAATGCCTTAATTTCTTTTTAAAATCTTCTATCTTCATTTTTTTATTTCAAATAAATCAGTAGATTGAAGCTAGTGGGAAAAAAAGTTAAAATGTAAAACGTTAGAGTCTAAATATAAAAAAAAAAAAAAGCTGGTATTTTATGAAATCCTTTGCAGGTTTGACACAGAATGGATATTACCTACACAGCTGAAGAAAAACTACCTGTGGAGAGGCTATCCTGCATAACTTTGGTTTCCTCTCTGAAACAGACTGGGGTAGGAGAAACTGCAATTTAGCTCACAAGGTATTTGTGAACTGCAATGCTCCATCAGATATTGCCTAGTATTTTGCATAAAATATCCAAAAAGAGACTCTTGAAATGCACTAATAATAGAAAGAATTAATATACTATTTCTCTTTATCATTAATGTGTTGACTAATTCTATGTAGCTTACAGCCTGATATAAACTTTGGAATGTTTGTATTCAGTATAGTCTGTTATTCATTTTTTCCAGGTAATATTAATATGCAGTTGAAGTTACAGCAATAAAAATTAGGTTTGTTCTTCTTAAATAATTTTATTTTATTAGAATTCATTATGGCTTTGAGTAGGTCAAGCTCTTGAATATAAGGATAAGAAACGAGTATCATAAACAGAAAAAAAAGAATTTTTTTTCCCACAAGTCTCTTAGAGACAAGATCTGCAAACAAACAGCTGCAAAAAACCCAAGCACAGTCCCTAAATTTCCTGAGCCTTTATTTATCAGGCCATGCATAAGTATATTATTAAGACTCTTGGAGTCTTTCCTCTATGAAAACCATGCTATTATTTACCTTCCACAAATTTGTGCATATGATTAAAGCTACACTCAGATGAGTCAGGTAGTATATTTATTTTGACCCAGTTAGCTATTATCTTTAGAAAATAAAACATCTTTTTATTTGACTCCTAAATATTTAAAGTAAGAGTTTGCTCAGCTGCTCTCTCAATGTCAATTTTTTCCTATCATTCAAACAGATCCAGGACGACTGGAGATGAATCTATTTGTGAATGGAATTTGCCACTTTCCATTTTCAGCACCAATTACTTTATTAAATATGAAGAAATAAACCACCAACTTTTGTCCCTCCTGCATCTTTGTGGGGTTTTTTGATCATTAGTGTGCTTCTACAAGCAGGACAGGCAAGCAGCTGTAGTAGTTTCCATGGATTTAAAATGCTTTTTTTTTAAAATTGGATTGTTCACTCCTATAATATTTAGAGCTATACTGCAGTGGTTTTATTACTGAAGGGGGGGGAGGGTCTGTTAATCAAGATGTGACTAGGCAAAAATACAAGATGTGGAACAAATTACAACAAAAATCCCCCCAAGCCTGGGACTGGTACAAGGAAGGACAAACCTCAGCAGACCTCACACAACCCAGAAAAGCTCAGAAACCAGAGGCTCAACTTTGGTACTGAACAGAAAAATCAGTCCCAAAAGAATCCTGCATTGGTATAAAAATGTCATAGCAACAGCGAGGGCCTTCAATATTAGGACACATAACTAATTCCACGCAATTCTACATGCCCAGATACACGTCTGCAAACTCTGACTGGAATTAACACCAGCAGGATTAAAATGGATTAATCATATTTTATTTTTATTTTTTCCATGCAGCATCAGGCCTATAGTATTGCCCTTGAAAGCCTCTTGTACCTTATATTCTGAAACACACACACACACACGCGCACACAAACACGCACAAAAAATCAAAGCCATATAAGAGCAAAAACCCTTTATGAAGCCTGAGAAAGTTATCTTAAAATAAACAAATGCAAAAATGTTTTCCATAAAGCTTTGAATCAACTGCAGAACTACTGGATTTCAGAGACGGCTCAGCATTGCAACATTTAGGCAGTTATTTAAACCCTAACAGTGTGTCATTCAAATGGCCTTGAGCAGAATTGTTACGCTGTTTAATAGACGGTGTCATCTCATTCCAGTGCTATCACTTTTTGTGTCTGTTAAGATGCCTGATGCTGTGTGAACACTCATAAGCAGTCAAGTATTTTGTTTACTGGCAGGGCAAACACAGCTGTGCAAAAAGTCTGGCTCTGCTGCTCATCTACGGAGAAATGACCTTCACCTGATGGGCACATGCAGGAAGGGAAGGGGCCAGGCACCGGTATCGCTGTCACAGAGCCAGGGTGATGTAGTGCTCCATGGTACAGAGATCTGCCTCCAACCCATGGTGGAGACTGAAGGTATCTGTCACAGGTAACTGGACTCCTGTGTCACAGGCCATTAACAGTCTGGGATGGATTGGAGTTGGAGAGGTTCACAGGATCATTTTGATAATATATTAGCGGGTTTCTGAGGTATTGAGCTCTTCTGAATATCCTCAAAGCTGCCAGATTTCCATCAGCATCCATTACTTACACTGCAAACTTCGTGTTCATTTATATTTCCTTAACGTAACCAACAGTCCCATATCACATCAGCACTTTGCTCCCTATCCTCAACTCTCCCATCAGCTTGTTAATGAGAAATGCAAACTACTTATCACCTAGCTTACACTTCTCCAAGAGTTGGTTTTTCCTCTCTTTCTATCCAAACCAGGTCAGAGTTGGCTGCTGTCATGCGGCTCTGAGGCTTCTCTGGATGTAAAGTTCTTTAGTTCATGTAGGCTGCACAACCCATCTCCCTCAGGTGAAAACACACTTTTCAACAATGGTCTACATACAGGTGCGCTTTGCACTCCTGTGGTTTGGAACCAACAGCTTACAGATGGATTGAAAAGATACCAGGGAATGTATCTAAGTATTTTCCTGCATACATACTATAAACCACTTTTTTTTCATTGGTCTTTAATAATACATCTGGATCTGTTTTGCCAGAGTGTCTTAAGAAAGTCCATCATTTTAGACTAATATGTTAAAAGTAGTACACACTCCTTAAGAGAGAAGGTTATGACTCTTTAAAACTGAAATGACTATGAAGTGCTGAAATGGATGAGATCATTGCTTTAGCCTTTCCAGGCATTGTGATCTTGAAAGGCTGGTGTACACGATGGAAAAATAAAATTATAATTCAAATAGACTCTGGGCCAATTTTTTTTTTAAAGTACTTATCTAAAATAAAACATTTGGTCACCTATGTATTTAAAAACAGAGCAGCTCCCACAAAAGCAACAAAAAGCTCCAGAATTAATATTAATACATTAGACTGAATTAGTCACTTTGAGCTCATTTGCATAATCTGTAGAAGGGGAGTAAACAGAGAGATCCCATTTGTTTGAGTAAGAGAAAAAAGAAAGGTCAGTGTTCTGACCCATAATTTAGGAAATTATTCCATTCCTAAGGTAATCAGTCTGTCATCCAAATAATTCCCTCTTCACTCATTACAAGAAACGATAATAAAAGCCAAGTTGACTGTCTAAAGTTGCTATGGCATTTAGATATACAACAATTTGGCCCATGACCTTCAGTAGTTAAGTTCCCAAGTCTTCAAGAGTGAAAGTTTTTCTCATACACAGTTTTCCCAAGAATGTTGCTCAAATCTCTCATTTAGAGAGTGAACAGTAGTTGATATGCATAATGGAAAATCTACTACAGCCCAAATTTACCCCAAAACTGCTAAACTATCATTGTGGTGAGCTATTACAATATCTGCCCCACATTAAACAGAAAACCTCTGGTCATAAAGAAAGTGTTTATATTAATTTTTCAATTTCAGAGAAAGTTAGAGGTTTTCTAAAAGAGGAAAAGAGAAGCCTATATCCTGATACTGTATGTTAAGCAATATTAAGTCATTTAGGGACACATTTACCTTTGTTCCTCTCCATGATGCATGTCAAAAATATCACAGGTTCAAGTTGGTGAGTTTAAGATGGACAAGGACACAAAGACCCAAAAAAAAGAAAAATCTTCCATATCCACACAACAGGCAAACAAAGATGACATATGCATTAGGATGTTACCTAGGTCTGTTACCTACGTTGTTCTCAGTGACTTCATACAGAGATGTGGCTCTTCAACTAAGAGTCTTCCCACCTCGTTCTCGTGTACACTGCAATGCTAAGTAATAATAACCCATCACCTACACCCGCTTTGGAGGAAGCTGTGACAGATTCTACTGTCCTCATCATACAGTTCCCACTTCTTTGGGAACACAAGCAAGTCGTTCACTGTCTTTATCATGGAATTTTCAACAAAATTAGAGTATTTGTCACATGTTTAAAGTATCCTAATTTAGGATACGTAATTTATTAAAAAGCCATGCTGATTCATTCAATTATGTTAAACAAGATAAGCTCATGAATTTACATAATTGTATCACGTTGCTAGATCAGATTGAACAGGATTTAAATTATCAATTAGGACGTATATCTCGATACAGAACTGTCTCGGCTAATGTACATGGCAAAGGGGTACGATTGCATATCCCTCCTTTTCTACTGAGAAAAGACATAGCTCTGCCTTTTATGAAAATAACTAATCACACTGATATTGCTTCAGAGAAAATACCATTTACAAGGTTATATGTTCTCTCTAAATTATTTACCATTAGTATGCATTTTATTCTGATTTTCCTTGAGAATTTCAGATTAATTGATATTGCCTTTGAGGCAAAAAAATCCAAGTAACAACTCACAAAGTCAAGGGTCTAAATACAGAACCGGAGCCCCTGGTGGTCTAGTGGTTAAGATGCAGCACTGTTATTGCTGAGACCCAGGTTCGAGTCCTGGTCAGGGACCTCCCCGGGCAGATGGAGCTCGTTAGCCCTTAAGGCAATCCAT
>JAWWES010000081.1:12905926-12966218 GCA_035583135.1 Lophotriccus pileatus | reverse complement strand
CGCAGGCTCGAAGGCCTTATCTGCATATGCGGGTAAGGACCTTCCCCGGCTCTTCGTTCGCGAAGACTGGCCATTAAATACAGAACCAATGCTATCTGCACACATGACAGATGGCTGAAGAAGTTTAGAAATGAAATAAACATCAATGAACCAAAAACAGGGATAGCAGCAAGGGCAGAAGTGTGGAGGCAGAGGACCCTGCCTTCCTCTCTGTCTGCTCCCAGCTGGCCCAGGAACAGCAGGACTCAGCCAACCTTCCCGGATCCGACACTTACCCACGGCTGCTCAAAACTGTAAGTACGTCTCCTGTCTTCCACATCCTCATCTTGCTTTGCTTGCTGAAACTCTTGTCTCAGGCGCTGTATCCGGTCGTGATTGTTAGGGGTCGACCTGTTGCTAAAAGAGGGAGGATGGAAATGATCAATACACTTGGGAACTGCCACCTGTGACTGAGACTTCTTAACACGGGACTGCTACTGCAGCGCAGGGCTACAGACTCAGAGATAATTTACAAGCATTTAGTACAAAGATCTTTAGTTTCTAAAAGATTATTAATGCTGTTTGACATATAAAGAAACTTCTGATGTTGTAAGGATAAGACAAACAAGGATATTTCTAAAAATCACAAAAAGTTCTTGGCATCTCTTTAGTATATATCACTCCTAGAAATGAAGAGGAATAGACGTGCTAGTGTCAGACTTAACATAAAGGGAAATTAAAAGTCCTAGTGATCTCTGTTACTGAATAAACATGAAAGATACTTTCTCCCAATCAATAAACTGTAGGTAGTACTGTCAGATCTTTATTCACATCAAATTAATTACAACGTCTGAAGGCTCTACCTATATAAAATTTGGTTATTTTCTCCAATCAGTAAGAGCATGTCATCCCTTAGTTCTGTTTTTAACAAGTCTTTTAAATTGATCAGTCTGAAACCATTAAAAGGCTCAGGAGTGAGTAGAAAGCAATCCATCTGACAGTGCCCTAGGCAGGAATGCATCTGGGCAGCAGAGGAGTGCTGGCCTCAGCCCCACAGAC
The DNA here is from genome assembly GCA_035583135.1 of Lophotriccus pileatus. Classification (NCBI taxonomy): domain Eukaryota; kingdom Metazoa; phylum Chordata; class Aves; order Passeriformes; family Tyrannidae; genus Lophotriccus; species Lophotriccus pileatus. Next base: position 12,965,180 of record JAWWES010000081.1, on the reverse strand, counting down.
ATTGGTGGGCTGAGGAGGGCTCAGACCCTGAGGTACCACTACAAACCAGCACACCCAGAACCTTGAACCCTTCAAAAGCATCAATTTTTCACAGTGCCTGGTAATCCACTGTTCATAGCACAGGTGTATGTGAAATCACAAAGAAAAATGCACAGGAATGGCTTGTTTCAGGGAGTAGGGGGGAAATGGTTATTTATTAATTTCATTGACATTTCTCCAGCTGTGCAGCTCCTACCTGACCTCTACAACCTCGCTGTATTTCAAACATGTTAATGTGGGAATCACAGAAAGCCTGATAAACAAATATGTTATATCAAGACTAACCAGAAGCATTTTAATCTTTTATTATGGACTTCCTGTGCCCTGCATTTCATTGTTTATTTCAAAAGAGCTGATGAAGAATGGACAGCTATTACTTTGTTTCAAAAGAGAAGTCTGCAGAGAGACAATGGAAAGCAATTGCATAGATTTCTGTTCTTGGACACAGGGTACAATAAAACACAGTGAATTTATATCCCATGTCTTCTCTCATATGAAAAGAGACAATTCCAGACTCCATTTGTGGCTGTTCTCAGTGTCTTTTGGGACTGGTAGGTGCAGGGGATTGGAGGTTGTAGATGTTTGAGACGTTACCTCCCACTCTTTTCACTGCCATTAAATAGAGTTTATCAGTGCTTGGTTGGCCAGACAGAACAACTCATATGGTTCTAGCAAAGGCTAAGTTTTAAATAGGTCTGGGTTGATTCTTTTTTTTTTGTTGCCACCAAAGGCAAAGAAAAGGAAGGAATTTAGAGAAGTATTTTCTTTCATGGTTTTTTTTCCCCAAATGGGAGCTTTAAGAAATGCTTTATTTGTAGGGTAAGTCAATGTCTATGTGCAAATTACCCTTTTGAAAAGTACAATTAAAACAAAGCTTGATTTAGATCAGGTGGAAATGAAACACTGGTATTTTCAAAATTTCCACATCATTGTAAATGTGTTGCTAATTTTATTTCCTTAATTCAACTTAATTTTGAGAAAGAGCTTATCTCCATTTACAGTTTTACATTATGTAAATTTATTCCTTATTGTCAAATTCTTCCCAGCTTTAGTATGCAGGTCCTTGTTTTTCCCCCCATGCATTGCTATCCATTGCAAATGGATTCATCAAAATCCAGTATGACCTACAAACTACTTTAAAATGGTCTGTTGATTTTTAAAATGGGTACTGTTAATCCAACAAACAAGTAGCCCAATGCTTTCTACACAGACAAGTGTTTTCTGCATGATAAATTGCACTTAAGTGTAGCAAAATACAGTAAGTATTAGTGTTTCAGGTATAATAATATATATTAGAAAGAGAAATGCCGTTGAATTTCAGTCCAAAAATTACTAGAAAAGTTACGTATATGGACACCTTGAAGTAGTCAAGATGATGGGCAAATGATCCACCTTCTGTAATCAAGATTGTTTCAAACTCTAAGGGATTAGAGTGCAAAAGTTACACTGAAGTAGCTGTGCCAGGGCAAATAAAAGGTAAACCCCCAAATTACTGCACTAAATCCTGTGCACTATACAGAACAGACATACTGTACCAGCCCCAGAATGGGCTGCTGGAAGGGTTATTACAGATATGAGGACTTTTCCACATTTTGTGATAGATATTTAACAAAACAATTACATCAACAGAGGAATAGCAAGCAAATGCAGTGTCCATGCCTTGAAGACAAAATGTACATCTTTTCCTGAACAGCAAAGGCATGAATTTGACACTTTTTACACTGCAGAGACGGAATAATAAAGGACAAGGAGGATCCTGGGATTTATGATTAACTTGTCCCCAGACCTAAGAACTTATTCAAATGACAAAAAAAAAAAAAAAAAAAGAAGAAAAGGAAAGAAAAAAGAAGTCAAGCTGATTTAAGAAAAGTTATTCAAAGTTATTAAAGGATTGATAATGGCAGAAGAGATAAATCTTTTAACAATATTTCTATTTTATCTGAAAAGCAATGGACATGACCCAAATTTAGAAAATTGCAAAAGAAGTGAATTATGAAAAGGACTATTTTCATAAAAAGCAAGAGCAAAATTAGAAAAAGGCACTTCTGTATCCACTCAAGTTTCTTTGTGCTCAAAATGTCTGGGAGAAACAGAAAGTGACTTCAAGTCAGGCATTTTATAATAATAAAAAAATTAAATATTTTTATTTAGAAGAGGAAAAGGGAAAAGGCAGGCAGCTAAGGAGGGGCTAAGATACTTTTCTTAAAAGATTATTTGAGGGTTTAGACTATATCTCAGATTGGCATCCTTTTGCTTCCATTTTCATTTCAGCCTTATTCTGATTCTCTAGGTTAAATTACAGCTGCCCTAACCCTCTCACTAGCAAGGGTTTGCACACCTCTGTCCTGGCCTGCCATGCTGTCTCCTGTTTCTGTTCATGCCTCTCTTTATCCAGTTAAATCCAGTGCTCTTTTTGCTATGTTTTTTATGTCTCCCTCTGCACGCCCTCTGCACTCAGGGAACACTTGGTACACCCACTTGATATGTCATTCAACTTCCAATTAGTACTTCCAGAAGGAGAGACATGCAAAAATCATAAACACAATAAGAAGCTGTTAGAAATAAAATTTTGGAGTCAACAGTGCAAACCTAACTTCATTCCTTTTCAGGTCCTGAGGTGTTCTGTTCTACAACTCTTTATGGAAGTCAAACCATTATCCCTTGGGACAGGGCTAAACAAATTATATACAGTGAGAGGTGTCCTTAGCCAGTCTAAAGCAAAATGAATTTTGACTTATTGGATGAATTGACCCAAGAGAAGTAGGGTGACATCAACAGATTACTAAGGTGCAGCTGCAGGTGTTCCTGCTGCTTAAATTCCCTTTTGCAGATGTATGGTGCAAGTTTAAATGTACCATGTTTTGTTTGAGTCTTCTCTTCGAATGACCCAAAAATCTGAAGGCAGATCCACCTCAAATAATTCAGGACTACTAGCAGGAAGACAGGAATTTAACTTGAAATCCATTCAAAGTTTATTGAAGATTTGACCTATGCCAGCATTAAACTTTTTAGCGAAACTGGAATTAAAACTCTACAGTAACCACAGCTTGCCCAGACAGCTCTTCCCTCTGCCTACTTAATAATGGAATGCCTGTGAGTTTACGGAAGACAATTAGCACCTCCTACCATCGGATGCCAGTGATGCTCTTCTATCAAAGCGCTCGCAATATTACATGTTCCCAAAAGAAAGGAAAGGCTTTAAGGGTCAAAGTCTACTTGGACTGCAAAGCGGCTGGGCTTTCCTGTGTCACAGCTCTCCTTGGCACCCCATTGCCTTCCATCTGCAGATGGCACTTTTCACAATCAGTTATTTTGTGAGTGCTGCTTTAAAACACACCACCACCAGCGTGGGCTAAAAATGCAACTGTTAGCAAGGCTTAGATAGGCCAGAGCTGTCACATATTTCCAGAAACAAGCCGTTGCAGCAATGGCCATCAGAGTCTCAGATCATTAAGCAATGTCTTAGTGTGATGTCATGCACTGATGTGCAGAGTTGTATTCCTTTCAAAACAGACAGATTTTCAGTGTGATAAAGTAGATACAAACATGCTACAGAACAGGAATGAGTAAAGCTTTGGAAAAAAACTTATCAGCCTGAAAAAGCATGGAAAAGGGTCTTAACAACATCACCAGGCAGTTGCAACATGACCAGACTAACCAAAAGGTTAGTAAACAAACAAGAGTTCTTTACACCTTGAAATCTTTTATCACACATTTGAGCTGCCAGGACCTCACTGTCCTAACTAGCTGCTTAGATCTCTGGATAGCAGTTGTAAAACACAGATGGGTTCTTATTTGTTTCAAGCTGGCAAATAACCATCACCCATCTCTATAATACAAATTCCTTTTCATTTGGCCAGATTATTTGAGATATTAAAAATCAAGAGCTGGATCTGAATCTACCTCTATATTTACACATAGAGAGGAGCAGCAAAAGAGTTCATTTCTATTCTGCTGAGGACTGACAATGTCCTCGCTCTGGTGGCGATGCCATAGTTGGCAGCACATATCCTCACCAAAGTTCAGGACTAACTGAGCCTCTACAAAGTTGGTCCCTTTTTTCAATGCTTGAGCAAGATGGAACAGCCCAACAGAAAGCAGAGTGGTGATTATCTAATATAAAAACTTCTTCTACATTTGCTGAAACTCGAGCACCCTCTCACCACAGCATTTAAGTCCAAGCAGATGGATTTGTCTGTTTCAGATGGCCCTTGAGGGTGAATAAGCAGAAACTGTCAAGTTGTTTCAAAAAGTCATGGACATGAAACAAAATGAAAGTATGCCCTTTACCAGCCTTAAAGTTATCACCATATTCCAACGCACAGTCTGCTGGTTTGTTCACTTTAAACAGATTTGTTAATCATCAGTGACACAGATGACTGTGCCCACACACAGGGGGCCGATGAGGGCTGAGCAGCAACAGAGTTTGCACCGTCTCCTTCCTGCCATGAGCTTGCCAGAGCACGTTGGTCTTTTCCTATTATTTTGTTCTATGGTTTATTTTTTGACATCTAAATACCACTCCTCAAGCTTAAATTAGTGTAACCAATTTGGCTGGTCCTCTCCTTCCAGTGTACCCCACATACGGTCCTTCTCTGAGACATCAGGGAATAGATTTTTTGTGAACACATGGAAATTAACTCATATAGACATGGTACACAAACAGGAGCAACCGTGGATGGCGGGCGCTGTATAAAAGAGCTGTTGCATGATCATCGAATTGCTACAGTCAATCTGAGAAAAAATTGAGCTGAGCAACAGATCAAATTTGTTAGACTACAAATGTACTTGTAACGTGGTTGCATCCTGGAAAGAGGCATAGAAAGGCTTATCCCACACTACTTTTGTTTTTCTTAAGTGTCAAAGAATGTATTGAGAATAAGGCATGAAAAGGTAGGGGAGAGGTGTTAAAAAACAAAAAAATGTATCAATTACAAAACTCCAAATAAAAATAGCTTCTCTGCACAAGCTTCATTAAGTTTTATCAGCTAGTATCTTGGGTTTTTACACTCAAACCACAGGTCATAAATTCACAGTAAATCCCCCATATGTTCACCAAACACCTGAATTCAATTTCTCTTCTAGTTGTAAGAAACAGAATGTGCTGCTCAAATTAATTATGCATGCAAAGTTAGTTTCTAACAAGGGCAGCTTCTTGCATGCTAAAGGGTATACATCCTATCTGAATTTTTTTCCCCCAGATCTTTTTCAATCTTGGCTTATTTCTACTGTTCACAAGGTTATAAAAATCATCCTCTCTTGCCATTTCGTATTTGCTAAATGAACACAGAGCATTATATATCCTTTCAAGTCTTCAGATTTTAAAGGCAGTTAAATTCAGGGATTGGCTTAATGTGACAAGCAAGATATAACATGTTACCTGTACACATACCTACATACTTCAGCATAGTAATTCCATCAAAACAGGATTTAAACTTTAGGATTTATGTCAATATGTATGCATGTGAAATCAGCTCATTGGGAATTTGATGTCATTCCAGTTTACTTTCACAGTGGTAGTTATCAAATGCAATACCACAAAGAAGTTACACAAGTCCCCAAATCCACTCTCTTTCTTCAGTGAATAAAATTAATTTTCAGATTTTGACATTGTGTTTTGATTATAATTTTACACTATTTCAACAGAGTAAATAATTCAAAATTAAGAAGATACACCTCTCTTCTCTGGGTTAAAAAGGTAACCTCGAATGCTCTAAACTCGGCACTCGCTTCTGATGTGATGGCCATAAACAACATGAAGGGGTGGAGCTGATGGGGAGGTCACTTCACCACAACAGTCTCTTCAAACTTTCCAGGCTAGATTTCACTGTCAGTCCCTCTGTGGCCCTTCTGTAGCAGGGCCATCATTTTACAACCAGTGAAATCTGAAGAATGCACCCAAGACCCTTTTTATTGCCACCATCACTCTTCCTTATTAGCCTGTCAGAGCCTGCACACCGGAGACAGAAATCCAGTCTTACTTTTCAGTGGAATTCTTCTACTAAAAGGAAAAGCAGAGATTTTAGGAACTTGCTATAAACATCTGAAAACAGATACGCAGCTACTGGGTTATCACACAGTCTATGCCTTACTTTAGAACTGTTAGATTTTGCAGATATAAGCCAAGCCAATTTTCAGCCACACACAACTTGTTACAGCCGTTGTCATAGGGCATTGCATTTTCTGAGTCAGAGAAAAAAAAAAGAACAGGAAAAGAAAAAAGAGAACACCACATGTAACCTAAAAGAAAACACAAAATACCTCACTGTGGATTTATCATGAAGGTGTTAAAGAAAAAGCAGAAGTACACATGGAAAGATTTAATTAATCATGAAAGAAAAAAAAAAAGGAAAAAATACCAGTGATCAAGCAAAGGAGAAACTTGCATTATTGATTCTAAATTAAATACAAACTTACATCAAAGTCAGATGGGCAGAAATGGGCTCTGACCTGCTAAGAATCTTCCTATCCTAACAGGAACAGACAAGGATGGCTCCAGTGCTGTTAGGTCTGATGAACATCCACAATTAGGCAACACAGGCTATTTTGTGTCAATGTGAGGATTGCCTGGCACAGTAATACAAAGACATTTAACAAAGACCACAAAGAAGAAATCCTCTCCTGGACCTAGCTGGCCATTCCTGTGCCAGCAGAAGGGATCATCTGGAAGATCCCTAGCAGGCTTCAGGCCATGTCAGCCTTTGTTTTCGTTTAAGCTAATCCAGCTGCTTTGCCTGAAACTGCTTAGTGAGAGCTCCCTGTGATCTGCTCTCTGGAGGAGGCGTGGGGGCAGAATTCTTCAGCAGAGGGGCAGCAGAGAGCAGCAGGAGAGCAGTCACTTCTCAAAGCACGGCAGTGATTTCCAAACAGGAACTGGTCTGCAGCCAGCACCACCTGTGAGGTGTGAATGTTGTGATGTAGGTACAACCCAGCTCATTTCAGCACACCTTGCACAACTCAGCTTCTGCTCAGCTTTTGCTCTGTGTTGACACTATGTCTTACACCATAAAATCTGCTTCAGAGCCCAGCTCTAGCCAACAACGGAGTGGAGAAAAAAGCATGTGTCTTTTCATGGGAGGAGTCTAGCAAAATTAAAATAGAGAGGAAAAAAAAAAGACCCCAATTGCACCATTTGATTTGAAGGATGCATCAAAAGTGATATTCAAATTATTCAAATGTTTCAAATTTTCTAATTTAAAAAACGACTTGGAAAAAAAAGTTATTCAAATAATGCACTGTTACACTGTGTTTGTAAATGGCGAAATTTAGCAGTCTTATAATGCAAACCCCCACTTCTTTACAAGTACTTAGGTCTTGCTTAATGCCCTGACATAAGTTATACTGGAAATCCTAAAAACATTTGATGTTGCCTTATTTCTCTATAATCACAGAAAATACTAAGCAAACAGGTACCAGGGAGTTGCAACTGGCAAAACAAAATAGAATGTTTCTGACTCTTGTGAACACTTGCTCTCAATAAAAATGACATCTTGTTTTAAAGTATTAATTAAACTCCAATATCAAGCAATACATTGCTAGACAAACACTGATGTATGAACTAAAAGATCACTTTAAAATGCCTGAACATTAAAAAAGATAATACATTACACCAATTTCATGTGCCTTCCACTGTCCTTACCAGCTGCTAACATAATTATAATACAATTCTTTCTGTACTTTGACAGGGGAGCTATTTCATTATAAATTTCCAAATAATATTTTGATTGATTTTTCATTATATCTTACTCTAACTATAGGCTAATTTCCAAGCACCAAATGAGAAGTTGTCTATTAAAAACAAACAAATAGAAATGACTTGGCCTAAGGATACCAAGGCTAGGTCAAAGCTTGACACAGTTTCCAAAATCTGAAACTTAAGGAGACCCTCTTTGATTGGAGTACCAGTAGTAGATCAGAAATTCTATATAAAACACAGAGAAATGTGGGATCCTGGTTTTATTTTTCACACTGAATTATTTGCAACCTCTAAATAAAACTTTTAATCTGACCTTACTGTTAAGCATTTCATCATTCAGTGCCTTTGCATATTATGACTCAACCAAGAAAAAAACAAAATCAAAGCTAAGATTGATTACTTGAATTGGTGCCTAAATTCACATGACTGTTGCCTTCTTATGAAGTTGATCACTAAGATTTATACTGATTAACACAAAACTAATTAAGACTTTTTAATTGAATATTATATGCATATGGAGATAAAACCCCCAGCTCAGTATGATATTTTGCAAAACAACTGATTTCTGGATAAATTCTTTCAGCATTTTATCTCAAAGATGAAGATTTTAATAAATAAAAGTTTTAATCATGGTTTACCACCACACCGTCGTGATTAACTTTAAAACTGGAAATTACCATAAAATTATAGTTATATTCAAAACAATAGTTAATTCCAGCTAAGGACAGAAAACCCAGCCAATACCTTTTATCTAAAAATTCACTTGGTTATTTAGTGAGTTAGTTGGAACTCAGTTTTTACTACTTAAGATATTTTCAAGTTATTTCACTTATTTCTCCTCTTGGAAATGTTAAAAAGGTCTTTTCCCCAGGAGTTCTTTTTCAGAGGTACTGCGCAGGATGCTCAGTAATTGCTTTGAAAAACCGGATTAGAAATCCTGAATTCTACTATTTACTGTTCTTGGGCTGCTTAGTCTGAACCCAACTGCACATTCCAGAAATTCAAAAGCATGTATTTCTCTAACTGCAGAAGAAATACAACATTTACTTGTAACACCACTTCAGTAGTCAACCAAGACAATTAGCCTGATAAAGACTATAGGAAAGCTAATTTATTTACCAGGAGAAGGTAAGGTGGGATTTTTCTCAACCAATTTTAATCATTTAAAAGGCAGGCATGTAGTAAAACTACTCATCTAGACCCCTTCTAGGGGAAATACGGAGAAATAAGTTACTCCAGAGGGCAATCCACAGCACCCGTCTTTGGATGCAATTAGTCTCTCAAGAGCTCATTACTTTTCTTCATTGAGAAAGAAGAGTAGAGGGAGCAGCTCAGGAAAGCTTTAGACAACTATATTAGGGCAGATGAATCCCACTATAGGTGGCTAACTTGGGCTCAAGGTACATGAAAAATGAATCATCCTAAGAAAATCTAGTACTGGGAATGCCTGGTAGAAGGTGCTCAACTGGTGTGGGAGTGTGACCCAACAGTTTAATGTTTTCGCAGAAAAAACACTAGAATGAGACTCTCTAAGTCACTCAGCCTCTCTGGGTTTGCATTCACATAACCACAAATGGGTACTAGCCTTCTTTAACACTCTGTATAAAGTTTATGCAATAATCAGTTCTCATTTACTTTGCTATAATTTTAAGGGTTCTTTAAGGAGTACACTATATCACTGTTTGTAACCCTCTTATATGGAAATAAAAGCCTAAATTTTTTAGTTTCTGAAACATACAGAAGTGTATTGCAATGCCTAAGACAAGACAAGGACTGCAATATAACCACTTTTGTGGTTAAGATCTCCACAGTATGGCTAATTTGTGTCTCAACTTTTACATTACTTCAGCAAATGCTATGCAAATGCTCTAACATTTTCTTGAGTAACATAATTGTCATATGCTTTTTAGTAAACTGAAAGAAATGAAACATATATAATAATCCCACTTAGCACATCAAATTTATTTTGCATGATATTGGCATTACATTACAAAGTTACAATAGTATTATTCCACGTTGTTATTCTTGTAGTCTTAGGTTGATAACGTTTCATTTTGACACCATAATGGTGTCTCTGGGGATTTTGATGACAATGTGTTTTGACATCATGTTAAAATATATCCAAACTGATATCACTTTATTTTGTCATCATTACCTAGTTTCATTTGTATTTCTAAGATACTGCTTTATTCTGATATCTTTAATTGGAAAGATTTCAGTCCAAGCGGCAAGTGCTAAAAAGAAAAACAGTCCTGCAGACGTTAAGCATGGCTGTGCAGTGCACATTACTGACGTTCAAACTTGCGCTGGCCAGATATCCCAAAATATAACAGATTAGTCACATGGTACAGAGCCTCAGATCATAAAAACATGAAAATGCCTTTCCTTCTACAGCATGGTAATAAATGTAATAAATTGTACTTTAATTCTATTTCAGACACTTGAGGCAGGAGGCCCAGCAGCAAAAACGGTGCTGCAAACTAGAACCTTCTGCTGCCGTTGGAGTGTCTGACGTGCACTCGCTTCATGAGTCCCTGTATAGAAACCAGAAATTATTTCCTGAACGCTATTAAAAAAGTGAGATTTCTAATTCGTAAGCTTCACTGAAATGGAAATTGCTACATATGTGATTCTAACTAAAGAGCAGCAATGCCAGTTCCCATACAGAGCTCTAAAATGCAATGCTGGGCCTGAGCTTTAACTGGGTAGCAACCTGTCTAGACCCACTGAATCCAGCTTTGAGAATTTATGGGCATCTGAAGATCTGGACAAGGTTTTAGGGGAAGAAATAATGAATAATTTTCAGTTCTAAGCTACTTGTTACCAGTATGAAATTCAGGGATTGATTCTGAAACACTTTGCTATAGAAATGATCTGGTAAATTATCCCTGGGCTACCAGAAAAATGCACATCCTACCAATTTGAACACATCCACTTACAGCTATATCACTCAGTTTCTTCTTTTTATTATTTACCAGTTCTTCATTCTTTCTCTACAATGAATTACAGAACAACTCCAGGGAAATCAACACATTACATGTACTAAGAAGTATGTTTATTCAGCACAGCAGCTCAAGTTCTACTTACTAAAATGATTGCTGATAAAATCTCTAATTTTAAACATTAATGCATAAGATTTTTCTGCCATTCAAATCTGATCAAAGAGATTAAAGAATTTCTTCTTCCCCCTCCACTCTCCTAAACCATAATACTTAATAGAAATTGCTTGTGTTATCTTATTTCAGAGAGCAGGCTAGAACTGAGACAATCCCTTGATCCCAGTTCATGAATAAAGCATTTAATGGACTGCACTTGTCAGAGGACACACTAAGCATTTGATCTATACAGTAAACAAATGTCTATGAAAAACAACCCCCCAAAAGAAAAAATTGCCATTGCTACTCATTATTTAAGATATTTTCCTTCCTTCCTCTCTTATTTCAGGATGAAGACTCTGAAAGCATTGATGGGATGACAGACTCACACTGAGATGAACACAGAATTTTTCAAACAACTGATGGCAACAGTTTATATTCCAGGGAAATAGATAATAAGTTCATACATAACTACTCCCCAGTAAAAGGAATTAATTGTTACAACACCAGAAAACATATAATTATTAAACAAGCGACAGAAGACTTAGTTGTACCCTGACATTCCAATGCTCTCCACATTTTTTTTAAGAGTTTCCTTTGGGTATTTCCAGCAAAGAGGAACTTCTCCCAGCAGAAGAAAATTAAGCTACAGAACTGTGAGCCTGCATAACTATGAACCCAGACGACCTGAAGAATTTGATACAATACCTACAAAATGCTTTTTCATGCTCTCAAAAGACAGGATGAAATATTACAACGAAGTAACTGCAGCTATTACCATAAGCAATACTGCAAAGCCAGTCCCATTTAGTGCAAATTATAGACTTGTTTCTACTGGCATTGACCATTCTCCACTAGCCAAAAAACCAAGTAGGCTGAAATGTCTGAGAGGCATATATAGAAGACTATGTTAATTTTAACAAATATATTTATTTTAAAAAGGTATTAATCCCAGTCTTTCTACACCATTTTTTCTAGCTGAAGTTTTAAAGCTCAGTGTAACTTTTTCAATTATCTTAAGAATAAGAATTACAATTAATTTTTTAAAAATCTTTTTTTAATACAATGAGCCTTATTAATGCAATGAGCTGTTGAGTGACAGACTAATGAAACCTCAGCACAAAAGTGCACTGGTATTTAGGATTAATCTCTGAAATAAACTCATAGTGTAGTCTTGCCTATGTAATTCAAGGGTTATATTATAACAGGTCACACTGTATTTTTGTCATATGCGACTGCCATGATCCTGTAAAGAGGGCAGGGGTACCAGACACTGCAGGTCACTCGTGTAAGCACTAACCTCCTCTGAAAATAACTTCTCACCTACGAAAGGTGACAGAAGCTCCATGAGTATCTATGGGAAGTTTCAAAAAGAACTAAGGCAAGACATGGCTTCCAGAGAAGAGTTTATGTTGCTATACTGCTAACTCAGATAAACTTCATGAACTTTCCCATTTGAGCTGCACGGTAATTCACTTTCCAGGGAAAACAAAAACCAGGAATTAGAGGCTATGTAAGGAAAGAATGATAAACATCCCTAGTAAGCAGGACCCACAAAGATCTGATTTTGCTGCCCTTTTGCTATTTACTTTTTATTATTTTTGCCAGATTTCTGCATCATTAAGCACTACTCAGATAGCAGGATCCTATCTGCAGCAGACACTTAACCGAAGATTTACAGTTTAAGAACAGATTTGCTCCAGCACAGTGGAAGCACACACATTTGTGAAATGGTGCTTTTCCCCAAAACAAATGCATGCAGCAGGAGCTTAGCTCAGTGCCCACATCCCTGCTGACTGCAAAGGGAGTTGAGCTATACAGGACTACCCCTGAGACACCTAAAACCAGATGAATTAGGCACTAGAGCAGGCTGCTAAAGTCAGAGTACCTGAGTGAGAATAATCACCTTAGTAATGATACCTGAAGAAATTCTGTAGGATTTAGATATCATCCAAAATTATGGAAAGGGTCATGTCAAAAACGCTCACTAGGTCAGGAGATGACTATCACACAAGATGGTGACTATGAAAAGAGCTAGCAGAAAAAATTGTGAGTGAAATAACTACAAACTCATTTTTCCTAATTGAGGTCAAATAGATGTTTTTTACAATCCATCAGGTCATGAGACCCTTCAGCCCCTCCCTGTCTTCCCAGGATGCAATACATACTCCAGCCACACCTACACACATGGGAAGGGAGGACAAAGGAAGTCAGAGCAGTCGGGGAACTGAGTTAATTTGCATCATTTTTACTGCCACTCTGATTAGGAGACAACGCAGAAGTGTAACTAGCTCCCCAAAATTATTCTGGGCATTTTTTTTTCACAAACGATACTTCCCCTTGTTGTGTACAGGTAAAAGCTTCTTTTTCAAGGCTGTAAAAGCTGGCATTGAGAGAACAATACAACTCATTAGATCATAGTACTTATTCAAAACAAACCAAATGGCACGTCATGTTACAGCTATGGCTCTATTACTTGTGACCAAGTCAGGTTGCATTTTTCCAGCTTCATCACTCCTAGTAAATTACTTGCACCTGATGTAGAGCAGGCATAGAATGAGCGGAAAGCAAAACTTTGACCATTTTAATTTAAACTCTCATAACAGCAGGTCAAATTTTTGTGAACTCTTTGGTGAATTGGTTCTTTTATTAGTACCCAGTTTAATTCAAATCAGACTCTTCTACAGAAGAATAATTAAATATTAATCAAAAGTCCAGGGCATTCTAAGCTTCTGTTCCATTAACCTAAATGTGACTCCACACAGAACCACAATGCCTTTTTTTCCCCCTGCCCTATTTTAAAGAAGGCTTTTAGTTTTTTTCCCGTTATGGTGCAACTCCTTGTAAATGCAGACATGCTATTTGCAGTGTATGTTTAAAGGTCATGATTCTTTTTCCTTTTCCAATTAAAGCTGCTCTTAATCACAATTAAGCTTTCAAGAAACAATTAACAGAAGTCAAAACTTTTTTCCATCAATATGTTTAAGAGACATACAGTGTATACCCTCTATTACCACTGGTGTCACTGAACTAATTATGTGATGTTAAGGTTCACCTTCTCGGGTGTAAATTTTGGTGTGAGTTGACACTAAAAAGAAACATCAATTTATTAGGAGATAAAACTTGTTCTGCAGTAATGGAACAGCTGTGTATATAAATTTATTGCAGCTTAATGTTCTCACACATAAAGCAATTAGAGCTTTCTGACAGACAGAATTGCTAAGTATAGCGTGGAGCATATAGTAATATGCAGTTACAGGCACAACATATTTAAGAGTGATCATATATATTCTGCGCAGTAATATCAATTTCTCAAGCCTCTCCAACCCTAGATGTGTCCTTAATTAACATAAACGTATGCTATAGTCATGTGAAATTTTCCTTCTCAGTGGAGGAACCTTTTCATGCCACATCATTTTATTCATAGACACCTCTTGCACTAAATTTGGCTTCTCCTTCTGCAAGAATAGATACAGCCCAGGCATAGTTCCTTCAGGTGGGCTTAACTGTTTTGCACACAAAGGATAATGGTGTCATCCTATTTCTTGAAAAAAGAACCAAAAGTAAAACCATACACATGGTACTCAAGATAAGTATCTTTATTTCTGGAACCATAAAGTATGAACTCATGAAACAAGCTGTGTTCATCTAGCATCATTTTTCTCATCATCTGCTCCCAGCTAACTTTAGTTGCCTTCAAATAGCTTCCAGGATATCTTTCCTTCCTTTCTGAGCGTTATGGAGCAATGGTGTTCCCAACTAATTGTATATGATACCTTTTCGTAGCATTTTTGAAGCTTAAGAAATATTAGACCTGGAAACCAGGATACATGGGTAATTGAGATGATAATTTTCCAGCTGATGGACTAAACAGTTAGTTCTGAAAAAAAAAGTCAGAGTTCCACACAGAGTTTCATGAGTGGATGTACAAACATGCTATTTGTTTTTACTGTGGAAACTCCCAGGGGACTTCTCTTTATTTAATAGCTCAAAGTTGTTCCATGCCCTATTTTGTCATATTTGCTCACGAACAAACACCTATACATTACACAATACCTGAAACTCTTCCTGCATTTTAATACTTTTATACTATGTCTGCCTTAAGTGTACAACTATGTGCTGTTCTCCTCAGTTAATTGGAATTACACTATCTGAAACACCTGGGAAGAGTAATTCCTTAAACCATTAGTTAGAGGATTAAATTAAGTGACTGGGAGATTATTATTGTAAAATAACTGCATGACTTTTTTAGGTTAAGATGCTCAAAATAGTCTAAGACAACTGCAGTGTATTTCACAGTTTGAACTGATGCAGAAGTTCCGCTCTCTGTAGCTGAACATTCCTGTTCCAACCTTTGACCCACGAAGCACTCAAGAAGTCACACTGTTATCCAAATCAAGGAGATGAATGGAATCTTTTTTCTTTCTTTCTTCCTTTTCTATTCTCTTCTTCTACAGGGTTTGCTTTCAGGAAGACTAACGCCCTGATCCCTCTGTGAGCTCTAACACTGCCAGGGACACATGATGTGGGGCAGAGGAAAAGACAGGAGTCTGGCTGTTTCAATGGAAACTGGCCCCTAGGATGTCCTGAACCCACTGTATATGAATAGAAGGGGAATATTTAAATCCTCAGGAAGCCTTAAGAAAGCCAGACTTAAGGTAGAAGAGGAACTTAAGAAAGTAACTCTGCAGTGAGAACCTGGAAGTCCACTTGGTAACATTAGGAAGACAAATCAGTGGTGAGATGTTCAGAGTCCATCTCAAATTGAAACATTCACAACAAAAGCAGAAATTTACGATCAAGGAAGATAGGCATGTGCTTTCTACATGTTTTATACAGTTTAAAGTGAGGTGGTTATCCTTCTCTGTCAAAACAGCAGCATGAAACCCCATTCAAAAAGAGGGAAACTGCACAGCAATACAGGTAACAACTGGAGCTTTGATGGTGCTGTTATCATCAGGTGCCAAGACAAGCAGCTTTGTCATTTCACTGTCTTTTCTGCTTTGAGATGTGACATGGGTCAGTGAAACTGAACACAGAGTAGAAGCCAGGAGTTCTTAACTCTCACAACTTTGGAAAAGCTGTTCTTAACCTGTCTCTGCTGCACCTTTAGGAACCACTATCTGAAAAATTCAACAATATTTAACTTTATTGGAGGAGTGGTCTAAAGAGTAGTACCTTTGGGAGAACCATGAAGAAAAAAACTGTCAACAACTTAACTATTCTCCATTATGGCATCTTTGCAGCATACAAATTGAAAATAACTGGAAAAAAAGAAGTTATTTTTAGTATTGTTATTATAAACAAAATTTGAGCTACTACTGAAATTTAAATCCCTTATAAAAAGATCCTTCCCAGTAATTAAACATTTTTGCAGTTCCAGACTATTTAGTTCAGGGAATAATTTACTCTTAACAAAGTTAAAAGATACACCCTATCTCCTGGTTCTTTAATGATACACTTAAAAAGCTAAATTACGGAACAGTGGTGGGGTTTTTTTTTGAAAACCATCACCTATCCACCACACTAAATAGATTCCTTTCCACTGTGCTGACAGCTGTTTCCCAGGTAACGAACCTAGCTAGAAGTTGACTTCAAGCAGTGTAGGGGAACCAGTACTCACGTCCCTGCATTTACATGCTTTGAGCAGCACTTTTTAACGGCTGCAGTGTCCCCAGTGCCCCCAGGAGTCAACAGGAGCTGAGAGTATCCAGAAAGTAATTGAATAAAGCTCATCAGCAGTCAAAAATACCAGCTAAGGGTGATTTTATATCCAGAATAGTAAATGCCATTGGCAGTTGGAAATTAAAATTATCCTCAGTGGTAAACCAGCAGGATTAGACTTCACACGAGCTGTCACCTTTTATGGGCTCTGCCTGCTTCTTCCCTTTTCCATAAGGGAACTGGGAGAAAAGCAGCAGGCATTTTGTTGCTTCTTTCCATAATCAGGAATCATTGTCCCCGCAGTTTCCGAAAGCATCTGTTTAATATCCCTTACTTCATAAATCAAATCTCATCTGCTGTCAATCAGCATACTTCTGGATTTCATGGTCACTGCAGTACATACAATTCTAGTCATTTTTTTGTCCCTCTGTATTTTGCTGCTATGTATTAATGGAAACTGAAGTATTCTATAAGGCACTGGCTACACCTGAAAGTAACTGTAACCTTCTCTGTTGTTCTGAGTTCAGGCACTTACTTTTTAGATCCAAACCACCTGATGCTGCAGTGTAAAGAGCTGACAGAAAAGAACAGTACACTAAAGGAGTAGGATTTACCCTATAAGCATAGAGGGCTTTCTTCTTTTTTATTATTACTTTTTTTTAAGATAATGAAAAAGCTACATCTTTGGGAGTTTCAATGCCAGATACAAGTGGGTAGTATTGCTGATCAGTCAGTTCCTAACAATCCCTGTTAAGGAAATCCTGCTGAGCTTAGGTAGGTTTATTTTTATGAAGAGAGAAATAAGCTTCTTTCAGTACTTCCCTAGAGCAGAAAAAATAGGAGCAGCAGATGGAAGAGAATACGAGAAACTCTCTCTTCTTTATGTCCTCACATGGGCATGGAAGAGGGCAGAATACTATGTATTTCAGTACAGTACCACAGCTCCTTCATCCAACCTCAATTATTTTGGCTTTAAAAATTTTGAGGAATTCCTTTTGCATAACCTCATCAACTTTCTTAAAATTACATTGTATTAACAATACATTACATTGAGCTTATATGGACAGACACATACCATTTTCCTAAAGATAGTGCTTTGAATATATCTTCTGCCTCTGAAATATGCACAGGACGTTACTGATTTTTAACATCAGTTAAGAAATTGGAACTTCTATGCAGTAAGAAATTCAGACTAGAGTGAAAGGTCAAAATACTAAATTCTTCCATGAAAGAATCAGCTATGGAAAAAGCCAGGATGCAGAAAATATAGAAAATATTGTTCTAAAGTTATCTACCAAAATGAAATACTTCATTATTTCTTAAATCATAATGTTCATTTTAGTTCACTTGAACTGTACATATTCCATTTGGGATCACTTCAAGAAACACCTGTGCTGTTCCCAAATTGCTACAGGCTCTCATGGACTGCAACTGAAGTGGTTTATGCAGCTATTCTCCAAGAAAGGATTTTTCAGCAAAACGAGGTATCTTATGATGTATGGCACAAAAATTCGAACAGAAGTAGGAATATATTGCCTCATGAGAGACAATGTCCAGTAAAGAGTTACCACAGAAGATGGTGTACATGCTACTTTGTGATATTGAAATGGAAAAAAGATTGGTTAACACATTAAAACATTTTATTGTGGATTGAATTGCCTGATCTGTAGTTACAATTAGCATGTTACAATGATACCTTCATAATGAAATATTTTTAATATAGAAAAACGCCACATATATTTTAGGAGGTGCCAATGGTTTACTAAAATTTGGTCATCAACAGATTATATCATGAAATAATTAAATTTTAAAATCTAAAAAAAAAAAAAAAGTGAGAAACAGAAACAAAATATTTTATTTCTCATTTGTACAACTCTGTGGAAGCCATAGAAAAATCTGTTGGAAAGGCATTCACTTTCAGTACCACTGGTCAAAAAATCCCAACCCTCTTCAGAAATAATGGGCAATTTATGCTTTCTGAAATTAGCTACAACAGTGTAATTGCTGTATGAGGCGCACAACATTTTATAGGCTGTGTTCTTCCTCAGAATGAGATCCTGAGGCTGGTTTTAGAGGTGTAATCTTCTGTAATCACTTCTGGTGCTCAAAGCAATTACTTTTCAATGGGAAAAGCAAGTAGGAGAACAACAGTCTCCAAGAGCAAAGTTCAGTAGTCTGTAAACCTTGACCCTTCATATCATTCATTTATTGACTAAGTTGGTAAGAAGAGTGTTACGATTAAACGACTACAACCCTCATCTCAGATGGCATGGAGCACCATGAACCTGGTGGCTGGTAAGCAGAATTGAGAGGAGAAACTTGTTTAAGATTTGATTACTTCACAAGGACTTTTCACTCCTCTGTTCCAACAAGGTGAGAGTTTTGTACAAGTAAAACACATGTAAGGGAGATGAGAAACAAGAAGGAAATGCTCCACCTCTTCCCTCATTCTCCTGCAGTGAGCGAAGGGTGTCTGAGGTGTGTGTGGGGGTGAGGCAGAGCAGATTAAGAGCATTCATGGGAATCCTGAGAGAGGCAGGTGCTGCTGCCACTGCAACAACCGTGTTTAAAGATAGGAAAAGAAGCTGAAGAGAAAAACATATGGTAATAGACCAAATTTGCTGGATGGAATGCATATTTTCCCCCTCCCAAAGAAAGACTTTGGGTTTATGTATCAGAGACTTTAAACCATAATAGGCCACTGCAGGAGGCAAATGTTAATGTCCATAGTGTGAAAGAGCTGTTTCTGAGTAAAGAGAAAGGATTTCTAGATGTTTTAGGCTATTACTGCAGGTCAATACACACATCTGCTCTTCCAGGGTTTAGCTCCATGCTTTTGCCTTCCAGGGCATCCAACAGCCTACTTTCTGCAGGAAGAAAGTCAATGGGTTGTAAGGATGCTGGTGAGAGGAAATGGGGAGGAGGAGAGCACAGCAGTGGATATAGGCTGAGTACTCCTTGATCGTATTTTAGCTGGTGTAAAAGCAGGAAAAGAGACATTATCTAAGACACATCTGCCTCTCAACTCGTATTTTTTCTGTAGATCAGCCTGTAAAGAAATGAAGAGAAAAGGAGTATGGAGAACTCATATGGGAGAAAGCAATTTTTTGAGAAGTAAATTTTAAATAGAGGAGAGCTAAGGGAACTTCAAGGGGAGAGGAAAAGGAACAAACATATGTTTATGGAGATGTCAGGAGATTTAAAGGTTGATGAAGTACTTATGCATAAATCTGAAGGGGAGATAGAAATATCATAATAAAATGTGACAGTATTACTGGAATAAATACTGGGAAAAGAGGGAAAAAAGAACAGGGTTTAGAGAATACATAAAGAAACTATAAATAATAATGGTAAGGATCATCTCAAATTTTAGATATCTAACATTATATGTCTGAGTGAAAGCTTGTCGGTTTCTACTCTAGGAAGAAAAATCAGTATACAGAGATAATGAATGGTGGCTGTAAAACTTACCTTAGGCACCTAATGATGCCAGAGGACATAACGTCTAGAGAGGCTTCTTTCTTTCTACTTGATATAAGGGGACTTTGATAGAAGTTGAACTTGTATATGCCAAAATACAGAAAAGACTCCCAGCTCTATGAGAGCAAGACTAAGAAGGTGAACACAAATGGTTTAACTGAGTGAGGATCAGACTCAGGCAAGTGAAGGCAGAAGTAGAGAGGAGACAAACGACTGAACAAATCACACAGGTGTGCAGAGACGTAAAAGTTAATGGAGGAAAGAAAAATTTGAAGAGCAGAGATTTAATAGAAAGTTGGTTTCATTCAACTTTTGAGTACTCAGTGAAATTAAAAAAGTTTGACCTCTGACATCATAGTCTTTATACTTGGAATCATAGTGTTATTTCTGGTTTAGCCTGAAAACTTAGTATGTGCATAACATTAGTTTTGCCTTCTCAGAAGATGAACATCTAACAGTGCAGGACTGGAAGGTCAGCACAACCACTGATCCCTGCACCCTGTAGCCTCAGGCTTAGCAAGACCATACTCCAGAACAGTCCTCCTTTTCCACCTCCTTGTAGGAACAGTGCAGAAGCTACAATATACTCTGAGAAAATAAATCCTCAGTACAGAAGGCAGTGAAAGCATATGAAACTCACTGTGCCACAGACAGGGAAAGAGACTACAGGCATCGGCAAGTCTTAGGCTACAGGAAATGTCTATGTGTGTCCTTTGAGGACTACATTTCACATTATAAAGAAAACAAAGCTTTCCCTTTCATATAGGGAAAAACAAGACAATAGGAAAAAGTGTCCTGATTTCAAAAGGTGTGTCCAGCCCATCCTTGAGTTTTAGTGGGAAGTACCCGAGCAGTGTTCGTCAATGTGGTGAAGAACCTCAGCATTTCCCAAGGCGTGACTAAGCTCCGAAACTCCAAACAAAATTCTGTCTCCCAGCCACCTGCCTTGAAAAGTCAAAGTATTTCTGGCCTTTTCAGGGGACTAACAGATGGCATGAAGCATGGGATTAATTAAATACAACATAAATTCAGAACAACAGATAAAAACGACAAACTGTGATGTTGTCTACTTTCAACTTCCTCTTGGGGATACCAACAAATCAAATACCCAACAGTTAATATCACATACTTTATTTTTGAGACAACAGCATGGAAACTGGGCAGTCAGAGGAAGAGTAAACTAGATATGATTAAAGAAATGTTATGATCTTTGTGAGACTTTGAGGACCAGTGAATGGCCTGTGAGTTAATGTGATAGATGAGAGAAATTGGTGTTTGTTTACATGTCTAAAGGCAATAAAAGAAGCTACAGAGGAAGAAAGTAACAAAGAAAATTCTGCCCAGCCCAGTGCTCCTTCCCCAACTCTTCTTCCTTGTTTTCAAGAGAGAGGAAACACAATGTATCCACACTCTGAGCCCGGAGTCATGTATTTATAATTTATTAAGAGGTCAAAAATGGCATTTGCTGGGTCTCAGTGTTCAAAACTTCTTGAATTACACTAAGAACTGAGACTCTGTGTTTAAATTCAATAACTAGAGCTTATTGAACACATCCATTATGGCAGGAAGTTCACCTGCAGCAAAACCACAAATTCCTACCCCAGTGTGTGCTGGGCCTTGTGCAAGATGCAAGATCAGATTCTCTACAAGAAGCTTCATCATTAGGTATTTCAGGTCAGTCATACCAGGAGACAGGAATTCAGTAAATGCATTTTAATGCACTTTCATCCAGTTTCTCTCTTTCTCTCTTTCCTTTTATGCATGTAGAATATTCTAAACAGGCTTTGCCAAAATATGAAGTACTCTGCATATCTTTTGTGTTTGACTGGTCTTCTTAGATTAAAATAAAAGCTTAATGAATGTCGACAAAGAACAGCCTGTAACATTTTAGAAGATATGTTCAAACATTAACTGATTCATCCTTACTGGCTCATTAAGAAGAGGAAATTGCGGCAGAATTCAGTGTTAAAACCACTCAGAGAGGAGATGACAGATCCAGGATCAGTTCTTATAAATTACTGTCTCTCACCCTCACTCTCAGTCCCAGCCCTGCAATAAACCTCTGTGGGAAAGCTCCCCGGGCCGGCTCAGAGCCATCACGTACTCGGAACAGGCTGACGCAAGTTGAGAAATGTGCTCGTCCTTCCGTCTGAGCATCTCACCAAAGTCTCCGCCCTTTCAGGCACCAGGCGTATGCTTTCAATAACCCACCATGGTAAAAGTAATTTGTGGAATTAGATATATTACTAGCTATTGAAGTATTTTCTATTACCTATTAGTGCACTGTGCAGCACATCAATACAGGGCCCAGATATTACAGCAAGGGACACTCTGGAAATACCTAAGCAGTCTAATCAATTTAATCTCTGTTGCAATACAGTGCATTAGCAGGATGGATAATTTTTTTTTTTCCCTTTTTCTTGGCATAGCTCAGGGAGCTCAGAATTAGGACAAATATTCTCTTTCCTCCTCAACAAATGCTTAACAAATGACAAAAGTGACAGCTTTGAAAGATTGATTTTTTAAAAGTGAGGTTCTGTATGGTAGCTTATGAAAGCACTTCAACTTAGAATGATTATTAATCAACCCTTCGTTCAGATAATTTTCTAATTTAGGGGGAAAAAATCTATATTCTGTCTCTTACATCCCCATCAGGTACTAAAATATGGATGTCTGCACTTATTAACAAATACAAATAGAGAGCATTATCTGATGCAGAGAGACAGAGTTAATGCTGAGATGTAATACTCCTACCTGACAGAAAATGTTCTGAATTTTAGTACAGAAGAGTTATAATCTGAACTTTAAATATTTTATTGTATTGCAGTCATAAATATCATACATGTATGAAATGGCAAACCTATTCTGACAAACTGGAACATAACTGCTTGCTCTGGATGCTCTCTTTGGTTAATTCTACATAGAAAAGAGACTTAATTTCCTATTAAAAAAACATGGGATAATAAAACAGCAAGTGCAACTAAGGACAAAAAGATAAGAGTACAATACAAACAGCAGAACTGGCAAATAAAATTTTAAACCTGAAGAATTGAAAGATATTTTGACTGACACATTTATAAGCCCATCCTTACACTGATTTACTGTTACGTGGTCTAACTACTTTGTTTCGCTGCATGAATACTGTGGAAATTGGAAATATAATGTGAATATTTATCTCCACAACATTATTCTGAAACAAGCCAAAGCATTCAAGCAGTATGCAAATACTGTAAATTAGTTTTCTAAACAAAGTGCATTTAAAGCTCAATCCAGAAGAATTATGTGCCTAAATAGGATGAGGACAGAAAAGCATCTACAAAGTAGGTCTTCAGTTTCTTGGCCAACTTTTCTGACTGACTACCCAGTCAAAGATGAACGCTACCCTTGCTGCAGCCATGCCTAATGAATAAAACCTCATTTAAAAACAACAGTTGTGTGTCTGGGAGACTGTTCTTCCTTGAACTGCATAGGAAGCTTCAGAAGGAAAACCAAAATAAACGTGCATCTCCAACAAAATATCCTTGGAAACATACACTACTGACTTGCAGGCTACATCATTTTTAGGTGTGACTCACAACCCTTTCTAAATGGACCCTGGAATCATGGCTGGTTGAAAAATCCAAGTTTATTGTGACATGTATATACATAGGCATAATTTATGAAGGAAGACATGCAAACACAATTGTAACACAAAATATGTGGCAAGGGAGTCATTTACTAGGCTTTCATACAAAATACAAATTTATTACTAAATGTCTATGCCTAAAACTCAGTATGTAGTACATCATATTTTAAATTATTAACATCTCTGCTGGAGAAGCTTCCTTCATAAAATATTTACACAGCACATCTCAGGACTCTGTATTTTGCCAGCAGTTACTCACAGTGTAAGATAAATATAGTCAGCAGGTCATTCTTTCTCTTGATAAGCTATTCTTTTCACTAAAAAAAAAAACCCAAATGTTTAAACTATGTTACTATGGCCTTTGCTACGAAATACTGCACTCCAATATAATGATATATTTTGACCCCTGAGAGCAGTTGGGGTCAGAGGGCATCACTTTTGCTAATGACAGGGCATGGCTGTAAAACACAAGAGGCAGGCATGTTCCAATTACTTTTCCAATTAGTAGCAACAATCAATGCTGCTGCAAAAAGCCTTAAGGAAAGTGGCAAAATGTTGCAAAGTATGGATATGATTCTCTTTTAAGGATCAAGCCCAGAAACAATAAAAGTATTAGTAGTCCCTTGATTATTTTTTCAGTACCGCAAGACCATTACAACCCTTTATTTCAAACCAGGCAATCTGCCTTTTCAAAATCCACATAGCTCTTCTAAGCAAGCAAGAATTAGAGAACTTATGCTCTTCTAACCAGGGCAGGAAGAAAGCTTCATTTTGCTAGAGAAAGTGAATTGAATTTATGATGCAAGCTTCAAATATGTTGGATTGTTATTTAAAACTAAGCAATAATTATGCTCTAATTTTTCAGAGTCTGAAAACATCCTACTCAGTGGAAAAAAGAGAGCCTCCAGCATTTCAAACTCTTGGCATACAGTTGCCTGGGCTACTAAAAAGCTTCTCAACTCAATATGAGAATTCTCTTGGCATTTGTATATTCAGTTTGTCAATGTCAAAATAAAATTTTAAAGAAGACGTAAGAAAGCAGAAAAGCAGAACTATAGACTCAAATGGATTGTAAAATAAAATAGATCCCACTATACCCAAGGCACACACGTTTTGAAATGCGTAAAATTCTGCTATTGCCAAACATTCAGCTACACAGTTTAAAAATGCATTTGAAACCCTTTCTTGATGTTCATATAGTTTTCCTTACATTATGAATTAATAACTATTGGGATCAATTTTGAATTAATTGTTGATTGAAATACAGAAAAATTACGATAAAGTAATATTAATTTTAAACTTCACAATATACACAGATGACTTTCTACTGTGGGTTAAGTAGCCCACAGCGATATCCCTCACATCCCAAACCCATAGAAGCACAGGAAAGGGAAATCTGTCATCATTCCATTTCATTTTTGTTTTAAATAATATAACAGATACTTCTTTCTAATAACAAAAAATTACAGACCACATAAGAAATGAAAAATATCTTCACCTCCCTTAGTGAAGAGAAATTATTAGTAATAATACAAAGGAATTATTTTTTTTCTTATATTCAGAGTGCAAATAGTGCTGTCAATTCAATAGTAAGGAGGTTACTAAAGAGCAAACGTCTACATGACTTGTTTTCAAATCTGCAAGACAAGATTACCTGTGGCATATAATTTCTAAGGAATGGTCTGAGGGTTTCCTGTAGACAAGTATTTTGAAGTATAATATCTACTGTAATACAGAAGAAATTCTAAAATCTAGAAAAAACACAATGTGAAAACATTTCAAGGAAATAAGTTGGATCATCTCAATGTGAGTTCATTGTTAGGAAAATTGTGAAAATAATGTTAAAAGAGGCAATCAGTTGGATTGAGTGGTAGCATGATTAATACCAATCAACACTGTTTAATAGAAAACAGGTCTTCTTGGGAAATTTCATATCATTTTGTGATGATATTACAAATTCAGTAGATAAAGATAACTTTTGAAAATACTTGCTTTAATTTCTGTATAAATATCTCTCCCTATTATCCCTCTGATGAAAAAGTAGCATGGCACAAAATCAACAGGGCTCATATATTAAACATGTTAAAGAACACTGAGAATCTGAAAAACAAATTGTAAATAAGGAACCAACACCTAATGGTGATATCTTTGGTGACATTGCAAAGATGTGCATAATGAAGAGCCAACAGGACTAAACAGCAGACTCAAGATACATAAAAAAGCCTAAATACATCAGAACAAAATTGTGGACTGCAGTGATAACTAAAAATATCTTAGCAGTCTTAATAAACAACCAATCTTACTATAGCACAGCGGCTCTCAGAGCTTGTATATTTAGTGAATTCTTGCATCTGCATGTGCAGGGTAGGAACAGAACAGTCACATATACCTGCATGTGACATTGATAACATTAAAGGAAGTAATTTGCAGTTTCTGTCACCACACTTTCAAATGGATATCTATTAGAAGAACTGTATATACAATAAGACTGACATATTTTTGGAATAATTTACAATAGATGTAGTTATTTTTATTCTCAGCTGAAACCTTAAATTGAAATTAGATGGACCAGAAATGCTAAATCAAACAAGGAAAAGACAAACTGATGAAGAAGATCCAGACCAACAAACATTTTTTGCACAGGGAATATATTTTTGCACAGAGAAAAATATCTGTGTTAACCCTTCAGCTTGCGTAATGTTTCCTTAGTTCACAGAGGAGCTGTGGGGCTGAATCTAATTTTAATGCTGTTTATAAAATTATTTTCATGAAAAGAAAAGAGAATAAACACATGTTCTTTGAGGTTTACAGATTCTATCTCCTGCTTTTCAATATTATTCATTAGTTCTGTTGTGTTTTAAATGAGACTACGTTCAAACCATATGTGACATTGCCAGGCACCAATTCAGCCTGCAGCCTAAATACGAGACCGAAACCTAAGTTGTAAACAAGATTGTAACAATAGGTTCAAGCCTAAGTCAGCTCTGTGTAACAGTAAAGCAATATGTACACTCCACTTTTACCTCCTGAAAATTAGCTGGTTTGGACTAGTCCCAGAGCTCCCAGCTACGGTAGATAAAATCACCATAGAATCTCTGGAGCCAAGAGACACTTGACTGTGCAAGTACCCTCTTTATTTACTTCACCTATGAATCAACCAAGAGCAGTAAAGAGGTAAGAGTTAAATTTTTCTGCTGAAAGATTTGCTAATAGTTGTGGAATTTGCATGATAATACATACTTATTACAAAAAGAAATATATGTATTATTTTAGATGAACAAATGAACCACAAAGCTGAAAGGAAGACTTTTAAAAAATATACATTAAAATATTTTGTTCATTATGCCTTGTAATTGCTTTCCTTGGTGTGTATGTGTTTGGCTGCATATTTATACACACGCTATTAGGTTTACCCAATTGCAGCAGCACTGCAGAGTTCTCCTTAGAATGAGGAGAACTTTTTAGCTGACATGAGGCAGATCTCTAGCTCTATTCCATTTTGCACTGGACATCAGTAAATTGAAAGTATGTCTAGTCTGGCAGGCTACTTGGCAAGGCAAAGTGATTTGGCTGTCCCTCCCCTTGAACCTCCCTCTTCATGCGAGTGTGCTGCGAGGAGGAAAGGAGGGAGGAGAGCATCCCATGGTTTTGCCTGTCTCAGGGACTCAGGATTACAGCTGGCCCCAAGCAAGTCTTACTTGCTTTTTACTGACTACAATCTTAGAAAAATAAAAAGATAACCCACAGTTAGATAGTAACAACTTCTTGAACTTGACCACATAACCTTCTTCATGACTTCTTGCTAAAAACTGTGACTTGCAGGTGAAGGTGGCATTGCAGTTGAAGAATACAAAATTCAAGAAGGTTTTACTCTAGGGTCTCTCAGATGTTAAGCAAAAGCCACTTCAGCACACACAGCAGAGTATCCTTTTCTTAAAGTGATGCACTATGCATTTCCATCTTGCATGATATCAGTGATATGGTAAACATATTTCCCCCTTTTCACTTCCCACTTTCTGCTCTCATTTCTCATATACAGACCACGCTGGGACAAGTAGAAAGGATGAAAAGCAGACTGAAATATGCTTCCATGTGGTGATGCATTAACCTCTGAGACACCACTCCGGATTTACACTTGCAAAGAGGTCTAAAGAATTTCCCCTTTGAAGAGAGGATAGAGCAGCACCCCTCTGCAAATTACTGAGCTGGGAAAGTCTAGCATACAAGAACCACAGTATTTCATGCTACATGATAGAGGAATTGCCCAATTTTTAAGACATTACTAACAACTATCAGTTTCACAATAGCAGAAAATTAAAGTTGAAATATGGAAGAAAAAAAATCCCCTTAAACATTTAAAACAATCACATTTATGTGATGACTGAGAATCTTAAAGAGAAATTATATTCGTCACACATGCCCAAGGTTTGCATTGTGCTTGTGCTTTCAAAAGCTCTTAAATTACTAAACAGAAAACAGGTGTTTAGGTTCTTATGCTACATCTGTCAAATTCATGCCACATTGTTTTCTTCCATTGAATTTAAGCACTAACATAAATGTGATCTGCATTGGTTCAGTGATAAAGAACACCCTTCATAAGATACTGGTACAGGTGCTTTCAGTGGACTAATTAGTCAGTGTTTCTGGCTAACACTCAGTACATCATAAATAATTCAGTATTGTAACAGATCACTCTCTTTGTACCTTCTCCTTGCCAAAAATTAAACCTTCCATGATATAACCCAAACATTATGAAAAATAAGGAGACTTACGCCATGTCATTTCATTTACTGCAGGAACAGCAAGAAATGAAAGATGCTGTCTGATAGCTGGTGGGTTGAGTCAGAGAAGGTGCAGTAGAGGTTGCTTTTGAAGTTTTTCATGTTTTTATACACTGATCTAGCTTTATTTTACTTCTAAGGTCAAGGGGAGCTATTAAATCACTTGACAAATGGCATAACATACATTCAGAGGAACCAAGCAGAAAATCCAGGAAGATATTGCAAAGTTGCATACTACTGTACAAAATACACCAAACAGTATAAATACTATGAAGTTACCACACAGCAGACATGCGGTAAACCTATTAATTAGAACACTGTGGATATGACGATAAGGGGAAAAAAAGATAAATTATGTCCTTGTTAGAAGAGCCCCCATGTTTATCCACTAGCATGTACAATTAGCATTTAAAATTGCTGATGCTGAAAGTGGTACTATTGTTTATTGCTGCCACTTCTGGGAAAGGTGCAGTTACATATTTTCAGGCAAAATAATGGGTACAAAGGTGACATGCTTTGTCTCAGGGGCAAAGCTTGCCACCTGCACAACTTTTTAACACCTGAAGCTTGCCAGTCAACTACAGCAGCACCTACAGTGAGCTCAGAGGAGATTTTCATTTTGACCTCATCAGAAGGATAAAGGTGTTGCACATGGCCAAGTGGGAAAGAATTAAATTTTCTTTAAACCACCTGCAAAGGCTAACTCGGAGCAAAGATTTGTTTCCTGATTGACTGGTGTCCCTGAGGATGAATTTCAGATGTTTGTGAAAGAAATAAAAAGGTAACTTCCAGTAATTAAATTCACAGAGCTTTCTGTGGTTATAATAGGAACTGAAAAGCAATGCTGGGGGAGAACAGAGGCTGTTACTCTCCTAATGAAAGCCCTTTGTCTGGGGTTTCCACCTGAACTTCCATTTAGCTGCTATAGCTTTATCATGCCTATGTAATAGGCAGTTTAGTTTCTTCCTGCCAATAGTCTGCCATGGCAAATTGGAAAAATGTTCTCAAAACTGCACAGCCCGATCACACATTTTATATCTGAGAAATTAGATCAGTTTATGAGCAGCACATAACAGTTCTGTTATCCAAGTCTCACAATTTAATCCCTAGTCTTATGACATTTATGTATTTCCCAAAGTGCTAAGTGATGGGAGCTACACATCCCTTGCATTTTTAATCTAGTTGCCCATGAAAAGGAAGCTTTTATGATCGTGCTGGTCTGTGTTTCAAACTATGAATATCTTTCTAATTACAGGCTGATTTAAGTTAGAACTGGGGATAAAAGTCTCAAAAATAATTAAGTTCCTAAGAGTTTTATACAAATCGCTGTCTGGGTCAAGGTCAGAAGCTGAAATTGCTGGCCCCTCCATTGGAACTGTGGTCATAACTCAGCCCTGAGACAATGTTTTGGAGCTGCCAGCTGGTTGACCAGCATACTTCTCCTGGCTATTCAGCACACAAGTAGCTTTAGGCACTGAACTTTATACAACTGCTGCCTTTTTTCAGGTGGGAATGTAATAGGGAGGGAACTGGTATGTTTCTGTAGACAAAGAGTTTAGAAAATACAGGACAAAAATCTGTAGGACAAAAGACTCAGATCTGCTACTCAAAAAATCATTTTTTTCTCCTTTAAAGTAAGACCTACTCACATGGCTGGTGCAGAAAAACCTGCAAACACAAGCCATTTAATCTCTAAAGGCTCAAAAATCAATAAAGTGAGTCTAAAGAACAGAAAAATTTTAATCTCAAGACTTCTTTAAGCACCATCGTGATCTTGGACTGACAAGTATTGATAACACTGTAAGAAGTACATCAAAAAGATGCCAGGGCCAAATCCTTGTTTAAAAGTGAAACACATTTGAGATGCAATGCTCAGAAGGGGGATTTTCCCATAGCTAATATGAACAAGGAGTTGAGGATGGAGTCTGAATTGCCCCCATTTACTATACATTGATTCACTGCAAAACACATTGGGAATTAGAAAGGTATCTGCTTCATTGCTCATAACAGATGCGACACGACCATGGCAAAGCTTATACACAACCTTTCGACAGAATTATTTTGGAATTTTCATGAATTTGTGGCCAAGAACCTTATAGAGCATCTACAGAAAGAATGAAACTCCATAAATTCAATGGTTCCTTAAAAAAAGGTCATATCTGCACAGAAGAGTTGAAGCAATTGAGGGTTAATAGAATAAGAGGCTAAAACATTACTTTAAAATGTTTCATTCTACCTATTTTTTTTTAAGTTTGCATGCTGGTATAATACTGTCATTACCATATTAGACCTGAACCCTCCACAGCTACTGACACATCATTATAAATAATTGAATACAAGCCTATGGGTCATTGTAGCAGAAAAATAAATTCATTACTAGAAACTGACTCTTTTTTTGTCTAATGTATTTAAAAAAATTAAAAATACCAGATGTTTTTCAATTCAGGCAAAATGATTAGAAACTCCTCAGGTCTCTCCTTCTCTTCCCATAATCCTGATCTTTCCTCTCCTGTTCATTTATTCCCTGCAAATTTTAATTCAGTGGGCAACTAAACTGACCCCTCCATCAAACTGCAATCCAGCTATTACCTACTTATTAGCATGTCATGATCAACAAGATCCCTCTAAAATTGTGAGAAGTCAGGCTGCTTGACTGAAAATCAGAGGTACTGTGATAGATCCTCTCTGCCCTCACAGTGATACAGCCAGAGTATTTGCACTTCTGTCTTGAGCTACACTAACAGTTCTTTTTTCTGCCTTGGGATAAGGAGAGCATGATGCAGAAGCCCAAACATGTGTGACTTAGGTCAGACAATTCAGGTTCCTTAGCAGGCTGCCCTTAATGGAGAGAAAACAGGCTTTTAGGGAAGGAAAATTCAGACCATCTTTCTCTATTGGGTAAACAGCTGACGACGACTAATTTCTACATCAGTATTCAGTCCTGAAAGTTAAGGATGGAAGAATTGCCCCATGTGTTACAATGGAGCTCTGGTTACCTTTTTAATCTGCATGATAAGTGTGTATTTCTAGTCATAGCTCACATTTCTTCTGCACAAAAGCTTTCCTTTTAAAAATAATAAAATGTTCTGGTTTGTAGCCCAGATCTACCTTGTCAGAAATGCAAGGTGCAAAAATGTAAATATCAGGGGCTGAAACCTTTTGCAGTTTCTTACATCTATTTTTTTTATGGGAGCATGATTTCAGGCTTGAATAAGGTAACAGGCAAAGCTCTAGTGAAGTGATTTGGGCTGGGTTACTTTCTCCTAAAACTATGAGATAGAAGTGAGGGATGACACTGCACTAAATTTACCAGCTGTGCTCTTTTACAAAATACTGTCACTGAAATAGTCACAGGAAAACACCACTCAGTAATTTCAACTATGGACCAGGAAGATCAGACGAACCAAGTGAGGGAAGGACAGGCATAAGGATAAGGAAAACAAAAGTAAAATAATTTAAAATGCAAATATCTGGGGGGTTTAGGTAGTCAACAGATAATAACAAAACAAGAAAATTCACTGGATTTACTTGGGAATGCATTATTAAGAGCTTAGTTTTAAGAACACAGCTAAGAAACAGTGAGGCTCTTTTCTGATGCTTATAGTTATGATAAAACATCCTAAAATGTCCTTTGCTCGACAGAGACAATTCCTAAACACAAAGTTGTCCTTGGTTTTAGCATGGCTTGGACTTGGACATGTTCCAGAGTATATAAAGTTCTTGTTTTATTCCAAAAGAGTAAATATAATAATTTCCTAACTAAGGTGTCAATGTGAAAACAAAGCACTTGTCTATCTCATCATTTACAGAACACGAGCCGTTAAATGTAAAGGAATGGGCAGTTAAAAATGCCATAAATCTTCTACTACTCATAGAGCAAACACATGATTTTGGCACAGTTTTCTATTCTGTTACTCTGGTTTTACAACACTGTAAAACAGTCAACAGTACACACAGTACATCAGTCTTCCTCTAAGGAGAAAGATCAGACCAATAAAGTCAATTGGTATCTGCAAGAGTGGAGTTGTGCCCAAATTTATCAACAACAAAATCATTAATAGCTCTGCTTAATTACAACCTGTTCTATCCAACACAGAATATGCATGAGTTTTCAAGGAGATTTAATTATTTAGAAAGTTGAAAGATATAATAAGCTATTTTTGAGAGAAAAAAGAGATAAAAGTCAACATTTCAAACTGGTAATTTTTTAATGATCTGTACTCAAAAGCTGTCAGAAAATATTCTCTCTAATACAATGAAGCAAATCCATTCTTCTAGTCAAGGCAATAGTGAGAAAAATAGGCTTGGTAACAAAAGGAATTGTTTTATTGACTGCAAAAGAGCTATCAGCCTACAGAACAATGGCCTGAGCCATGAGAACAAACAAATAATATTCTGGATACTGACCAGTACAGAGGAAGAAGGTCTTAAATCAGAAACGAAAGTTAAATTTTAAAAACAAGCTCTACAAAAAATAGGCAGTTTGCACATGACCACAAACACGAAGCAGAGTTGGTTATCAAATTTTTAAATAAATTATTAGTGCAAAGAAGCTTATGGTCTTCTTGAAAAAGGAACTTAATATTCTGGCAGAATATTATATTTAGAAATGTATTCGTAGTTTCTCATGTTATTTTCACCCACACATCAGTACTTATATGGAAACATATACATGGATCATATAGAGAGAGTTGCAGATATGCCTTAGTGACACATTTCTACACCTCCACCTTCATGCTTAGTTAAATGTCTTGAGGGACCACCAAAACCTTCAGCTAAAATCTCATTTATTTTATCAGAAAGGAAGAGATTTTCTCAGCTTTTCCAAGGCTCACTGGATTCCTTTCCTTCCCAACGAACTGCGTTTCATGTTCTCAATCCCAGAATACAGCAGAAAGATGCCAGCTGGCTTAAATGCCAGTTCTACAGGGACTGTGCTCGGCAAAGCTGACTAGTGTCTGTATGCTGTACAACCCTGGGAGAGATAAGCAAACTTTGGTTAACCAAGATTTTTGGTTAAGTGATGTTTTGTAAAACAGGGTTATAATGTGTACTGCATGTCTCGCTCAAACAGATGTTGTTTAAGCTGCTTGGATGCTGACATTTCAGCTGAACATTGCTTATTATTAACATATGCTAATTGCATGTTATTGATGAATAGCACACCACGCTAATCAGTTATGGAGTGGTTCCTGCTACATCCAGTTAATGAAGGGCAAGGAGACCTCTTCTGAAATAAACCACGAATCTCTGGTCCTGTCCTCCTAAAACACAACATGAAGGAGTTATCTATAAATGCCTTTATACCAAATGACCACCAGACATAGTGAGCTCCTTCCTCCTTTTTTCAACAGCAACAGAAATCTCATACCTAAACAGAGATCTGAGACTTGCCCCCCAGAAACTTGCTTTTACTGGATACATCAGAATTCGTTCTGAGCAGAGAGCATTAATTAGTCCTCAACAGAGTTCTCAACAGGTGATTCTCCCCACCTAGTCCACTCTCATGAGATCCCCACCAGCAGTAGTGCACCCAGCTCTGGGGCACTCAACACAAGAAGAGCATGGAACCATTGGAGCAAATCCAGAGGAGGGCCACGAGGATGATCAGAAGGCTGGAGCAATGAAGACAACTGGGAGAGGTGGAGTCATCCAGCCTGGGGAAGAGAAGGCTCTGAGCAACCAGATCGAGTTGAAGATGTCACTGCTCACTGTGGGGCTGTGGGCTGGATAACCTTTAAGAGGCCTCTCCCAACACAAACTGTTCTATGATTCTACCATTACGAAAATGGCTATAAACAACAGAAACTTCCAAACTTTAGCATAACAATACACTGGGAGTAAACATAAAATGAAAATAAAAATAAAATCCTCAAATACTAAATAAGGTGCAAAAGGTAAAAATATTCCTGAGAATATATGCAATGATAAAGGATAATAATCATACCTACAACTAAAGCTGTCCATAAAACAGCTCTTTTGCTCACAAAAAAGTTAGACTTTATATAGAAATTATATCCAACATCATCAACTCAGACAGATTTGTATTAAGTACAGATTTATCTTCTAGACAGTTATCCAACACTAACATGACATAGCTCATAAAATAAGACAGTTTTATGTGAGTTCAAACCTGAAAGCTTAAGCCTGTTGTGAGTACCAATAAAGACATTATAATTATATTTGTCTTGTATAACCCAAAAACGTAAACTTTATTATTTATTCTCAAGTCCTGATTTTAAAGCCTACTTCTGCAGATGATGTTGTGTATGTGCATTTTTAGTTCATACTTATTTGTACCCAATGAACCAAATTAATCAAATTGTTTGCAGTTTGAAAATTCCAGTTTTTTATATAAGTGCATTATCAATTAGTTAAAATTAATAAAATTAATCTATTTCCAAATTAATTTTAATATAACACTACGAACTCTTTCCTTACAACAACATCAACCCTGCCATTGTTTTCATACATCTCAAGAACAGAATTCAGACACATAAGAAAACACTAAATTTCGCAATACAAAATAATTTAGGCCCCTAATCCTGACTCAATTAAATACATCTGGATTCTGTAACAATGGCTACAAATATTCTTTTTAAAAAATGAACAATAGGGTCACATTATAGAAAATACTGGGATACCTACCTAGCCTGTAGCCTCAAGTAGGATAAAAATTCCTAAAAACAAAGGCAGACTAACATGCAGCTAAATTTTTTATTACTAAATTGAGAGCTATCCTTCTGTAGTATACTGGAGATGGAAAGCCAGATGTTTTAAATCTGCAGAGTCTCAATACCACTGTGCTCTGAAGACAGCAGGCAATAGAATGGAAGGAAGAAAGTATCTTGATAGAAAAAAATCCCAGGAGTTAACCTGCTTGATCTTTCACACACAGCAACTACATTTTACAGTGCTTCAACAGTTCCTCCACAGTCAGAGGTGCTTGCTATTGTACTTCTGTGTGTGGCAGCCCTACCAGCATATCATCATGATCTTCTGTCCTTTGTTCTAGCCTTAGAACTCTTTAAAAATAGACTCTTCTAAATACACTTCCTGAATAGTTCACTTCTGTCAGAAATTGAACTAAATAACCTAAAAGAGATCACCTTTACTATACCCGTTAGACAGACTATCTGGTGTTGGAGATAATCACCTCCAAAAAATATAGTTAAAACAGCCAAGTTAAAAAACTATTGATTGGCTACATGAACATATCTCCTTCATCTGTTTTCTCATAAGGCAGAGGATATAGAACTACTTCCAATCCCAGGTTTTTAAAAGCTGTTCTTCAAAAAGACTATTGAGTAAAAAAATAGAAAGGCCATTAACTGAACTGAAAGGAAAAAAAATCCAGTTGATTTGAACAAGGTCAGGATTCTCATTAATAACTTTAGCTAGATATACTAATGCAAAAGTTCAGATTACAAGCATCATAGGATAAACAAGCATCATAGGGAAACAAAAGAGCTGCTATTTCTGTAGAAGGGGAGATGGCAGACAGACTCTGACACCAAACAAGAGCAGCAAATATATCTAAAGACTGACCCTTCCCTTGCTCCTATAGAAATCTTGATCCCAAATCAAGCCACTGACAACTTTAATTACCCACTTGAAATGAGTGAAGATTTATTCTAATATTCACATTGTTATCGCTTCTATCTGCCTCATCCAAAACATAATTTAAAGTATGATCATCAGTCACAGCCTCTTAGCAGGAAAATACACACCACCATAACATTCCTTCTAAGACATCCTCTGGGAGGTCACTCAAAGCCAGTTGTGTAGTCAGCTGTAGGAATTAACATCAAGTGAAATATATTTTTACACCCTAAAGCAAACCCACTCCTTCCTTTCTGATTTTCTGGATAACAGAGCCACAAGCTATCAAGCAGGCAGATCTCCCACTAGCTCAGACAGCAAATAAGGCACTTGGCACCTAACAGAATAAGGTTCAAAAGCCCTGTTTCTACAACACTTACATTTGAAGATCAAGGCTCAGAAATGGAGGACATGATGTTTTCCATATGCACAGTACTTAATGACTTAAAAGTAAACATATGTACAAGTGTTTCTGTAATTGGGTCCTCAGACTGTAGTGCTGTCTCTTTATTATTTGACTCTTTAAAAATCTTACAAGTACATCCGCCAAGGAATCTTCTTAAGGAATGTTTCCACCAAAATACAGCCCTAAGATCTAAACTTTCCTACTTTGAAGATATATAGCCTTTTCAGTATAAAAACATAATAAATATTTCCTGTACTATTCCAAAGGAAAAACTGATTCATCTCTCGCAGTATTATGGAAAGCCATGAGAAGTCAGAAACAATTACTATAATGTTATTAAATAGAAAACTGGATGTTTATGATTGTCCAATTTGGGAAAAATACAAGAAATGCAATAAAGAATGGATATATAGCCAAACATTAACTTCAGGACATTTCAAGAACATCAACTCCTTTTATTATTAGAGGCAGAAACTCTTATCCTTGAGCTTCCAGGGCAGCCCAATCCAGATCCAAAAGAGCTGCCACAAGACTGTCTGCAGGCTAAAGTCTTGTTTGGTGTGAATTCACTGGCGATTGATCTGTTTGGGCACAAGACTCTTTTGAAGTTTCCCTGTTAGACCTATGAAAGGGCACCTGAGAGAAGTGTTTGTACTGGTGCAGTTGAAACACAACATATCCTGAACACGAGTGAAATTGTACCACACTCTTTATTCTAATGATTTTTCATGATGACAGATGGCTCCATAACCTTTTGCCTCAGTCCAAGTGCAAATTACTTTGAAAGGCTGTATTGACATGCTCATGGACACGGCACAAATGCTGCTTCAGACTCACAATAATATTTACAGGCATATTAAAACACGTAAATATAAACATAATGAGAGAGTAATGCATATTTCAGGAATTTAATATTCACTGCAAATGAATTAATGATTTCACCTTTTGTCCTATAATATTTCAAACCTCTGCCTAAGTTCTGGCATCACGTTATCATTTCAAATTAACTGTAATTTTCCACTGCTATGCTTACCATGAATGAGAAAACATCCAAAGAAATTACAAATGTGCTGACACATTCACAAAAAACAACCCAACCAACTGTTTTCTCATGTGGAAAAAGCTCTATTTTTATTCCATTTTGCATATTATTTAATTTCCCAAGTTAGGGTTTAATCCTATCATGTTTGCAGTATTGAACTGAAAATTTTTAAGACAAAATAACCTGAAATAGAAAATTAGTGTGTTTGTGAGGATAGCAAAGTAGAGCCCAGCAGAAGGGACACTGTGGGACAATGTATAAAAAAATCCCCTAACTCAAATAAGCCTAATACAGAATATAGCTCATCAGATAATTAAAGTGCTTTAGACCACTAGCCAATTGATTTTCTCCTTGTAAAGGTAGTTCAATTGAAATGTTCAGAATAAATCATGTGTTAAAATTATCTTCTAAAGTAAGAGCTGAGTGCATATTGATTAATAATTATTTGCACTAACGGGCTGAACTAAAGAAATACCATCAATTACTTCAAAAAACTCTAAGATCAATCACGATGGAATCAACCGTTGAAAGATTCACTACACTTTTCCCAATATTTCGGAAGTGTTCATTGAATGGCTTTCTAGAGATACCTTGGTTTCCTGTTTCTAGAGCTACGGAAATTTGTTTTAAATGCCAATTATCATTAGGTGTTTCAGCTGCATGATACAGTTCTCACACTTCAATTACATGGGAGCTCTGCAAGAAGAGCAAATGTTTTCCACACCAAGTACGAGGCATGAGGGGGCACTTTCAACAGGGAAGTTTAGTTAATATTTCATACTTATGCTCACACAGCAAAGGAAATGCAAACAGTCAAAATTAATGACCAGAACAGATGATTTACATAGAGCCACCTATCCGAAGATGGGGGATACTCAGTATAAATTAACTCCGTTTTACACCCTAATGAGCCCTACTTGCTGAATTTGGACAGGCAGCACAATAAAACTCCAATAATTCTACAAAAAATTGCAATTTAGTTTGCCTGGTTATAAATAGCACGGAGATCGTTAATCCCTTACGGCACCACAGGCATTACTCAAGCCTGGTATCTTATTGAAAATCAAGGAGAATTTCCCTTTCTCATGATGCATAGCACCATTAGAGTCAAGTGGGGAGTCTGCTGGCTACAGAGCCAGGTTTTAAGCAGGTTTGAACTAAAAAATTTTCCATGGGTCTTATTTTCAAGGTTTCTTTTCCACTAAGTTTCAGGTTTATCCACTGCAGAAGTGTCGACTAAACAGACAGACAAAAACAGGTCATGAAAGCTGGTCGAACTTAGCCCACACTTTGGTGGAAAATGTTCACAATTGCAGTACTGACCTTTTAGTTATTTCCTAGTTTTTTAGTTTTTGGGTTTTTTTTGTTAGGTTGGTTGACACAGGACCAACTCCCACATACACTACCAGGTCCTCAGAAGGTAACGAAATTTCTATGCACTTTCTCTGTAATGCAGAAAAAAACATTTTATGACCTGAAACAATAACACTTCTAGCTGAAATATTTAATTTTAGTTTAAACATTCTTTACACAAATGAGATGCACAGCTCTGTCTGAACATCTTAATTTTATGCATTTTTATACTTCTAAGCAACTTAGTAGTGAGGACTGCTTATTTGCATTCATTTACATACAATTTGCAGGAAAAGCTGAAAGAGGGTAGTAAGGAAATCCATCATTTTGACTTTAAATGAAAATATTATTTCTCTAAAAAATATCTTGAATGTTTACTTTCTTGTTTTACTTAAGAAATTGCTTTTAATATCTTCATAAGTATCAAATAGCACTTTTCAGAAACGGTAATTTTTTTTTTTTTGCCTAGAAGGTTTAAAAAAAATAATCCAGCAATATTTTGATGTATAAAGATGCAAAATACACTTTTTTATTTTTTTCCCCTAAGAGAATTCAGTTTCCTAGCAGGGTGAATTACCATCCTGATATCTTCTGGTTGTTCTCTGAATTTTTATTTTACTGATTTTCTAAGCCCCAATCTTTGCCAGGTCCAGGAGGGAGAAAGTAAAGTTTCACTAATGAAAAAATGGTGTAGAGCATATACAAATTTAAGTGGTTTTAGGTCCTGTGCTGTCTGTGGATTATTTCTTAGATGATGTTAAATTGTGTTCAGATAAATTCTTGGTAATTTCGCACCTACATTCAGCATATTTTCTTAGTCTTTTAAAGCTATGATTTTCATATGTGGTCACATTCCTTCTGGCTGCCAGATGTATCCCTAATTAGCTGGTACTAAATCATACCAATTCTCAGAATAAAGATGGCCAATGGCTTCTCATTCCTTAGAGATTACACACAGTTTAACTCTCTTAGTTTATTTCTTCATCACATTCAACCTGTCTCTCATTACAGCCCTATGCCTCTGCAACACACAAGTAAAATCGGGAGCTCTGTAGAAAAGGCAGTGAAAGATAAAACCTGTGGAGCGCGTGCTATGCTACAGCTGAGCTTTCTAAGGCAACCCGTTAGGAAATTCTGCAGTGCAGAAGTGGTCTCTGGAAATAAACATAGCTGTATTTTGCTAAACATCCCACTGTCTGCCACGGTGACAATTTTATCAGCTTTCATCATATCCCTGGTGTCAGTAACTCACAGCGCAGCATCAGGGACAGCTCAGCCCTGAAGGACATCAGCTCAACTCCAGTGAAGTCAGCAGAAGTGTGCACTTGGCACAACCCCCCATGACCCCATCCCTGGGGCAGCCAGGCAAGAGTGAAACCCCTCAGACACTGCTCATGCCTCTGCATGGGGAACTGGGGCACCCTCAGCTCTGCAGGGCATAGACAACAGAAGTAAAAGCCCAGGGCTACTGTGGACACAACCCAGTGTCCTGAAAGCAGGGCTGCCCCAACCTAGCGGTAAAAGGGAAGACACTTTATATACATTCTGCTTCAACCAAGGTCAAACACTCAAATTCTAGGAAACAAAATGTTTATTTCCAGGCTATCATGATCATTGTACAGGTTTCCCCCAACCCAGGAACTTGGAGGATATACAGAAAAGCACACACATAAGAAAAAGGGTGCAGAGAAATCTGTACAACGATCATGAAAAAAAATCTCTTTTTTTCAAAATGTCAAGGAGATTAGAAGTAAAATTTAGAAAATAATTTCAACTGCTAAATATTTAGAAAAATAACTTTGTGCTGATTTCCATCAGGTCAGTAACATACTGCTTTTTACTATATTGCCTTTACATTATAACACTCCACACTGGAAGATTTTAGACTTTGAAAGTCATGACTTTCTACTATAAACTTTTACTACATTATCAGGTTGACATTTTGAAAAAAGGAGACTTTACTTGTGCAAATTAAAAGATAGTACAAGTACATTAATTTTCATAATCAGATTAAAGAATTGTAGTAAAACTTTCAGTGAATCAAGGGGAAGACTGCTTGAGACAGCAAAGTGTAATTAAGCAGAACTAGTGCATCTGTATCATTAAAGAAAATGTTAAAGGTAATTTGAGTCTAGGGATCAGCACATCGAACCTTCCCTAACCCTATCCTTAACCCGAAACCTAACTTTGTGGTGTAAGCACATTTTGTCAACAGCAGCCCAGAGGCCTCATGAAATTAATTAAGTATGCTATCTCTTTACAATGGAAACAAACCCGTCCACATGCTGTTTGCATTTCTGGCATGATCGGCATTTGTTACTGAAGTCACCGGCATCAGCAGCTGGGAAGTACAACACTGAGCTCCCTTTCTCTTCTTTTGTCTTCTCTTACCATTTCCAGACTCACACATTAATTATGGTAGTCCATAGGTATCGGTCTCATAAGCAGATAAGTTCCCTACTGCAAAATGTATTATTCTGGTGGTTCTTATCACAAGAAAGAAAAAGCCTCCCAAAGTGCTGAAAGAAGTTCTTTGTCCCTAAAGTCCTTATACTCTCCTTTAGAAAAATTATGTGAGTCACAAGTGGGAGGACTGCAAGAAGGCAAGGATGCATTTGCTTTGCCATCATGTCGCAGCTGTCAACGCTGCCATGCCAATGACAGACATGTGAAACTGCATGAGAATTAGGAAATATGATAGGGCACCAAAAAAAAAAAAGAGATGCCAGGAAAATGTTAGTCCACGCTTCCAGGCTGACACAGCTTTCATAGAGCAACTGAGAGGACCCATGTGCTCTGTCACTACATGGAAACTAATGGCAAGGTGGCAAATAAGTCCGTGGCATTGCCAGAGCTGGGGCTCTCAAGCTTGAGGGCCATGCCTTATGGGCAGATGCTCCAGGCAACCTCCCAGAGATCTGTGGAGGTTGTGCCAATTATCCCATGGATCCACTAGCTCTACACATTTATCAAACCACATCAACAGCCCAGCATAAAGCCAAGACACCAAAACCCCCACAGAAGTCTTATTATTCACCCAGCAGTCATACGAGCACTGCTCCTTTGATGGCCATCTATATAATCATCATTCTCACTCTATAGGGTCCTTACGCCCTAACTTGGTTTGTTTTATAAATAGACAGATTAATTTCCCCCTGCTTGACCATGAAATGCAGGTTTTAAAAACAAAACGAGCAGAAGACTCTAAAAACCCCACAAGAAAGTTATTCAGCATAGCTCAACCATTCACTGTCACTTTGTTTTACACACTCTGTAAATAAACCGTATGTGTTCTTATAAACTAAGATTCCCTAAGTTAATATGAAATAGGTTCCCAAAGGGTTGCAATGGTCTCTGATTTTACAAGGAAGATATACTTTTTCCTAAAGAAAAGTCGGTCACCAGTTTTGAAGTGAGACTTTACAATGGAATAAACAATGGCATTTAGCATACGAATAAATGATTTTTGACAACGTTTACACTTGTGCAGAACCATAACAGAATCCTAGATCTCCGTCATCACCAATATGTTATTTATGTAGGATAATTGCATGTTTGACAGTGCACACGTCAGTGGGAATAGCTGCAGTACCAAAACACACATATGTAAGATTATTTCCACTTAATAGACATGATTATCACATTGGTAAAAAAATACTGGCCAGCAGCCATTACCCTACACCTCTGAAACACTGCTCTTGGATTTTATCTTTAATTTGAATATACTCTAGCCAAAACAGGAGGAGTTTCAATTTAATATTTTATGTCCAGTGGTGAAGCAAATACTTCAAATGTCATGCCAGCAATTAAAATGTGTCTAGATTTTTTGGCTACTGTGGTAGTTGAACCTAGGACCTTCGCAGTGAGTCACGACAGTCACACCATTACCGAGATATTTTATTCTGCAAGTACAAAGATGGGAAATTTTCCAGATTGTCTGCCAAGATTCACTGCACCTAGGATACAGCAAGTGTCATAAATAGAATTTGCCACAGCAAGCCTTGCAATAACTGCCAGAGAAACGCAACAGACCTCCTGTGGTCTGATTTAACATAAACAAGCCAAGACATGGAAAAAGTAAAAACACTGCCCTGCAGTCACTGCTTAATAGCTTTTCCAATTGAGCACAGAGAAGTCTGACGTATTGAGAATGTCTCTCTATCCAGTGTACGATGATGCCTTTATGCGCTGTAGCTTCTGCCACATCACAGGGAACCTTCCATTCCTACTTGGAAGATAGCAAATTTATGTTCAGAAAGAGCTGAATTTAGGAGTCTGCTGTGCGTGTATATGTGAATATTTGCTTTTACTGCTTCTCTGCCCTGAAATAGCAAAACAAACCCCATGCATGTTAAAACATATGGCTTTGGTGCGGAATCAGTAAATGCAAAGCGCCTTTATTTTCTCATTGAGTCTCACTTTATAGCTGCTTGTGCAATCCAGATCACACATCTTCCTGAGAACATTTTACAAAAATAAGTTTTCCTCGTGAAAACCCAAGAACCTCGAAGTTTTCTTGTAGCCTATTACATTTTTATTCATAGTACGTTATTTAACTTTTATCCTTAAAGCGAATTACTTACAAATAAAACATTTTTTCATTCTTTCCTAACATATGGCTTGCAAAACTCATCCTCCTGTAGGACGCTCTTTAAAGATTAAAATGTTAAAACACACTTAAGAAATTAATAAACAATTATGTTAATTGTTATCAACGTATTGTAACAAACATTACCAGTGGTATTACTTGCAAGCATAGTGACTAAATAACTGACTGAAGATAACTTTACTTGTAATTTCTACAAAATAAGCTTTGGACTGCAGTTATGGAATGTTCCAGAGTACTGCAGAAGTCACCAGAACAAAGGAAGAAAGAAATTATGTCTTCAACAACTGGATTAAAAAGGTAACACTACCTTTAAAACAAAACATTGGTCAATTAGTTGGAAAGGGCAAACTCTTATTTTCCTTCCTCTTCATCTTGCTACAAAGAAACACCATCCTGGGAAAGGTCACGGTGCATTACAGAGAAATTAGGGAAATAGATTGAAGTGAACTTACTGCTACTTGTCTGTGGCAAAGTGCAAAACCCTGCAGTTATAAAAACAGTGTACAGATAATGGCTTATCAACATAGAAGTGAAATTGTAAATGACTCCATCATGAGAGCTTCAGGCACAAAGCTAATAGGAACAGGAATGTCATACATGCTATTCTTCCACGTAATTTGAACACAGCAAACTTTCCTCCTGAAAAACAATTCAGTTTCAAATAAAAAAAAAATCACTAAAAATTATTTTGATAGGACTTAAGAGCTGTAGGATGTTCTTAATACGGGTTAAAAACAAATTGATTAAATAAAATAATTTTTTTATAAAAGACTGTAAAAATGGCACTGGATTTGAAGTCTTACATAAAATGAAACAGAGATCTGAGGAGAAATAAAAAGGTTTTATT
Source organism: Lophotriccus pileatus (assembly GCA_035583135.1). Classification (NCBI taxonomy): domain Eukaryota; kingdom Metazoa; phylum Chordata; class Aves; order Passeriformes; family Tyrannidae; genus Lophotriccus; species Lophotriccus pileatus. The sequence continues at coordinate 12,920,941 of JAWWES010000081.1, read as the reverse complement.
TCATTTTAAAGCAGTGGTCACATGAAACCAACAAGAAGTAAATGTAAATAATTTTAGGAGTGTTTCTTTTAATTATTTAGGGAAGTATAAATTCACTTTAGAACTAATTTGATAAAATCCAGTCATTTACTAAGGCGCAGTTTACGTTTTTCAATACATTCCTTTGAATGCTGAGAGCCCTGATACCATTTGGGAGCTTGTCATCTGGAAAACCTCAAAAAGATTTAATTTCCTTCACACATAACTAGGAAAGCAATGTTAAATAATGAGAAATAATAATATCATGGGATTTTTTTCCCCTTACTATTATATTGTAATGACACCAGTGTATCATTAGTATCATGAAAAGAGAAAGTGCATCAACCCTGTGGCACACATGAGCTATTTATCACACTATTACAGGTACCTCACACATAGCTGAAGACATTGTGGCTTCTCGATCTTACACTAACACAGAAGAACTTAGGAACTATGAAAAATATGTGACATAAAAGAGTGGTCTATAAGGCTGAACGGGAAATTTCCTGTTGATATGCTACCGGGTGACAGCTCATCTGACAGCATCTGCAGAACCATTTCTGTCCTTTTCTAATTTGTATGGGTCTATACTGCTTTTTGCTGGCTCTTAATGGTTTGATCTGTCTTTATAAGAGCTCGTTTTGTAATATCAACATCATCAAAGAGATACAACTGCAGAGCTATAGCAAAGTCTGTAGTCAGTCAGTCTGCAAGTCAACAATCAAAAGATTTACTTTGTCCAAATCCCCTTATTCTTAGCTTGCTTTTCAAAGCAGAAAAAGAATGCAACTATTCTTCATGCAACATGAGCTCGCTTTCAGTGAGAATTTAGCATTTAAACATGGTATTCGTTTTTCTGATATTTTGCGGGAATAAAAGCCAAACTACAATCAGTGGCAGTCTGCGATAAAGTTGTGTTGGACCTTAAAAAAGCATGGGGTTTTTTTGATGTCTTCAGATCCTGATTGTTGTCGCTCCACATCACTTTCCTATAGTTCTTTATTACTACGTGGCTATGCTAGATGATGCGCAGGTACGCTAGAGAGTGCTCATAGTTAAATACACATGTGCTGCAACTGATTCACTTCTCATGCAGTTTCAGCAGCCTGAAACAGTATATGTACTGTGTACTATTCATTTGCTCTTTGTTTTAATTCCCAGGTTATCTACTTTTAAGCTATTACTTTCATGTCTTCCTAGGCTAAAAATGTTAGAACTCTTTCTTTACGAGTAGAAGCAACTCTGGGGCAATGCACCACATTGTAACACCGTATTGCAAGCTGAGCCTCTCAAGCAATCAGCAGCACTGGCCCCCTGCACTACGTGCTGATTTCCCCTATAACAATAGGCACAATTAAGTCAAAGCCAACCCGATTAACTCTGCTCCAGGCTAACCCCTGCATGCTCACTGGTTCCCTTGATTAACTGTACAGGACTGACGGACAGGAAGGTGTCAGGAAAACCCCTGAAGAATTAGCAAGTCTGCAAGGAGACTCTGCAGGAGGGAAAAGGTGCAAGAAAGAAAGAGCAGAAAGTGGCAGTTTAAAACACTTATTAAAGGAGTTAACAAAATAAAAGGATGTAATTTAAATCATTAAATGACAGAAACCTATTGTGATGAGGCAGTGCAGTGTCTGAAAGTGGATACTCCCTGTAAAGATCACACATGTACCTGCACAATAGCATTAGATGAAGATGGAATTATAAACCTCAGTGACTTTGGACTTTGTGTGTTCAGCCTCCTCACAATAATTGGAATAGGTTTGGTATTGATGGTTATAATCTTCAGCAATATAAAGTATTTATTAGTACCCACCTGCTGGTAGTACTTTAGTGCCTCTTATACAAAAGCCAACAATAACATCAATCAGCAACTCATTAAAATAAAACTCAAAAATATGCCAGTGAAATGCTAAAACAGACTTGAAATATGTTCTTTTAGCTTTCCAATATTCCTATATATTCATTTATAGCATCAAGGTATGAGCCAATATACAGAAGCTCAGATGTTGTTGTAATTTTAGCATAGGGCAATGTTAATTACAGCATGTCAAGTTATTTAAAAATTAAATTAATAAAAGAAGACAATTTCATTTTTTGTCACATACTAGTTAGAACCACTTCAGTTCATCACAGCTGACTGCTCTATCGTTTTGGACTTTTACAGCATTGTGTTCTGTGTGGAAGGAGTGCCCTCCCCCACTTTAATGGCAGTAGAACGATGGGAGATTGTTCAAAGATAAAAATATGTACCACCAAGTCCCTAAAATGTCATGATAAATGAACTCAAATGTCACTATTAAAATATTTCCTTTCATCAGTTTCACAGCACAGATCTCCCATCACAATGCCAGAACTGACTCAACTTTGCTAGTACTTCTATGGGAATACTGAATTTCTTTTTGAAGGTTGATTTTAAGACAATGGCAATGCGTGTGGCATAAAACTGAGATAGCCACCTGTAAAGCGGCTTAAAAGGCACCCCCTGGAGAAAAACTCTTCTGCATGACCCCCTTCCATAGGAAAAGAAAAAGAGGTTGAGTTAATCACAAGCAGACCCCTGAAACAATTCTCTACAGGCTTCTTTAAATGTGAAAAGCATCATTTTGCTTTCAACTGATTCTGTTAACAGTCTCTGAGAAAGGGAAAAAAAGTGACATGGCATAAGAGAGAACCGCTTATGAAGAAAACAGAAGACTAATTGAGAAATTCAAGGGTACCAGATTTCTCTCCTTTTTGCCACTGTTACTCAATGCTGTGCACCCAGATAGCATGGGGGACAAAATCAAACAAAAACAACGCCTTTAATGCAGAACCAGAATCAATATGATCCTGAAAATTTTGTTAGTGATTGGGTATTTTCTATAACATTTCATGCCTTTCTCCCTCCTGCCTAACTATTTTCTATTCAAATATCCAGGTTATGCTTAGGAACTTTTAACAAAGGGCTGATAGGAAGGGGAAGGCTAATGAACAATGCGTATTTATAATGAGAACCAAACTGCTACCTGCAGAGAATAATACAGGATGATCTCTCTTTGGAGAGGGGGAAAAAAACCCAACAACATAAATGGAACGCTGTCAAATTTATAAGCAGCAATTTAGACAGCAAATATGTTGCTTGGGTTTCAGCAGTCTTAAACACTGTGAGCGGCTTAACCTTATCTCCCAGTGCCACTGCCTTCCTGGAGTAATTGATGCTCGGAGTTCCCCAATTTCACATAAACCAGGCCACTGTGTTATTGTATACAGCAATCTAACTGCTAGCAGAGACAGGAAACGGCGCTGAACCCAGATCAATAGACATGTCAACAGTAAGCTGCTTAATCTAATTCTGCCTATCTCATCTTGGAGCACAGAGTTTGCAATTTTACTGTTAGGTCCCTCTGGCAGGAAATGGTTTGGAAAGTTTAGTCTTAAGAAGTTTACCCGATATGCTTATCCTTCGGGCTCTCAAATGTTTATTCAGCAGAATAGCTGTTTTAAATGTTTTATAAATGGTGGCAATGTAAACAAGGCACTCCTGAATTCCTTCCCATATGAAAGCCATAACGGTGATTTCCTCACGGTGGACAGGGAGCCGAACACGACAGCCAATTATGCTTAGAGGTAAACTGCATTTGTACAGATGTACCAAACTCAAATAAACTTTGTAGATCAGAATAATTTCCCCAACATCCCCTCCCCCACTCTTATGATGTTCCCGCACGGAAACACTTCTTTTTTGGCAATTATGTTGTTCCCTCCTTTTTTTTTTTTTTTTATGCACATGACAACTACATGTTTCTCTACATGTGACTTCAGTATCTCTGCTGGTATAATAAAATCTCTAACAACAAATTTAATCAGGTAATAAAACCCCTGAGGTAGGCTCTCCTTTAGAAAGCAAGAGGGAAGAAATCAAACTGATGATATTTTTTCTCATCTTTCTAGCACACACCCCTTTTCTCTTCTGAAGGCAAAACCCCAGAAATGCAGAACTTTGCCCCACATGTTAGAGCTGGCTGTGGGGAAGCCTCAGTGAAATGCCTGGGCAGATGAGAGCACTACTGTCACAGTCGTAGCACAGGCCAGGCTCCACATTGTCCCACGAGCCCCCTCCAGCCAGGCGCCTGTCACAGCGTTATCAATGATTCCCCTGCAACAATATAGACATACATAGAGAATTCACAGTTCACTGGTGCCTGTTCCATGTCCCAAAACGCTCCCAGTTTTCAATTTCTTCTGAACTACGACAAAGTCATGGTGCATCCCCAGGGGTTTTGTGGTGCCTGCAATTCAAGGAGCCGTGGCCATTGCCAGCAGAGGGGAAATTTAAGATCCTGGTTAACTTTGGAATCACAGTTGATGTTTCCCAACCATGACAGACCTTTAAACTATTTTGACAGTCTATTTGTCACTGGAAAACAAGTGCAAACTTGTTTAGAGAGGAAAGATGGCATTTCACTCAAGGTACTGGAGTGGGAATTAGAAAATGCAGGTTCTTTCCTCAGCTCTGCTACAAAGTGCCGGTGAGCTTGTGCCGGCCAGTTTGTAAGTGCTTCAACTCCCCACCCATAAAATAAAACTTCCCCTACTGCTGAGATGCTCAATGCATTAGTGTCCTTGAGGTGTTCAGACACCACAGTGCTGAGCATTACGGAAAAGTCAATAAATGAACTCCATAAATAAAATGTTACAAAAGCCCACTTCAGTCTTTCAGCTTGAAATCATGGGACTGCTCCCATGAGTTAGTGCCTTGGAAATAAATTTAGCAAATATTCCAGGAACAATACAGCTGAGGCTAAGATTAAGAAATAGTAAAGACACAATTATTATTTACATACTTGTGCATTACTTAACAAAAAAGTTGTTTGCTACTGGAAGCCTTACAACACACTGCATACCTCAGATGACAAAATAATGCTCCCTTGAGTAAAATTTTTTTAAAATTCACTTGAAATATAGGGACTTCTTTGGAAAAAAACTCTCTCGAAATGGAAAAAATTTTCACAGCTGGCCTAAAATCTCTTCAAACCTCCCTTCTTTCTGTTTATAACTCTTCTACTCTAGAAGCTTAAACTATAGAACGTTATTCCAAAGATCAACAGCATACCATGGGTAATTAAAGGCTGAGCTGAAGAGATTTTTCCGTCAACAATTCACGGACTCAACTACAGCCATTTCTAATAAGGGGCAATTTAGTAAAAATAATAAAAATCAGAGCAGACAGACTATCTATGGATATAACAAGCTGTAATTTAGTTCAATTAGTTCACTTCAAATAGAAACTTATAGCATGCTAGTCTATTTTGGTTTCAGACTTGTCCCACCCCCAGTCCACATTTTCAAAGATATAGTATATTCCAACTACTAATTAATTACCATTTCCTTTAAAGTCATTAATATACCTACAAATCTGACAGTGTGGAGGTTTTACATAGACATAAAACTAAGTAGATTCTCATTAAAATACAAACAAATCAGAAAGACCTTCCTTACCTTAATCCCGCATAAACCACTATTAGAACAAACATATTTCCTGTCTCAGCAGAGAGATCGTCATACCCAAGAGCTGCTAAGAACATGAACACATTTCTAAGTCAAGTGACCCACTCATGGAGATCTTCATTTCAGGAGTTCTCAGTACTTGTAATTTAAACTTTGTTCTAATGCTCTTTCTCTAGATTAAACAGAAACTTTATTGCCCGCTTTTCATTCAACTTCTCAGAAAAACAATGCTGGTACAGTGGTAAACAGTAATTAGCCAATCAACAATGCCACAAGATGGAAATAATCCATTTTACTAGCTCATATATTTTTAAAAAGTAATCTGATTTTTTACAATCATCAAGTCGGGCAACAGTGAAAATTGTACAAATGTCACTATTTTCCAAATTTACGTGATGTTTCTCAGTATAAATGAAGATGTAATCTGTTTGTAGGAGGGACTCTGCCTCCACATGCATTTGTTTTATACCTACAAGAGAAGACATTGATCACTTCTGCAATGCAAACAAATGATTACTCCCTCTGATCTGTAACAAAAAAAAGTATACAGGGAGCCCAAACCCTTTCCAACTCTAGCATAAAATTGCCAAACAAAAGCATGCACAGAATCTTGCTGTCAAATGATAACAAGCCTACTTAAAAAAAGGAGAGCATATCTTGCAGTTCTGAGGGATAAAAGGTTTTCAAGGCTGTATAAAGGAGAGTTGTGCAGAAGGTCCATAAGTGGGTACATAAGGCTCGTTGTATAAAAATTATGGAGAACCTTATAATTGCTGAAGTATTATTACTGTGATGCCATATTTGGCACATGTATACAAAAAATACTCCACTATCCATGATATAGCCCAGTCATCTGAACATTTAAATGTTGGACCATTTTTATTAAACTAGATCATAGCAGGTCCCAAAGTTTGGTTTCCCTACCTTGAATCTCAGTCATCTAATTCTTTTACTTAGGAACACTTTCAACAGTGTTGCACAAACTGCCTAATACCATGAAGACAGAGAGTTACAAAGATGGTTTTAAAGTATTGTGCCAAAAATTGAAATACATGTAGCACATTTGTGGCAAAATTTGAAATGTACATGTTCAAAAGATGGAAGCACAACTGTTCATCTGAAAAGCTATGTATACAAACGTCACATGAATTTTTATGATGTCCTGATCCTTCCTAACAAAAAACAAAACTCGACTCATTTTTAAAAACTCCCACACCACCAATATGAAGTTGTCATGTTTTGTGTTACCGTGGTTTATAGGAGATCAGATACTGATTCAGACCCTTGCCCTCAGCAGGCAAGAAACCTGAACATAAGTGCTTACCAGTTTTTTATAGGTATGTGAGGCTTTGAAATGGTAACTAATTCCCTCTGAGTTCAATAACATTTAGATGCCTAACCTGCTTAAGCACTTCTGAAGACCCTGTTTAAAATGTTGCTTTGCCTAGTCTGAAATACTCATAAGACTTCTATATTTTCACAGCCACAACCACCATTACTTCATGACTCCACTGACCCTGGTGAAACTGCGGGCAGTCCTTCCAAAACGACTATGTCAAATTGATGGGTAGTTGTCTTTCTGACCCTTTTGTTTAACAAATGCACGGGTTGTTTTCTATCCAGACTTAGATAAATGAGTAACAAATTAAAAGACACGTTTTTATGATTCGCTGCAGTAGCTTGTTTTTTGTGCTTTTCTCTTTCCTGATACAAGGTTAAAAGTGACTGGTAAACCTTTTAAGGTTATTGAAACTAAATTATTAACGCTGTGTTTCACCTTCCTTTTGTCCTCTTCGTGGCATTCTCCCTGATTGCTTACTGCTACTCCACTCCTACAAGTTGTAAATCAAATGAAAAACCTTTAAAGTACAAAACCATCTGATTAAAATTTTCATCCACAAGGGAACCACAGATATGACAAGAAGCCACATTATGCAGTTTTTACATTTAAAACATCTGACAGTCTTTTTTTTCATGGGTGCGAAAATTGAACGCTTTCATCTCCAGAAGCAACAAAAAGGATGATTCTCGCTCATAAAACCCATTTGCAACCTTCAAAATATCTTTGATATTCTTCTCCATTGCATGACTGTGGTTGGTGCAGTATATGCAGGCATGAAGTGTCATGACACACAGCTAGTCTGGTCAAATTTTAACTTCTCCCAGCTCATACCTGTACAGTTCACAGGTTTGCTGAGATTATCCATCAAACTCAGCACCAGACAGCCCACAGTATATGGACGGCTGGAAACATAAAGGGAAGACATATAGTAAACTGTGATCAAGGGGTGTAATAAAAATCTATAGTGAATACTTCTGAGGGAAAAGACATATCTTTAAGGAATGAACTCTGTCTAGAAGTTAGTCAAATACTAATTTACATTTCAGTGAGGTTTTTAATGCGAGGCCTATCTTAGATAAGATACGGGTTTATTTGACAGCACACTTCTGAAAAGTTGGCAAACAACAACTTTCTTAATGCTGCTTTTCAGCAGCAGAGTATAGGATGATCCATCACCAAGTTTTCAAGATCTGAGCTCCTGATACTCCAAAACAGAATAAACCAAGGAAAGTGCTGCATTTCAGTTTTCACTGGCTTTCATAGCTTCTGCACATTTATGGTCTGCTAGGCTGGCACACAGTTACAGCACATATGCCACAGCAGTAAGAGGTTTGTTTGTCCAGCAGTGAAATTCCTGCCCTGGAGTTAAAACACCAGCCTGAGCCATGAGCAGGCCTTGAAGAAAGCCTATAGTGCTAACACTACACTATTTAACATCTGATAACATATCAGTGTTTGATAACACATTCATTATGGAGGTATGAAGTTACAGAGAAGCCCTGAGCTCTCATTAAACAGCAGTATTAAATATCTGCTAGACCAGGTTCCTCATTTATCCCATCGACACACTATTTAAATGCAACTGCATCAACAAGGTGTCCTGTAAGCCCATTGTTACAGGTCTAAACCGAGTATTCACTATTCTGTATTAAGAGCCAATAGCACAGAAATGCTCCTGCCTAATTCCATGGCATGTTATGTGTACATTGCTTTTCTAGGGAACAAGGTCAGTAACAGGGCACTGAGAGCTCTGGCTGTTCAGGAAATGATGCTGAGAAGAAAATCCTTCCCTTATGGCAAGCTTCAGGAAAGTACCCTAAAAGCTATTGGAGAATGACTGAAATGACTACCTGAGATAGCATGTTTGGGTCAATAATGCTAATCAAGGGAGATTTCTTCATGAGGAGGGTCTCAAAGATGCTTGCTTTCTTTTGTTTAGAATGTAAGGCACCACTTGCATTTAATGTTTCACACAGAAAAAAAGCATCATGTCAGCAGGAGAGGAAAGCACGGGTGGCAAACTTGGCATGGGAAGGCATGAGGTGCTGTGATGGGCAGAGGGGACTAAGCTGGGAGCAGTGGCTGAAGACAGTGACTGAGCCTAATAAAGCTCTGCATCAGAAGACAGCAACCTGTGGGCATTTGCGCCATTTTTGATCTGGCACTCTCGCTTTTCCCTACAGAATGAAATCTGTATTGCCATTTCCTACTGGAAAGAGATGGGGCAAGATTTTCTCATGGAAACCTGAGGAAGCTGCATACAAAATGAAGGAGCTCTTACGACTTTTATTTATTGAGCAACTTGTTTTCTCAGATCTCAGTTTTTCTTCCTTTCACCCCACCTTTTTCTTCCTGCCTTTGTTTTGGTGTTCAGACACCTAGACTCTCACAATCAATCACAGCAAGCTAGCTTCCATAAACCTGCTTAGAGGAAAACAATTTCTTCCTTAGGCCTCCAAACCATTCCCTGGAAACCAGCTGTTTCTCTAAATATACAAGGCAGCAGCATCTGAAAAACTGAGTATGACATTACATGACAGGAGGAATCATTTCAGTTCTGCCATCTATAAAGCTGTTGCTTTATAGAATTGGGACTTATGTAATAAAAGATTCAGTTTAAACAATGTGGAGATCTGTTTGTACAATATGCATTAAAAGAGTCATCAGACAGAACAAAGAAAGGCAAGGGCACAAACAGCTGGGAATCCTCAGCAAGACCCCGTAACCTTCAGGAAAAAAAATCATAGTCACTACTTCTGTCCCAGGGAATTTTTTTGTTCTACAGTAGCATAGTTGTGACAAAACAAGAAATGCGGCACAAAAAGGGGAGAAGCAAATTCCCGTCTTTCATTTGTTAAATGCTGCAGTGCCCACCCTGGTGTCAGATGAGGAGTTTGGCTCCCCTTTGTTCCAGCAGCCACCGCAACACATTGTGCGAGGCCTCCAGCTGAGTCAGTGCTCGCTCGCTGTGCTCCGCGCACACAGATGGGAGTAGGCAGAGAAATGTCAAGCTACTTGGATTAGCTCGGGTTTGGTCACGCACAGAAGCGGAGCTCAGGGCACCCAAGCAATCTTAAATTAAACATGAAGCATCCTCTCCAGTTCAGGCATCTTGTTTTTTAGGCATTAGTCACTACGGTGCTTCCAAGCTGGTAGGTCTTGATGTGGGTTCAAGTGCTTTTATAGCTCTACATCCCAGCAGTAGTGGTACCTTGCCCTGGCAATGAGATAAAGCCATCACATAAAAAATGTGATACGATGTTTTAAGTTTTCAGATCTCTTGGAATGCATGCATGTAGTTAACTTTTACTGTTACTGCTGCCAATCCCCTTGAGGGAGAAGCAATCTTCCCATTCCCCTCATTCTATGTATGGCATCTTTTTTGTCTGACATATTTCAGTAATTGGGCACGTTTATTCCTCAGCTAGTTCTAACACAACCAGTAGAGGCTGCATTTTGAATCTCTGAGAGCAAGCTGGCGGGTGCCATGGAAAAAAATTAACATTTCCAACAGTACGCAACACATGGATGAACGTTATTCAGCCTGATGGGATGTGCAATTTTAAAATCTCATACAAATGTCTTTGTAGTATTCCACCACTTCTCCCTGTGAACACTCTGCTTTTGGTTGAAGGCTATTTCCAGTTCAGACTCTTTTCCTTCAGCATTTTCTCCCACCTTTTCTACCTGTTGTAGCACCCATTACTGGCTCGCACTCTCTTCACAGCCTTGTTTCACTGCCTTCCTTTCCATTTTCCTTGTACTAATTCTGTCCTCTTCTCGTCTCCTCTCTGAATTAAGGAAAATAGCAGTTCCACTTCTTTCTCTACACACAATTTGAAGGAATATTCTAAAGTACAAATGGGTAAGAATTTCCAAATTTCACCTTTTGAGCAGAGATAAAACAATAGCCTTTTTGCACTATACTTCCATTTATCAATGCCAAACCAAAGATCAACTATAAAAAGTAGGCCTTCTCAACCACCTATTACAAAAGCAGTTCTACCCCAAATTATCCTCTTACAAATTTCCAATTAATTATGGTGGTCGCATCATAGATTAAAGCTGCCATCACGCTTAGAGTGCTCAAACATGAAAAATAGCAGAAAGGGCAGTACTGCCATGGCATTAACATAATTTTTTCCTTTCACCACTCCTAGCCCAGACCTTCGGGATCTTCCTTGCTCCTCACCCAACTGTCACAGGCAAAGGATGCTTAGGAAATACTCAACCATGGAACAAAATAACTTCTTAAGAGAGCTGCCACCATATTGCTACACAGCAGTTCATTGTTCCCTTGCCTTGGATAGTTTTAGCTCTTTATTTTACTCAAAGATCTCTTACTTACCAATGCCCTGACCTTGGCATCTGCGCTACTCTCTTAAAGCTAATGTGATCTGCTCACACAAAGCAGACTATTGCCAAGGAGCATAAGCAGCCCTAGTGATGTCACTGAACTCATTAAAGATATAGTTGACTTCTTGCCCCTAGAAAACCTAATTATTAAATGTAACCTTAGCTGAAAACAGTAGTGCTTGTTGATAAGCAAAGCAAAACAATAGGTGTTTTGTTCAAACATAAAAATAGTACTTGACCAATAAATAGGAGTTCCTGCTTTATAACTGTGGCAAACTGTAGTTAACCATGAAATTCCTGAGATAATTGATATAAAAAAAGAATGGAGTATTTTGAAATACAATCGTGTGCATAGTTTGAAAATCTAATTCCTAATGCAATTCATAACATTAACACCATGTCTAGAAAACTTAGTGGTTCATTTTAATAAAGAGCAAATGCTGCACATTCTCACTCTGAGGACCTATTACAAAGCTAACCCTAATGTAAAACTGCTATAATCTATCTTCTGAGAATTATTTTAGAATACACCTTTTATAGAAGTGCAAAACATAATAACTGTGTTGTAAATGTGACTGCTATATTTATTTGTTGCTATAGCTATGGATTGCATATTTAGAAAGGAAAAAATACTTCAAATACTACCACTGACAATAAGAGGCTTATGCTTCTAGACAATATTAAACATGCCACCTCCCACTGGTGATACATAAATCACAGCACTGTTAAATCAGTTTCTTTCTTTTAATGCATTTGCTTCTTGAAAATTCTTAGATTTGTCATAAGACAATGTATTTATTTTATCTATGATTGTATATCAAAAAGCCCAAAACTACCTAATGATTTCTGTGTCACTGCAGTCTGTCCACAAAATTTACACAAACAGCTAAAAGAAGAGAAAAAAACAATATCCTTGAAATAGAAGTGACTAAAGGAATGGCTAAAAATTGAGATTTTAAGTGAACATTCTCAAGGGTCAAGATGCTGTCTTAAGACTGCTTGGAATATGCTCCTCTGTCTTTATAAAATGAGTAGAAAACAATGTTCCCCAAACACTAAAAGGCTACATTAAACAGAATGTACAGGTCTATCTACTGAAGCCACAAATAAATTTGCTTTGTGCAGCTTTGTAGATATTTATGTTGTCTTATAAAATAAGCCAGATATGGTTATCAGAAAAAATCAGGTGGTTCACACGCATTTTTGCATGGAAAAATTTTCTTAGGATGAGAATAGATATTCTATTATTTGAGGCATTCAGTTTTAGGTTGGTTAAAGTTACCCCAGTGACAATGTTATGGAGAACAATGCTGCAGAGACAACACTCATCTGTCACAGAAACTAATACAAGCCCCTCACACATCTGTATATAGGTATTGCAGCCTAGTCTTGTACAATTTTCTCTCCTCCTTGCTGCATGCTTCAGGATTTCATGAGAAATTTTTCCATGAGATCTGTTCAACCTCCATGTAGAAGCTACCAGTTAAAGCATCATTCTAGGTTTGACGGCTATCTCCTGAAGGCGTTGAGGAATCAGTGCGAAAATACTACGTCTCAGACCGAAATTATTCAAAAAGAAAAGAATATTCATATACATCATATGTAAAACTGTGGCATACAGGAAAATAACCCTAAAATGTAGGTGGATGGTTTTAAAAAACAGCAGTTAAATTATAAAGTACAACAAGAGAAGGTAGTTTTTAGGGGAAGGTAGTTTTAGGGGAAGGCAGTTTTAAGTAAAGTAAAATCATATACACATATGTGAGCTCAAAAAGAAAAACGGCCCTTCCCTCTTTTTTATGCTTTGTTTGTGTGTGTTGAGGAAGGGAGAGAGAGAATGAGGATTGGGTATATCTAACAGATGTCAAGGTCAAGTCACCCAGCCTTTAGAGCTAATACAAACTATTACAGCACTCTACATGTATGTGTCACAAAAAATGCATGTGATTTTAAACTCTTAACCACAGATTACAGACTGGCTTCCTGTGACTCTTTAAACAGATGGTCAGAAGAGAGGATGGAAGAAAGCATTTTTGTGTGATCTGTTGTTGATCTGAGAATGTAATCTTTTTTTTCTTTAAGTGTCACAGGTTGCTACAGTATTGAGCTGAACAGAATATTTTTAAGGGTTAAGCTTTTAAAATGAGCAAAATCAAGGAAGGGCACAGTAACATCTTAATGCCTAACAAGTCAGGAAACACTGCACATACCTGAAGGCCTTACTGTTTAAGGCCTTTCTTAAACAAAAAAAAAAAAAAAAGAAAAAAAAAAGGTATAAATCTCAAAGCACTAATTTTAATGTCAGATTTGGCATCATTCCTGTATAATTACCTAATGCCTAATATGTCCTTGAAGGAACAAAATGCATCACATAATTACACCCCATAATTACAAAATACATATAATCCCTATTTATATACTTACATACTCCAGCACAAAATACGCTATTATAATCTTCTGCTTAGTGAACTTTGCTAAAAATTGCAACTATCTGATATTTTCCATCTCTCTCGTTCTGGCTCTACTCTTGCTTCTGTTTGTCTCATCCATTGGCAGCATCTGTACTCTAACTGTAGGCAGTACGGGGGCAAGATTAGAAATTTGCTAGACAGTTGCACCCAGCACAGTGAGGCCTGAACTAAATGCTCCATTTCCCATCATCTTTTCCTCTTCTTACCTGGAAGGAGGTACCCTCACAATCACAGCTGATATACTATGTCTCACCTTCAAAATACACTGGCATTGAACTCATTGTTGTGTTGCAGCATCCCATGTAACATTCTGTTCACTACCATGCAAAAAATGCATTTTATCTTTGTGTTTGCCAACGACACTTCAAGGTGGAGTGCACATTAATTGGAAAAGAAACATAATTTTATAGGAAATTATTACAATTTCTTTAAAAATTGTTTCTTTATAAAGTGGATCATAACTTCCTAACTACAAAACTAAGGGGTACCGTGAAAGAGACTAATGGTTGCTTAAAGTCTCTCTCTACTAAGTGTTTTTTATGTTAATGCAAGGAATGTGCTTAATTGTTTCAACTGCTAGAGATGAAAAAGAAGTCTGTCTAATCCTGTAAAATAAACAGTTTTCAGTGTCAAGCCTCTGACCACTGAATTCTTGCCAGGTAACTTAATCCCACTGCTTTCAAAGTAAAAACTGAATTTGAACTATTGCTGCTCTGCTCTGAACAATATTTATTTAAACAGAAGAGTAAAGGAAGTCAATTACAATAAAAGAATAAAAACATGTCAGCAACATTCACTTAGTATTGGTTTCGTGCATCCATACCACAGACATGGCCATTCCTGAGCAGAAGCAAGGTGAGGCACTAAAAGTACCTGCTCTGTCTGAGCAACTCAGGTTCAGAAGCCCAAAAGCTTTCCTTTATATCTCCTCACATTGGAGTCACTGACATTGCTTGGACTGCCCTTGCTCGTCTGGAGTATCAAGAACCTCTTTATCCTTCTCACAGCTTTCTTCTAGTCATTGTGTCAAAGCTGATACCCATATTTTCATTTTTACTGTTATTGTGCTGTATGAGGTACTTCAAATATCAGAAGATTTGTGATTAGTTACTACAATATTTCTTCCCATGTCATCTTCATTTTCTCTTTTCATGTGATCCATCCACTTTTACAAATTTTAGAAACACCTGATGTTGCCTCCTTGGATAAACACATGTCCGTATCTATTATAATTATCTACAGATTGCTTGGTTAGAAGTGTTTAGTAATGGCCCGTCTTCGCGAACGAAGAGCCGGGGAAGGTCCTTACCCGCATATGCAGATAAGGCCTTCGAGCCT
>JAWWES010000081.1:12886617-12905799 GCA_035583135.1 Lophotriccus pileatus | reverse complement strand
AGGCCTTATCTGCATATGCGGGTAAGGACCTTCCCCGGCTCTTCGTTCGCGAAGACGGGCCATTATTTATTATTATTGCCCTAAATATGGAGTTCTTAAATTCAAATGTAGAAGCAAGCCTTATGGAATGGCTATTTTGTCAATTAGAGTAATGACAGAGAATGAAAATCCTATCAAAAACCTGTAAAACTCTTAATATAAGATAAATTTGCAGAATTTGAAACAGCATTACCCTGTATTTTACTTAATGGTCAGCTATTAACTGTACAAAATAAGTACAAATTTCATGGAACTAGGACAGAAAGAAGCCAGGTTTAACTCCTGACTTTGAAGCTCTTTATATCATTCCAGGTTTAAAGTGGGAAAGGCACAGCATGACACACATTCACCTTAGGTTGCTAGTTCTCAAAAAGTGATGCAATCCAAATGTTGAGAATTATCTGGTCATGCTCCTTCCATGGATACTTCTTTCCTCTCCCACTTCCATGCTCATAAGCTAACACCATTTTCACCTAACTCCAGCTCTGGTAATCACCAGGCACTTCATGAGGCCAGTGACGCCTCTAGCTCAGCAGATAATTCACTTGGGTAGAAAAGACAGTTTTCTGTGCAGTCAGTGAGTGGATCTGGCTCAGCAAATGGCCCTGTGATTCCCAAGCTTGCACTGGGAGAAGGTCAGACTGTGAGAAAAGGAGAAAGATGGAAGGGCAACAGAACATTCCTCTTTTTCGGTGGCTGTGAAAAACCACAACAGCTCAGTTGTTTATAGAAGCAGAGCACTAGAGCTCTGGGAATAGCAACTGGCTCTATATGGAAATATTAATATCAGTGGTGACGTTTTCAGGTTCACTTGGTCAAGAACACTTTTATCTCTGTACACAAAATCCTTCAGCAACTTGGAAAAACTGCAAAACCAAAGAAACCTCCAAAATGGCTGCAGTCAAGAAGCTTCACCAGATAACAAGCATTTCCATCAAAGTTCCTAAGATTCTGAGTTAACAATTTATAGTTTAAATTTTGTTTATTATTATCATATTGTTTAAATTATCACCAGATAAATGAAATTACATGGACAAAACCACTGAGAAGTGTAACAACTAACTATGTACTTCTAAACCAGTAGAGAATTCCCCCTTCCTTCTGTTGAGAAGATTTTAAAAAAATACTAAAAGCCTAGGCACATGAATGCAACACAAATAATTAAAATTAAATTTAAAGAAAAAGTACCCTTGGGTCATAAAGAAGTCTTGAGAGAGAGAGAGTGACACTGTAACAACAACAACAACCACTGCAAATGAGAATATCTACATCCATAGCCATCTACATATTAAAAGGAATGCATATTCATATTCCCTCGGCTATGTCTCTCTGCTCTTCCAAAGTCAAAGGAACTCTTCTCTAAGCAGATAAAATCTTTCTCACTATGTTTTCCAGCATCTGTCTTTGCTGGTTTCTAATCAAAGCTCATGATAACTGGCTTTGGCAACAGACTGTAGTTTCCCAGATGAGTAAGCAAAGAAAGAAATTTTTCCCCCCTCTTCCACAGAACTTGAGATGCATTTTCCGCCTTAAGAGGGAATTGATGAGTTCCATAATCTGGTCAACACCTCAAATACACTTAATGAAGGAATGTCAGGGGTCTATGGTATTTGTATACTTCAAAATGTGGACAGCTACAAGACAAAGATAAATGCCAGCCTGGGAAACAAAAACTGGACTGTAGCAATTTATAAGAATAGGAAACAAGAAACCTTTAGAAAACAATTGACTTAGATTTGACTGAGAAACAGACATAAGAAGAACAAGTAAATTGACATATCATAAAAAAATCTTCACTTGGGTTATTCTAAAGTAATCTTTAAATAAGGGGGGAAAAAAAGCTCATCACCACATTCACTGAAAGATGCTATTGATTTGGAAGGCAGAGCCTGAGGGATGTCAAACCAGAAAATCACTATAATCAACTACAAAGGAAATTCATCATGACAAAAAGGAAGTGGGTGGATAAGCTCATGGAAGAAAAAGAAAAATAACACTGCCTGCTGCTGGATGCATTATTTTAAAATATATATATATATATATATATTTACGTAGTGATTGCTAAAATTATTTCTAAGCAGTAAGTAAATATATGAGAAATCTAATAGATAGATACTGAGAGATTGAGGTACAAGATGGATTTTCTTGAAGAGACATTGTGGATTTCCACAAGCAAATGCATCTTGCCAGTGTGCAAGAAAAATTTTAGGTTGAAGATTAAAAATCCAAATATGTAAAAACATTTATATTTTTCAGAAAGACTGCACAAAAAGAGAGAAAATATATTTTAAACCCACAATTCTAATTTACTCTTCTATAATGAAACAGAAGAGTGCTGAATTAAGTCCAGCAGAACCCAGCATGTTGATAATTGACAAAGCAGACAACTTCCAACAACCTAGGACAAGAAAGATTAAGTTTAATATGTCTCAAATATGTGGGTCTAAAATAATTTCATTCAACATTTGTTCTCAGTCTTGAACAGGAGAGGAAGAAGAGGGGAGATTAAATGGCAGGTGAATTAAATGTTTCTTTTGATGATAATAAAATCTAGAGCACTGATGGAATGTAATTTAATCTAAACCAGCAAAACCCACTTATGTGTGTGACATAAGGCCTGATCTTTCGGTGCAATCTGGAAGCAGGAACAGCAACACACCCAGCTCAAAGCTACACTTAGCACGTGGGGTGGTGTACAGCACCAGGTTTCCAATGCTGCTTTCACTCAACAATCTGACAGCCAATTTAAGGAAAAAAGATTCAGATTAAGTGGTTTATGTTTTTGAATGCCCTGTTTTTCTCGTGTTTGGCCTGAGAATATTTCTCTGCCGCAGGATAGTATGCAGCCAGGCAGCGCAAGCAGTTGGAAATGAGAAGTTTAATATGAAACAGTCAGAAAACTGTAATGAAGAATATTTGGCCAGAAAAATTTAGTATATAAATTGCATGATTCACATTCCCCTCCACAGCTCTAAACAGTGCTACTCTAAGTGGTAAGTGAGGTGTTAAAAAATGGCAGACAGCTTGGAAGTGATGGTAACTTCACCATGGCTGCTGAAACTGGTAGTCCCTAGAGCCAACCCCAAAGCCCATCTTCATCTTCTACCACCTGTCTTCATTAGTGATAAATAAAAAGACCCCATCCACCATCCCCTAGGCTAAAATTTGGGTACTTGCATGATAACTATATGCAGTTTTAGGTAGTTTTTCACTACTGTCAGTAAAGGGCATATAGTCTCAGATTTAAATGGAAACTTCATGAGTACCTGGAGTCAGACAAGAGAGTGGAATTCACCTAATAAAATAAAGACATCTATGTCTATGTCATTCATCTTAGTCAATTGACATAAGAAAAACTTTTATGTTAACAGTTAGACTTGATGATTCCTATTTCCTATTTTAAGTGCCTGCAAGTGGATTCAAGAAGTCAGTAAACCATGTATGCAATTGAGTTCACAAAACCACAGACTTCTTATTTATGCTTTTTTGATTCTTTTTGTTGTGACTTAATTTTTCTACCTTAAAGAAACAAAAACAGTTGGACTGGATCACAGAAAAGGTCCGTCTGCTCCATGTCTTCTAACAGCAAATATCCAGGCAAGAGTACAAGTGTGTAAAGAAAACTCTTTGATACACACTTCCCATCAATGCAATTTGCATTACTGACCTCTTAGCTGGGTAGATATTTTTATTTGAGGCAGCAAACAAAACTCACAAGGTTTCAATAGCAATTCTCTGTGCAATGCTTCAGAGCAGCAAAGCACTTTGCAAGTGCTAAGTATGACTATTCAACGTGTTTCACTTGTATTAGAGATTTGATGATGAAATGCTCAGATTTAATATAGCTATTACTTGTATGAGCACAAAATAATTCATCCAAAGCTTGAAGTCTATTAGCTGCCAACTAGTCTACCAATTTACATGATTTTCTGATTAAAAGCACCCTGAAGAACACTGCAGCAGTAATGAGGTGTTTCTTAAAGAACCCAAAGCAATATTATTAAAAAATATTTATTATAGCAGCAGTTTAAAATAGTAGTTACAGCTTTTCTTTTTCAGACACAAAAAGTAAACACTTCTATACAAATTTTCAGAGCATTAGCTCTGAAGTTTCAACTTCCTATAACGTATTGAGTGTATGTTAATGGCAAGGTAATTTACTCTATTTTGAACTGTTTAGCACAAAGGGTCCATGCTATCACCTCTAACACCTCTCTTTTCCTTTCCTCTTAGTCCTAGCAAAACATTCTCCAAAACTTATTATGTAACCACTAGTATGAAATAACAACAACAAGAAGAATAATAATAACAGTAATAATAAAAACAACTGCTAGCATGCCCCAAAAAATTATTTTACGTGGACAAATATTTTTTTTAACAAAACACACATAATCCTACATGACTAGCAGGAAAATATTAATGTCCTTACAAGAAAAAAAAAAACTCAAACCATTTCTACTTATACCATACAAAGAAGAGTAGAGCTGGAAGGGACCTGAAAGTCTTTTGTCTGAGGAAAATGAGCTGTACCTGATTATGCCAGTCTGACACATCCATAAAGATTTCTGATGTTGGAGAAAACCATAACCTCTTACCGGTAATCTACTTCCAGTGCTTCATCTTGTTTATCAGTAGACAAAAATATCTTTTTAACTTCCACTGTAAATCTAATATTTTTGCCCCACGCACCACTAATATGGAGAATAACCTATTTCCTTCTTTTGAGAAACTTATCATACCATAATCAGGACAGCTCTAAGACTTTGATGATAGTAAAGACCACTGCTTGAAAAGACGTGTATCCTTTTGAAAATCATTTCTAAAACAATTTTCCATTAATAATTATTGCATATGAAGTAAACCAACATATTTTTGCATTTCTCTCATGTTAAGTAAGTCCTTTGTTATGCTGGTACTGCCAGCATTTACTTATAGAGCCAATTATAATAATCAAGTGAGAAAAATTCCATTACAAATATTAAAATAATCCATTATTGCATGTTAAGGGATTGACTACATTATGCCACGACTTCTTAAGCAATGTTACTGTTGCTGAGGTTTCAAAATTCTTACATGCTGTTTCAAATTATTGTCTGAGCAATGTCTCCCCCAATCTATCATAACCTTTATTATCTACATAAAGCAAAAACTCTTATAGTCTTACAGATTCTCAAAGTACCTTATAAAACAGGTTCTCATCTCACTTGAGTAAATGGTATTAATGGAACAAGTAAAAGAAGATGACTGTATACAGTTGCTATTTTGTCCTAGAAAGGCAAATTCTCTAGCAGCCATTCAGAGGTTCAGCCACAAATTAGGGATATCACATGCAATTGAAATTGCTGAGGAAGTGTCCGTAAACAACATTTAGTTTTCAAATTCAAATTTGTCTATGTAAAGATTTCACAGCAGAGTTTACTGAAAAGCTACAAATAGACATTTTCAACAACTTGGGCATTATTTCCACTGAAGCATATAAAATTTTATACAATACTATGTACTATACAGAAACAAAATCTTTCCTAAAACAAAAGAAAACCCAGTTAATTATCAATTTGGTAATCATATCTATGGCTCTGTGATATTTAAATAGCCAACAAAAAGAAACAGCTGGTTAGATAATAACAGACATCCATGCATTAAAGTCATCTTAAAGGAAAAGTTTTGAATTTAGTGAAACAGGAAGTGTTTAGTTAACGAGTCTCCAGAAGAACACAAGCCCAGAAACATTCTAAAACTGTCCAGATTCAGCGAGCTGAATCTTCACTGCTTTTCTTCTTGCATATATACCTGCCCCAGAAAACACTTCATGATGAAAGGAGAGAGAGAAGCAAATGAAAGCTCCAAGTACTTGATGATTAAAATCCTGTAAAGGAAATCCTTTAGATAGTATTTGTTTTACATAAAACATTTAGCATTTACAGGTATTTAAATCCTATAATATTTAAGCGCATTGGAGTATTTGAGAGTACACAGTAGCCATCCACACACCGTCAAATTCAGACATAATACTTTGCCTCCTGATGCACAGGAACAAGGACAGAGACTGATCTAACCAACAGGAGAGGATGGGCAGGTGAAGTAGTTTTAAGCCTCATCTTGCATGTAGATGAATAAGGTTCAACTTTCCCCTGGATTATTGTAATTGTAGCTAAAAGTCACTTGGTGAGTATCATCAACTGAGGTGCCTAAACAAGGAAATCTAAGTGTCATTTTAGTGACACAAAGACACAAAGACTTATTTCCATAGGAATGGCAGATATGAAACAGCAGCCACAGATCCTTCTTGACTGGAGCTACAGGCTGGATTTATGAGCTTTAGGGCATCCATAGTTGCTCCAAACATTTACATTTAGGCATTGCACTTGCCTTTCATGGGATATTTACATATTCAATTTTCAGTTTGTATGTTATGGAAAACAGATTTCCTACACAGATACAGAGAAAGTCACGTTCCTTAAGAGCTTTGATTTTTCTTGTGGAGATATCTCTATCTATGCACTACATACATCTTAATACCTATATTAAATGTGTGTGAACATCCTCAGTGCCTCCGTTTAATGAGAATCTCAGCATTGCAAAGCTGAATGCAAAAGTGATGCTCAGTCACTACAACATCAGGGCTATACAGCATCATCAGAGCAAACCAGACAATCCCTGGACAGCTATGGATGGCCAAGCCTTTGCTGAATGAACTTTCAATTGAACCATGCACAGAGAGGAAGCTGGGTTGACTTCGGACTTAAAGAGTTCATATCAACTTGGTAACTAAATGACCTCAGGGCAGGATTAATATGTATGGGTAGGGAGCATTTACAACTCTGCCTAAAGCTATCGCACTTGGATGCTCTGAATTGCCCTCCTGAGGATACTAGCTCTTTCCTTTGGCTGTATAGATAGCTTGGCTTTCTAATTTAGGCATGAATAAGTGCCTTTTTAAAGCTTTGAATTATTTTTTGTGGAACCTCTGTAGCTTTGGCTAGGACATATCCCGACAGATTTAGGTTCAATGAAACCACATTAAATCAGAGTATTTCAGAGATATCCATTCATCCTCTAGGAGTTAAGACTAGAATTTAGAATTAGAAATTTTGGATCTAAACATATCAAAGGTATTCCTTTAAGTTCTCTATATTTCACAAGTTTTTTCTCTAACTCTGCGAAATTTTCTAATTTGACCAATCCATAAAGCATTAAGACTATCTTAATGCTACCAACAGTCTTAAGTGCAGTATCAAAGTTCAGTTCATTGAACCATCAAATAATATTCTATTTGGGGCATTTTCTCCCCTTGATGAGAACACATAAGAACTAGTCATGTTAATCATCATATGTACATATTGAGAAGCAAAGGTAAATCACTGTACGTTCAGCCTGTCAAAAATGTATCAATTATTCAGTCAGAACAGTATGACAGCATGAATCATTTCAGTGTTCACCACAAAACAGGTTGGAAAAAGGTCTTGATAAAATAACTGCATAGGAATTTTAAAAACTATTAATATTAACAAAAATTTGAGGTATAAGTAAGGAAGGCATAAGCAGGTGTCAATCAGGTCTAGGACTGCTTAGACAACATTATTTTTTCTGTCCTTGCTAAGCCCTTTCCAGTTCAGATAATGTTTCCATTCTGCTGCAGGCTTCTCTCAGGAAATTAATTTCTTAGCTCGATGTCACCTGAGGACATCCAAATGAACCAGCTAACATTTCTGTCGCCTCCTTTCTTTCTAGTGCTGTGCTACATCTTAACATTTCACATAACAACTGTAAGACAACCTGATCTTATTATGAACTTTATAAAGAGCTCCACCACATTCTATGGCATTGTATAAATTAAAGTAAGATAGCATCACTGCTCGAGGTTTGTGTTCTAAAAGTCCTCTTTCACAGGACAAAGTACTGGGCAAAACTGAAGGATTTGGCCAACAGGAAACAAGACTGGAAGAGGATTGATTTCCTCTGCTTTACACTCTTCTGCAGGAGATTCTTCTTTTCTTTCCCTTCATAATATTTCCACACCTAATGTTTTAGAAGGAAGGCAGCTGATGTTTTCTAGAGGGGATAATTGCAGGAGATATTTTGCATAACACGGTGAGATACTAGAGTATTAGAAGGGACTCTTTCTTATCTGGTATATATGCAGAGGAATGTATTAAACAGAAGTCCTGTAAGGTACATCAGGCTCGACAGTCATCCTTGCTCTGTTATGATTTGGCGCCCATGACTGCTGTGAGACGAGGATCTTGGGCTGCCACTCGCTCCCATTTTAACACCAGCTCAACCCAGACATTCTCCAGTCTCTGCTGATTTTGTAGTAAGATATTTTGAAAACGTTTTTCTTTTCCCTCAGTTTTTCAAATTAACTTAATACAGTGTAAAGTGAGAGTTTATGATCCCAGAGAGGGATATGCCACACAGACTAGCACAGCATAAAAAGTATCAGGACAGGTTTTCCAGCATCCCCCAGTGCCTCGAATCTGAACCAAAGGACTACTTCCTAATCAAAAGCCTTCGTATTTTTCATTCCTTTTTCCTCTTTTGATAACAGAAGGCCCAGACAAACAGAAACAAATAGAAACTCTATTCTGCTGTTCATGCAAGCCTGTTCACAAAATGCCTCCCATAGGTTGATTTCCACCAGCCCTGCTATTTCATTTAATCCATTCAGTCCTGAAGGATCAACTTAGGCAATTAGACAAGGGATTTGGGCTCTGAGGGATAATTGGATGACTTGCATATAATAAACTTCCTGCACGGTCTCTTCACTTTTTTCTTTTGTTCTCTTTGCTCATCCCTTTGTTTCTCATCATTAATTTTTTTAATCAAGTTTGCAACACTCTTGCAGTTACAGCAAGATAGTAATGTGACCAAGCAGCAAGAACTTGAACACCTACATTGCAGCTCCTGCTGTTTTATGCCTCTTTAAGCTGTTCTGATGTGGCACCAAAGGGAAGAGCAGCTGAATTTAGATGACTAGATGCAGCAGTCAAGGCTTTGTTTTTGTATCTGCAGCACTGCTGAAGTGGAAGGGAGAGAATGAGTAAGCTCAGATACCTTTACCTAATGTCAGGTGAATCCTGAAGGAGAGCTCATATGGGAGAAAAAGGTATTACAGCAGAATTTAGTTAGTTGTATTCTGGTGAACTGTGTGTGAATTATATCACAGCCAAGGAGCTTACCAACTTAGATTAAGGACTGCTGAAATGCAATTATTACCTTTCTTTACCCCTATAAGCATCTCAACTTGTCATCTCCAAGTCCCACGTCTGGGAGCTCTTTTTGCCTGGGACACATAGGCTCATTCTTACCCTTAGTCCTCAGCTTGGTGCTTCTAACTTTCATTTCCTCCGATTTTGACACGTTCCTCCCACATCAACAATTTCCCTCATGTCATTGTTCTTAATACCATATTTATTTACTGCATAAAACTGCCTTTCTCTGCTCACATGATTTTAAACTTCTCTTAGTTCCTTTTATTTCCTATATGCTAGCACAATTTGTCAGTCTGGATACACAGTGATTTAAAATCTCATATGAGTTTCAACATTTCCCTCTAACATTACAATATAATTCTCTTTTATAATAAATGCCAGTGAAATATTAATGATCACTATGCCGTCAACCATAAAAAGCAATAGCAACAAAAAAGTAAAAATCAGATCTTAAACTGCCTAGCTTTAATGTTAGAGGTTGTGTAACCAACTGCTGAATGTGCAAAAGTCCTTTTCAGTACTTCCCTGTAAGGAATACAAATATTGCAGCCACAGCTACCAAGACTGGCTCAACCTGCAGGAATGAAAGTTTTCCTTCTAGATGTCCACATTCAGTTTCACACGACAAACAGACACAATGTTCTGCAGATCTCCTCCGAAGAGCTGCTCAGGTAACACTGACAGGCATAATATGAAATCAGGACAGACTGTGCAGAACCTTGTGAAATTCTGTAGGTTTCTTACAAATGAAAAACACTCATCAAAAACAAGGTCAAGAGCAGAACAAAATTTATTTCTCCTCCTACTAGAGAGATAGGTATTCAAGAGCTAGCCCTCTTCAGATGAAAGTATTTTAAGATTTTAAGGGGGATTTTAAGACATTTTTATACCTGACTGATAAATAAATGGAAAACCACTTTTCAGAGTTCTTGTATGACTGGAGGCAGCATGCAGCTCTTCTCTCAGTACTGCATCAGTGAAGAGTAGGTTTGAGTAGCTCAGGCAGAATGCTGAAGGATGTGACTGTTAAGTTGCTTCAAATGGTACAAAGAACATAAATTGCCTGATGATGGAGTAATGAACTAAGAGGGTGAAATATGAAAAATATGATTAAACCAAGCTCACAAAAGGAGAGGTGTTGCATCTGTCTGCAAACAAAGAAGGAAAGGAAAGGAAGATGTTAAGGGTTTGTGTCTTTTATGGTGTGATGTGGTGGTAGCTGAGCTTGTTTTTGTTTTTGCAGAAGTCTAAACCACAACAGAGGTCTCAGAAGCAGTTAATTTATCTTGTTTTGTGACTGAGGAACACACATCAAAATAATTTTTTCCTCCTTACTTAGGATCTCAAGGGACACCCTCAGATAGGTACTGTGAATCTCAGACTGTTTATGTCTCTCTGACGTAGACCTTAATTCATTCAAGAGAACGTGGAGGTGATAAAGTAAAAATTTAGTTTATATACCGGGCAATTTTCTTCTCAAACAAGATCTATAAAAGAAAGAGCCTACATAATGCTATTGGCCAAACCTCATTTCAGTGTTCACTACACGAGTGGTGGAATATACCACAGTAAGAGCCAATTCCATGTACAGAGGGAATCAGACTAAGCAACTAACAGGGTCTTTTCTGTAACTGTAGAAAATGGCTTCTGGAAGAATATCAACAGGCATTTCTCACAAGTGTACAGGTGTTAACCTTGATGGCCTGGCCATGTTCCAGCCCAGGTAATTACCTTTTGCACTTAAATTCTCCTTCCATACTCTCCTGGCTTGTCTCCACTCCCTGGCCCTGATTTATGTGCAATGAAACAGCAGCAGCGTGTCACTGTGCAGGTAACTGCCTGTCAGTGCAGGGAGTGGGGAGGGGTGGTCATTATAGCAACTACAAGTCCCATTAAAGGTTATGAAGTTCTTTAGGGTCCTTGCAAACATACTATCTAGATAAAAGGCAACCCTGCACAGACCA
This sequence comes from Lophotriccus pileatus, assembly GCA_035583135.1. NCBI lineage: Eukaryota > Metazoa > Chordata > Aves > Passeriformes > Tyrannidae > Lophotriccus > Lophotriccus pileatus. The sequence goes on along the minus strand of JAWWES010000081.1, from coordinate 12,894,584 downwards.
TCCTGTGACTCATCTGTGCTTACGAGGAGGGCAGTTAATTTCTTTTTTCTTTTCTTTTTTTCCTTTTTTTCTGCAGGTGAGAGGATAGTTGGCTCCCCTTTGTCACAGCAAGCTCAGCAGGTAGCTTCCTCTCTCCGATCCCCATCCTGCAGTGCTCCTGATCTCCACAGGAGAGTTGCTTCATTTCCCGCTCCCTCCTCCAGTGCAACCCTTCAGCACCACAGGAGACCCCGTGTCTCCTGAGCCTCCATTTCTGCAATGCAGCACTCACCATCTGTAAATCTTAGCTGTAGAATGAACATAGCGACCAGGACTTGGATAAATGCTGGGAAGCCTTTGTTTCAGAATTCCCTGCTAACACAGTATCATTTCTCTGGGAGTTATGATCTCTTTTCATCCAGGAAATAGTGCAGATGAGCTGCAGAACCTCAGTGTTTAAAGAGAAATACAAAAAATCCTTTAGCAGAAGAAAGGCTATCAGAGCCACACATCCCACACAGCAGCAATCCAGCCTGTGCAGTGCAGCAACACAATTCTCTACCAGCAGAATGACACTGACTGAAAAGCAAGAAATAAGTACATATAAGGAGCACTTGCCATCCAACACCACACACAGCTCTGAGTCATTTTTAAAAGGTACTTTCAGATGCATCATTTTTGGTGAAGCTGAATGTTGTAAGCACAATACAAAACCTGTGAATTAAATGAGAAAAGTCAGCTTCCCAGGCAGCTTCCTGTATTTCAGGAAGAATCAAGAGTTATACTTTATTCTCAGACTTATTCTTCAAGTTTTGAATAGTGTAGTGGAGAAAAAGGCAACATATGTTTTCAAAATAATTTGTGAGAAACAAGCCACCTACCTACATGTAACTCTGAAATATGAAAATGCAATAGGTGATACAAGAAAAGAAGCCAACACTGGCAATCATTCTAGGAAAAGTTCAATGATAACAACTAATTTTAAGATAATCCTTACTATTTTAAAAATTTCTTTTGATGCCTGAAAATTTTGAATCTGTTTTTCATATTCCAAATCTTACAGAAAGTAATGATTTTTTTTTTTTACACACATACACCAGACTCTTCTCAGAGTTGCACAACAATAGAATGAGAGAAAATGGACAAAAAGGGGAGCACAGCAAATTCTGCTATAAAAAAGATTTTTCTTTTTGCCCTTGTTTTTTAGCTAGCACGAAGCTGGTCAAATACTGGAACAGCCACCCACAGAGCTGGATGAAATCTCCATCCTCAGAGATATTGCGGACACAATTGCAGCCCTGAGCAATCTGACCTGACCAAACCCATTCCGAGCAGGGGGTTGGACTAGATGAGCTCTGGAGGTCACTTCCTCTGGAGCAGAGGAATTTTTAGAGATTTTTTTAAATACAAAAACATATAGACAGACATAAATACACACACACACATACAAATACTGCCACAGCTAAACACATTCTTGTATCTGCATTGCATTCTGCACATGTGTATGTGCTCTATTGAATGTGGACACACACATACGACGTGCTACATAAAAGATGGAGGCATCTGAGCTTGAGAAGGAATACTAAAAAAACATCAGCATGAGCTCCAATAAAGTAGGATAATTCCTGACACTGAATGCTATGTCAGTTTTACCTATTTTCCTGTTAAATTCTGACATCTTGAGCTGCAGCAGTTTTAACTACAGCAGAATAGTGCAACTAATGAAGGCTAATGAAATTCAGTCTGCATGAACTGTTCAGTGTGGCTTCACAGGAGAAACAACTTTGCTCTGACCATCCAAGCGAGACATAAGAGGACATTTTTTTGAAATTCTATTTAGACTGGAAAATGGCTACATGTAAGAAAAGAAAAAGATGGCCCTGCTCTAAATTACTGTGCCTTGGACATCAGCTGCACTCACCCAGTGTGACACATTTCACAAGCGGGAGATGAGCAAAGGAAAATGAAGATTTTTGGGTTGGCTTTCCAACCACCCTCAGTAAAGGATCACGGTACAGCCCACAGCACTTGGACTGCTTCAACCCTCTATGTTCTGCTGCTGCTGAGTAACCAACCACTTGTTGTTTTAACATGGTACCTGAATGGAAAGTTTCCTGGATACTACTCTACAGGGAGATCTCCCAAGAAGAAACAGGTTATGAATCTCAACTTAAAATAGTAACACAAATGCATTTGGGGACTAGAAATTACCAGAGTATGATTATGTAGACAAAACTTAAATGAACAGCTCTATTAAAGTGAAAGGAGCAATTTCTTTTAATTGTACATCCTTTCACAAAATGCCTTTGCATAAATTCCCATAATTGCTTTTCTTCATCATCCCCCAAAGATTTAGATAAAAAAACATTACTTACATGTAATTCCAAGTTAATTCTAGATGAACTATAAAGGCCTAACGTAGTGACCGTGCAATCTTAATGACTGCACCAACTCTCTTAATTCCCCTCTGTCATGTCTCTAATACTTTTGCCTCACTTGCCGTATATAAAAATGTACATGTCCTCAATTTTCAATGTTTTTTTGAGAACTTATACTTTATCACATACAGAGATAGAAAAAAAAACGTTAGTGAAAGCAAATGTATGGAAAACTGCTTCCACAGAAAGGAAGGCTCTGTCTTAAGTACAGTTTTAAAAAAAGTTGGACCAATTAGCAATCTGTGAATGTTAGAAACATCTTAACAATGTCTCAAAGATGAAAGAGCATATCACAGAATGAGGAAAGGGGGAAAAATTAAATTATGTCTGCAGTCATAATGAATCAAAGCCCAGAAGGTGGTCTCCAAATCAGCAGGTTTTGATGAAATATTAAGAAAAATTATTATTGATGAAAAATGAATAAGGTCTTTTTGATTTTAGCAACCTTTAAATCACACTTTGCTAATTAAAATAGCTTCAGCTTGCCCCTCCATTCCTTGATGGGCATTTAGCAATCTTTAGAAAAGGGTGGGTTAATTTGACAACATTTTAGCAAATATGCATAGAGTTTATCTTAAGCAAGCAGACACAGCACAGTTTAAGATGATGTACAAAATAATATACAGATAAACCTTCTCTTTTCCCTCTTTCCTTTCTTTTTTTCCCCCCAGACTATATCCACTAACACAGTTACAAAGTAATGACAGGCAACTTCTGCTTGTTTTCTCTGCAGCATATAATAGCCAGTAATATATACTATAACTATTAATGAGCCATGAACTATGTCTAGCGAAATAAAGACCAATGCTAATATTTTCTGTCTCCTTTGTTTGCCAGGTCAGAGCTCTTTCCTTCCCAAAGATAAGTGGAAATGAAAAGTCTGAGGGACATTAGTTCTCACATCCCTTGAAGTTGTATAAATTCCAATTGCTTTTTTTAAATGTTGGTAGTAGAAATTATGTGTTCTCTTTTCATCCAAGTTTTTGCTGTGCTTCCTTTTAAAGGGAAACCTAGGAATGAGGGAAGGCTGTAATCAAGACTGAATTGTTGCACACAGAAGACATTTCATTACAGAATGAAACGCAATTCAGGCGTGCCATGCATTATTGTTACCAAACTACACACACAAATTAAAATGAAGCAAAACCTGCTCCTCTGCTTTTTCTTTCATAAATACTTATATGTTATATCACCATCTAAACTCCAGGCAGATGAAATTACCTATCCATTACAAATATGTCATCTATTTACCATAATAACATTTCATATATCCATCATGTAAGAAAGACTTCTATGAACACATCAGATTGAAAAGCTATTTAAATGTCACTAGTATTTTAAAGAATGAAAAAAATTTATGGCAAGTAAGTCTCAAGTTAGAAATGTCTGATGTTTTTCAGAAATACCTAATCATATAAAATAGGTCATGCAAGAAACCTTTCAATGTCTCACATCATAGTGTTTGAGCCTTAAGGAACAAGACTTCAAACACTTTATAAACCAATTCTTTAACAATATACCATGAAGTATAAGGCTGTGGTAATATAAACTGTTTTCTGGGTGACGAGTGGAAAGCACTGTTTTTCAGCTTTCCAACCAAGAACAAACTGAAATGAGATCTTTCAGCAATTTCTCAGTTTCCAGGGTTGCCAGTGTGATCTGTTTCATAAGCACTCATTCAATGAGTTTACACGATTTTAAAAGGAACCAACCACCTCCCCCTACAACCTATATGTAGTGATGCTATTTTCCTTCCTAAAATCTACTGCAGAGGATTCCTTCCCACACTTAGACTCCACCACTTCCGCCAGGGACAAAATAGTTCGACCATAAGCAGGATGATTTGTAAGTCACATAAACAAACAATACTGGCCATAAGGATAAACAGTGGAGTTAAATATAGTTTGTCTCATCTCTGAAGGAGATACCATTCATAAAAATAGAAAATAAGAAAAACCTCTTCAAACTCTCCACTAGAAGAACATTTTACTGTTCATCCAATAAACTACATTATTTTAAAGATGTAACTTCAAATTGCATGTTTAGTTTCAGCAAGTAGAAAGCCAGAATTGGGTGAACACACAGCACTCTCTCCAAGCTCTGCCTGTACACCCCTCTCCTATAAAACCTAAAATGCAAAACCCCTAGCCCTTTAAATGCTTGGAAAGGAGAAGCCTGAATCCTTCACCAAAGAGGAACAGATGGGTTGACTGGAAGGACATAAAAGACAGAAAAATCATAAATTTGTATTCTATTTAGAAAGGGCCACATTCAATAGTAACAACAAATTAAACTGATTAAATTATGGTGTTCAAGTGCTGCACAACATCAGTTCACAATCCAAATTTTGGTTAGTAGAACTTGCAAAGAACAGATTTTAACAGTTTACACTGTTAGGATGAAAGCACTTCATTTAATGAATGGGACAGCCTTTGCTTTTTCAGCTTTGTCTACTTTGTGTTATTCCCCATAACTTTCTCAGGATGAAGAACTTCAAATTGTACTGATGGCATTAGTGAGAAATAAAGATGTGCACGTCACAGACACAGCTGGGTTTTTGGACTGCAATCTCAAGCCATACAATAACCACTAGATGCCTGAGACATTGCCTCTCATTGCTTTTGCATCTTGTTTTGTTTCATAGTAGGATATATAATTACAGTTTTCTTTTTTTTTTTAATTAAATGTTATCTTCTACCATCTGAAAAAATGTAAAGGTTCATTTCTTTTTTTTCTCCAAGCAACAAAACACCCAACTGATCTATATCTGTGTGCAAATTGCACTAATATACCAACAAAAAATCCTATGCATAATTCAGTTACAACATATTTAAAATACTAGTATATTAGAACCTTAAATGGATGAGAAAGTGACAGGTTTTGATCCACCTTTTATACATAGCCTCTCATCTGCGCTCGAAAGAATTGAAAATCACAAAGCTATGCAGATACTCCCAATTTCCAGCAAAGGCGGCCCATCCGCAGTCGCTCAGAACAGGAGCACAAAGAGCACGTTTGGGTGGACCCCCCTTCGCCCCCTTGTCTTGTAACCCGGAGCAGGAAGTTCATCTGTCTTATCTCTCCATGCATTTTCCCACTGCAACCATTTGTAGAGGTACTAACTCGAGCTGCTTTTGTAAAAACAAACAAACATCTGTCACACTTCAGATTACACGGCAAGCCGACCAGAGGAGAGGGGAAGAGAAGCCACCGGGTTCTCAGTGAGGCTGTGGCTGTGGTAAATGGAGAAAGACGGGGTTCTCACAACAGTATCAGTGCTTGGCATCTATTCAGAGAAAAACCAGGACTTTCAAGTAATTAAAATGGGAGACCTGAATAGAGTTCGCTGTAAGTCTGCCATTTATTCCACCAAAGTGGTAACCCAAACAGGGGAGTGCAATCGCATACTTTCACAATAGGGAGCCTACATAAATCCTCATGAATTTATATTAAAACTTGTCTTATATTCTATCAAGATGGAAGAACAAAAGAAAACAACCAACCTAAGATAATAAAATGCCAATGCTAATAGTGTCTATTGGGTTCTAAATATACAGGTCTATGAGAGACCAAGCTAATTTTTAGGCAGTCCTGGGGGCAAGGATTACTGGCTTATAGGATGAAGGGTAGAGAAACAAAAAACCCAATGTGTTAGTGCTAAAGTGAAATTAAACCCCATGAAGAGTCTCACAGAGGCTCTAACTAATCCTTCTTTGGGTTATCACAGACAGAGGAGGAAAAATACCACAATGACTTCCAAGTATTATTTTCAGTTTTACACATTAGAGAACTGCAAATAGTTCATTAACCCACTGCTCTCCAGCAGGTTGTCTTGGAAAGTCTGTTTGATTATCCCATAATGGCATATGTGCTATTTTCTAGGTCAGGAAAGCCTTTCCAGAAATCAGATTCTCAGAGGACCGAGGCTTCAAAATGCCACAAAAGAGTGACACTCACTGGAAGGTAAGGATTTAAAACCTATGACTACTAATTTCTGAAACTTTACTGATTATTTAAGGAGCTTGGAAAACAGTTGTCTACTCTGAAATGCTTGCAACCTGATTAAGTATTCACCTACATGAGTGGTACCTTCCCTTGGCAGCACATTATCTGTAGGGCTCTGATGGCAGAAGGCGATAAACAATGAAGAACAAGGGATTCAGGCATAGGAAAACACTTCCACACCAGCGAAGAGAAGTAAACAGAGGTAGGAGGGAAAAGCTTACTCATAATCTTATTCAATCTAGATTGTTAGCCTTCTGCACAGCTCTGCAGGTTTTAAATGTCACTGGTTAGATGGTTTACAGTGTCGTGGCCTTTCCCTTCATGAAAGTGCTCTTCAAGTCAACTTCCAGAACCATCAGAAAAATCTCTTCATCTAAGAAACATCCTAGCATTTACGGGATGCATCACCCGGAGTAATAATTCCTCTCTCTTATCTTTGGTGGGCCTCGCAGTAAGCCCAGATTCCTATGCATAAATGATCCCACAGACTTAAGAACACTGTTGTGACTGACACTACCAATAAAGAAGTTTAATATAGCTGCACAAGAGCCTGCTTTTTTAACAAATATTTATCCAGGCATGGCAATATAGTATTTCATAGCTTTCATGACCCATTCTGCTATTGCTAAGAGTTATTTTACACACACTAGGAAGACAGGGTCTGCTTATTGCACTTTTTACATATTGCTATACTATATTAGAATGTTTCTATGCAGTTTCCAGGTTTCATTACTCTCATGCCAATTTAAGCACAAAGATACTACTGAGAGAATCAAAGTTAACATCTTAATAAAATGTTCTCCGTTTCTTTTTGGAAAAACAGCAAGCAAAGTATGTGACCCAATCTTAAAAACAGCATCTTTCCTCTTGGCACCAAACAGATGACAGATAAAGGAAGTGGGGCTATTTTCAGTTCCAAGATATTCCTTTGACATAACTTGATTCTACTTCTGATAGAAAAGAAACAAGTTCATAAAGGTCTCCCTTCTAAAATGAAGATTTTTTCTTTTTAATGGCAAAATGCATGCAAAAAGCATATGATTATGGTATTTACGTTTCCATTAAAATGTCCTCAGCAAGCTGGAGGAGTCTAACCTACTATTTTCAAGCTATTTAGATTTACAGCATCACAGTGCCTATTTTATTTCAATTATATTTCAGGACAATGCACTCTTGGTGGGAAATGATTACAGAGTGACAGCCAGTAAATGTCCATTAGGAGTTGTCTTTCTCCATGCTGCTCAGCTGTGGATGTCAGGTGATCGCTATAAAACCCCACTGTATAGCACCATTGACATCTACATGAAAAACAGTATTGAGCAGTCATACAGGTTCTCTTCTGTATGATGCAAAGCATACTAGAGACATTTTTCAGCTAAGTTAAAAGCTTTACCCTCAAGAACACAATTTTCTTGAGACACTTCTTTTGTGAATGGTAATATAAACATAGATAGATTATACATTGGACCTGGGAGCCCCCGGTGGTCTAGTGGTTAAGACGCAGGGCTGGTACCCTTGAGACCGCAGGTTCGATTCCCGGTCAGG
>JAWWES010000081.1:12869995-12886517 GCA_035583135.1 Lophotriccus pileatus | reverse complement strand
CGCAGGCTCGAAGGCCTTATCTGCATATGCGGGTAAGGACCTTCCCCGGCTCTTCGTTCGCGAAGACGGGCCATTATGTTTATTATTATTATACATTGGACCTTGACTTTGCTTCATTAAAGCCTAACAAAAGAAGTGAAAAAACTTCCTAGCAGCCTGTCTCTGTATGTATCAGTACACTGGATGGAGATAATACAGCAAGGGCAGCTCACGTATATGTAGCTATACTGATCATCAGTCTCTCCCAACATATTTATTAATTTTATTTATTTATTTATTGCTAGAGCTTTGTTTCTTCTGAGCAATAAACTCCTGTGTTAAGGCGAATCTACTTTAATTCTCTAGGAGCAAGAACAGAAAACCACTTTTTTAGTGCCATTGGAGAGAATTGCTATGACTAGCATAACTGGAATTTGAAGTGTTTCAAGATTCACAGGAGCTACTTGTATGAATGGTTATATAAGCCCAAAATAAAGAACCTCCCACATTTCAACTATATCTTTAACAAATACTATCACTGAAAAACCAAACCAACAAAACAAGCAATGCTTTTCCCTCTAAACCCCACCAATATCCATTAATGACTTAAGTATGATGCCACACAAATCTGCATTAATTCAATTCTAAACCAATTTCAAGTCCTGTAAGGATATATTCGAGAAAAATGACTACAGAGTTGGGGTTTTTAATAGCCATTGTTGGTAAGATGGGTAAAGCATTGTCACTTGAAGACATATAGATGTGTATGTCTCCAATCAGTAAGTCAACATCACTTTCTCCTTTGCTGTATTTTGACATTATACTATCTACTTTCTAATTTAGAGAAATGGACAAAGTTTAAGGAATAACCAAGTTCTTCTTACTGTTTTGTACTATCTACATGTCTAGAACTGAGGTGCTTGGGATACCTGCAAATACAAAATACATTCAAGAAGGAGAAACAGGCCTGTTCTCAATCCTAGTTTCAGTTAGGTTATAAAATAACTGTCTAATGACAGTACCATCACTTGTTGAAGCAATATAATAGTTGTTCTCATAATATCCTTAAATGTGCAAAAAAAAATATTATCCACTATTCTGATGAGCAGTTTATATACTTTGTTATTATTCATATGCCATGATACAGTTAAACTTACAACAGTTGGTGGCATGTGTTGATGGAAGTAAGAGAGAAGTTGAGGGAATATTAAAGAAAAACAAACCCTGACAAGGCCTCACACACAGGCACAGTAATTCTCTTGCAAGTTATGGAAAAATTTGTCATAAGTGTTCAGCAATGGTATGCAAACTATTATGGGACATTCTGTTATATGCTTCCTTGTAAGAGCCTTTTAAATAACCTTTTGGGCATACTTAAATGTCAAATTTTGTTTGGCACTAAGCACCAAACTTTAATAACATTTCCCATATAAACAATGCTGCTTTTAAGATGAACGTGCTAAAGATTTGAGACAGCCTGGCCATTACCAGCTCCTGGCAGTTCAGCGCAAGGGTAACACACTGAGAGTGATTTCCCTTCCCATCCACAAAGGCTGGAAGCAACTGTTTCTATTTAGGTAACCTCTGAAACATCCAGAGGAAAGGAAAGGATGGGAGGGCAAAGGGGTAAAAGACACTGAAAATAACACTCACCACAGGTGAACGCTAATACACAATATTTTAAGGATGCAGAACTGCAACCAACTATTCCTCATCAAATTTCTTGCAGCATTATCAGGATAAATCAGACCGCAGAGAAGAGAGCTCCATGGAGAAGAGCCTTGAGAGGAGGCATTTGGATGCTTGGTGTCAAAAGGGGCATCACAGGAGATGCTAAGTGAAAGGGGAAGGTCTCTCTGCTGGAAATGGATAGCAAGAAACAAGTTGCAATTCCCATGGAGTGAGGAGCCAGGTATCCTACAGACAAGGAGACAACAGTTAACAAGCACCTCAGGTCCACAGGGTCACAACTGTTTCTTTAAATGCTCAGAGGATGCTTTCATAATACATCTAAGATAAAGCCTGTAAAACACAGAGGAGCCTTTGGGAAGATACCTCAGCCACGATTCAGGCTCTCCTGCTGAACACTACAAAGGGTCATTACAAAGCTCCCAGACTTCCTTCACACACCTTGAGGATGACTGAAAGCTGCTCCCTCACAACTTACATCTCCTCTGTGCCCAACTAGGTGATCTTTAAGGTCCCTTCCAACTCAAGCTATTCTATGACATTACGACACACTCTCTCAGCAGAGGGCCCAAGTATGGACCCGACTTCTGGGAGAGGCAACTTTGAGCCTGCACAAATCACTGCAACATTCCCCAGAAAGTCTCCCTGAAGTGGGTGGGATTCACCACCTCCACAGTTTAGTTGTTAATAAAGGTGTAAGGAGAGAGAAAAGGAATCTCCCTACACCAGAACTTCATGCCTCAGACCCCTGAACAGGTACTTCAGAGCACATTTATAGCAATAATATTTTTACATCTGAATTAAATATTTCTTTCCAGGTGTTTCTTGTCAAATGTGTCCCCCTTTATCACAGGACTAGGATGGCTTTGCTTGCCCCAGTTCTAGTCCCTAACTTGCTTTTTCTCCCTCTGCTCAAGCCCATTGTGTGTGCTGGGTCTTTCCTTTTGTCACAGCATGATCCAGCTGTGAGAGACAGGGCCCTCCATATTCCAGAAGCAGCCTGAATGTGCAAAACTACCTCACTGCTCTTCAGTCCTACCCATATGATTAACATCAGATTCCCCTAGTACCCCCTTATCTTCAGTTTTACTCACTCTCTCCTGGCTCTTTTATCAGCAATCACACAGAGTTGGCTAGGTCATGCAGGTCATCTATTTCGCCGTGCCAGGCTTGCATCAAAGAACTTTTTTTTTGTTGATGTGACATTGATGCCATTCAGCTCCAGCATGAAACACTGCCTTTGGTCTAACAAAAACAGCCTTAAGAGTCACCACATGGCAGCCATATCCAACCAAGCTCTCTTGATTTCCAAAGGCACAAAAGTGCTGAAATGTATATTTCATATACATATGAATGTTAAATATATTTTTATACATACACACACATATATATGTGTGTGTGTGTATATATATATGCGCACATGTATATACATATAATATTTCATATTTATATATACACCTCGGTATACCAGTGCCAGCCAATATATGGCTAATGAAATACAAAATTTCAAGGACAGACACAGGTGAAGATGTCATCTTTTAATATTATTTTGCTTCCTTCACTGAAATCATGTACATATATCCCCAATATATAAATTATTTTCATTTAATATGAAAAGCAGACCTTCTACACAGCGCAACAGAACAATGCAGTTGTGAAAACAAAAGGCAGTTGTGCTACTGATTTTTTAGTATAAATGTATGCATTCCACAATGCATCTGAGATTTTCTTATGTGTCATGTTAGAGGATATATTTTTATCAATATTATGCAAAGAAACTTGGAAGAATAGATCTAGTGGAGGGCTAAATGCAACAGTCTCAGTCCTCAAAGGGTTTTAGACAGACAATTAGCTGAACTCCGCATGACAGCCACCTTCCTTAAGATCAAATACAAATGACTCCATTACCACCTAGAACAGAACACGCAAGATGAATGCCAGTCCTCACATAGAAGCTATACAGATTTCAAACACTGTAAGCAAAGACTCTGCTTTGCTGATTTAACTGAAAGTCCAATATTTTAATTCTAGAAAAGATGAAGTAGAAAACAAAACGAGTGGTTTTACAATAAGCTAAATTAATAACCTCCGAATGAGCTAACAATACCTCACGCCCCAGGATTTTTGTGTTAGTTTTTGTAAAGCTGAGAAAATACAGAACTGCAAGTTCGTAAAAGTAAGCCAAGAAAACAGATGTATTTTCATTGTTAAAGTACTAAAAAACTGCGAATTTTGCCTTTGGTTATTTTTACTTTATTTTAGTTTACATGCCTGTTTTATCTTCAGGTTTTCAAAGGAACTCAAAACTCCACCAACAGAAACCAGAATTTTGCCCAGTTTCAGCATAAAACCAAGCATGACCCAGTTCAGATAATGAAACCACAGGAAGAGTATAAATCATAAGCTACAGCATGAGAAGAGAAAGTAGATCATGAGTTAAGCTTCGAGTTTACACACTTGGTCTGTATTTCATCAAAAAGCTCAACCTGTTCAGGACAACACTAGGACTAGAATCCAGGTTGCTGTAACAAAAGAGCTTTCAACAGATTTTATGACTGTGAATTTGTGGGAAATGTTGCATTCCACAAGCATATCCATTAGAGCTTTGATAAATAAACCTGATAACATTTAATTAAATTGAAATTAAATTTTAATTTAATTTCAGTGATACCAAACAGCGACTCCGAAATTCCAAATCATCTGAAGAATGAGAAGAAAAGCAGTTGCTCTGCAGAAAATTACTTTGCCATCCCATTCTGTAACATGCTCAATATCGTTCTACATAAAGGTTTTAAAAAGCCATTAATAAAAATGCAGCTCTGACTTTCCAATTGATGCACAGTCATCTCCCACGACAAAAGCAGTACAAGGGCATATTTTGAGAGAGTGTACTGATTGATGGCTGGTGCCTACCTGTCTACAGGTGAAGACTTTGAATTCCGTGGTTTCTTCACTTGTGCGTACAAGGCTTCCACTGTCTGTCCTTCCCTCGGGCTCTGTGGTCGGGTGTTCAGTGTTATCGTGCCACTATTTGAAGAAGAGTCATAGGAGGTGATCCCAGCATACATTGGATCTGCATCACAGCCAAACGTCCTGTTAAAGTCCTGGATTTCTGCATAGTCACGCTCTCGAGCTTGTCTCTCCCGAAATTCTCGAGTTTTTGCTTGAATTCTGAAAAATTAAAAGAAGGATGAAACTCCTGGCTGTCCCCCTACCCCAGTCATATAGAGTAGCAATTAGCAGACAGTTTAGGTAGCCTATCTTAATGAAAACCACTGAAGTGTTTCCAGTTTCAGTTTGCCATGGGGTTTACCTTGGATATTGAAGCCTAGATTGAAGCAATACTACAATCAACACTGCTTTTTAAGGAGCAAGTCTGATTATCTACTGTCTTAATTCATTAAGTTAATAATTACTAGCCATGGTTGTTGGTAAACAGAGTTTACCTTTTATTTCATGCGTCTTAGGATGTCTGTGCTATTACCTGACTCATCTGAGAATGATACCATTCATTTTCACTTCATCAAAACTTGTCAGATTTAATCGTTCTAATGCCTGTATTTAGAGAGGAATTTTAATGTACTCTCTTAACTTAATACTACAAAAATCATTTTTTTTTCAGAATTTAAAAACTGCATAAGGACAGGATACATTTACGTTTGCATTCATGCAGTAAACAGCAGAAGCACATTCTTGTATGATTCACTTGAAATGTGCATGCTTTGTTTAAAATGTAAACAAACTGAATCTGGCATCTCTCAAAAGCAGGCTGTATCTTCCCAGAAAGTAACAACATGTGCCTTGTGTTAAAGTTACAAACGAAAGGTGATGCTGTACTAGGAATTTGTATTTACGTGCACTACTTTAGTCATATGATAAAAAAGTGACAGATAGAAATAGATGACATTTAGGAATCTGACAAACACAAATTAAGCACAGATCATACCTTCAAAAGCACACAAAGCTATTACAAAAATTTGATCTGGGCTTCAGAGTTTTTTTGGCATTTAAGAAAATGCGATGTATCACACACACGCTCAGTAAACTGACCACACAACCCCACTCATATTGTCTCCCCAGACCAATTTAATGCTCTATCATCACTGCAAAATGAAGCACTCAGCTGTCTCCTCCCTTCCATTAGTAAAATGTGCTCCTTTTTTGTCTAATACAGCCATGGCTACAGTGTGACAGCATCCATCCATGAAGACTACAGGTCTGTGCATCTCTCTTGTGTGCCATTTCCAAACACAACTTTTAACAAGAGCAGCCTATTCAAAGCATATATCTCTTCTGAACATAAGCCTTGTCTCTTAGGTGCCAACGGTAGGTGAGCTCACACCAGCCATGAGTGCAGGCTGCCTTTATGATGGCAGGGAGCTGTTGGTAGCAGACTCCAGAGTTAGGAGCTGTCACGTAGTAGTCATTGTGGCCCAGAGTGAAAGGAGTTGCTCTACAGACACTTCTGATGCTGTGATTTTGGTCTTCCTTGAGAGCCTGGATACCCAGCCTTGATTCAACTGCTCAAACATAAGAGCTATGGGCACCTGACACCCCCAGGTAATCCTTCTGGATTTCCAGCTGCTGGGCAAGGACTCCATAGCTCATACTGAAGTCTCAGAGACTGATCACCCGAATGACACAAGACATCTATGTTCAAGTATGTGAATCCAGCCCAGAGTATGTGAACATCAAATGTGTCTTCATCAGAGTGAGTTCCAAGCAAATTGTTCCTTTACACTAACAAAGAATACCATAACAAAAGAAGAGAAGAGGATAGCATAGATAGACAGGCCTGTTTTCTCCCTCAAATCCTGTAGCTACTGATCACAAATACTGATTTGGGATACAACTGATTGGCTCAATTCCCTTCAACAGACAGAGTCATCCACATTGATGGTTCAGTGATCTATTTACATGCTTCAAGTTAAACCTCAGCACTCCTCTTTTTATGTCTAGTACCACTAATTTGTGCACCACAACTCCTACTTATATTCGGTCACCGGGGAAATTTTTTTCTTCACAATTTCAGCAACATCAAACCAGAATTGTTTTTTGTTTAATTTACAGTGGAGGAGGACTCAAGTTCAAATCCAAAACTCATTTCAAATTTAAACTGTGTTTCTGCATACTTACTTTTAAAATAAAAATATGTGGCTTACATTCTCCTATATCCCAAAGCTGTAATTCAGAAATGTTACAGCCTTAATCACTTGCAAGGTTTCTATTTAGAAGGAAAAACAGGCCTGAAAATCACCTGTTCATGTTGATTCCTTTCTCTGCAGTTTAATTTCCGATTTGTAGTCTTGTATTAATTACCCTGTGAAGGAATGCATTTGTCTCCTGATATTTGTCCTCTGAATGGAAGAAGCAAAGGAAATCAGAAATTTCCTAGATATTGGTAGATTTAATTCTTCTTTAAATGGACAGTGTATCATCACATACTGGAACACCGTCTGACACCAATTTGAAGGAAAAAAATAAGTGTATTTTAGATAACCAAAACTGTGTATGAAATCAGACAGTATAGCAATAATGTTGCATAGAGTAATTAATTCAGAAGAAAGCACTGTTACCTGAAGTGCTTATAAAACAGAATTACTTGGTGGTAACTGGTGATATTTACCTTAGTGTTACACTAACTGCTATGAGAGAGGATGGTGAACTTACATAACTTTTGACCATGAATATCACATCACTCTCCACAGACACAGACATAAACAGTCCCTGTTTCATGTTAACCACCTTTTCTCATGCATCAGCTTACCATTTTTTTAATAGTTTGGATGCAGCCCCATTTGCAGCAAGAACATTCAGATTACCCATGCGTGGCCTGGTGAGGGATACTTATTCCCATTCAAGTGGGAAAGAACTGATTGTTGAAGAGTTATGCAAGGAATTATGTTCACATCCACAAGGAAAATTCTTAGAATATTTTCTACAACTGCTAATACAATGCATTAATACATATACACAGTATTAAAAATCAGAGTCTAAATGCAGTATGATCTTCCTGTTAATTATAACCAAAGTACCCAGTAACCATTTGCAATAACACTTAACAAAGGATAACCCTAAAATGAAAGGTATAAGATGTCTGACCATACTGACATCCAAAATGTTCTGATTTTTTTCTCTTAATTAATTTTCTGAGCTTTACATTTAAACCACTGTGCAAATCCTATTTCAATTGCTTAACATATTTTTGAATATTGTGTAAAATACTATTTGTTTTTGCCTTTAAGGGCATATGACATTTAAACATTATGCCTCCCAACTTAAAGGAACAAAAAGAACAAAGGGGAAAATATATAGGCAGATCCTTGAAAAGAATAAGAGCTATCAGCTAAATATTGCAGCATCCCTTTTGCAATTATAATAGTTTTTAACTCTGAATATATCTTTATATAAGAACCTGAACTTAACGCGATGCTATTTTTTATGTTGCCCCCTCTCCACGTGCTCATGTGTTTATATGTGTGATATACCCTAAATCACTTTTTAGCATACACTGCATTAGGTATATATATGGGAAATGCTAGTGCAGACTCTTGTGGGGAAAATTAAAATGATTATGTAAACACACTGTGCAGCACAGATGAGAACCCAGAACTTGCTCAGTATTTCAGCCCTAATCAGCAACACTTCTGCTATTGAAATCCAGTATCTGGAGAAGTGTTTGACCACAGTGCTTTGGTTTCATAATGTGGATAAATGTATTAAGCTGTCTTCACTGAATTGTATTCCTTCATGACACGGCACAATAAAAATGCCTACGTCTGAAATTTCAGATCAGCTAATTTTGAGGATTTATGGCCTTCCTAAGGATTTTGTGGGGGTTTAACAATAATAATAATGCTTAACATTCACATAACTCTTTTCATTGTCAAAGAATTTTTGCAAAAACTGCTAATCAATTTGGCAGTGTTTAAATGAAACTGAACTTTTAAAAATACAAAAGCTATCCCAAGAAGTTTCTAAACCCTTCCTGCTGAAGTGTTAATATGGAAAATGTCAACAATGTACTGTCATGCTTTTGAGACTCAAATTATAATGTTCAGTAAAGTACAAACTATCCTCATGCATTTGTGTGCCATTCAATTCAAAAGCTAATGATAACTGCTTCAAATGACAATATTGTTAGCTGCAGAACTTCCTATAATTGTTAGAAGAGCTTTTCATTGCAAGCTAATCCAGTAATGACAGACATACCCATTGTATACTGATTCCTATGCACATGAAATGGTGGTCACAAAAAGGAAGGGAAAAGCTTATGCACGGCTGTCCTCAGCAAACAGTAGCTACCTCGTTCCATTTTTCAAATCTCTGTGAGTGATGTTCAGCTTTCAGGTGAGGGCAACTCCGTTTTCAGACACCTAGTTTAGGTGTCGAGGTATCTTTTGAACTCCCAGGAGAGCCAGTCAAGACTCAGTCACACCAGGCAGCTGCTGCAGGTTCCAGAGGGCAGTTCAGTTGAACATATGTAACATGGCCATTTTAAAGTGAAGCCAAGCCCTTCCCCAGGCTCTGCCAACTGTGTTGAGTACCCCTCCCTTGACCACAAAGGGCATTTAGCCATGTAGCTCATATTTGGGTACTAAATAATCATATTAATTTGATTCCAATTCCACCCTGAGCTAAATGATTACAGCAGTTCTCTGAACTAAACTTAAACTTTTTTTCAGCAACAGTGCTGGCTGAGTTGTTGTATGTTAAAAGTGAATAAGCAAAGTCATCAACAGAAGAGAAATCAACCCTAATTTCATCTAGGTTTAGAAGTAGATTACAAATATATCCCAAATCCTTTGGGAGCTCCAGCGTCCTGTGAGAGATTTTTTCATTTTAGTGATTTAGATCCTTGCAAAGAATCACCTACTTATCTTAATTGATGAACACAGCATAGGAAGGATATTCATGGTTAGTGCATTACATTTCCCATTGGAATGGCAGCAATGTCCTCCTCTAAGAGCAGAAACAAAGTTGGCTGCTGCTGCTGGTGTGCAAGTGCTTGGTCAATTCAATTAATCCTCCTGCTGCTGCCAGGATTCAGATATTGCCCAAGTGATAATCCACAATCTCATCTTTTCCACTGAGGCTCACTCATTTACAAAAGCAGTATTGAATGCTTGCAGTTCCACATGTGTGAGATGGCTGACAATGTTTATTAAGGATAGAAACAGCATTGTATAAGGACAGAAGCTAAATGACAAGCCATTCACAGCTGCCAGTTCTCAGTTCTTCTACCATCAGACTGGCATACGTTGGAATGATGGATTGGAAACAGAGAAAAACAACCACATGTTTATAAAGCCAGTCAGCTTGTTCAAGTTAGTCCGGTGGGATGAACACATTCGGTCCAATTTTTGCCAGATATAGTTTCTAATAAAGAGGTCAGAAGGTGCATTGGCCAGTAGCCAAATCTTGTCAAATTTGTCCCCTCCTCCTTTGCTAATGAAAAATACCTTGCAGGAACAGCGTGCCAACAAGTAAGCCAGGTCTCACTGTTCCTCCCCCAACCTCCTCAACTGCCTTCAGGGCTTTAATGGCCCTTTTCCTAATTTTTGGCAATCAAGTCAATATGGGAGTTTGTCCCCTGTTGTATTTTTCTCTGACCTTTGTCTAGATTCAAGCAAAATTTTTCTGACAACTACCCTTCTAATGAAGGTACCTTGATTATAGGCATTACTGTGATTTCACTCTGAACCAACATATGACACTTCACTTTTCTTATCAGGACTAGAACTAGTCAGTTATCACAGTTATAACCACCACTCAGCAAAGCCATCTGCTTTCCTGGGAGAATCATTCAGAATGATCACTGTGTGCAATGGATAATCATGGGCACAAACAGCAGTAGCTTGTAAATAAGAAAGATACCTCCTCTTCCTCATTTACACCCATTTAATTCAAAACTTTAGCATATTATATAAAAAAAGAAAGGTCAGAAAATACTGTTAAGTAAATGTAATCTTTAAATTGAAAGTCTAGAGACCAACCTTTTCCAAGTCATTAAAGAAAAATATTAACAGTTCTGCCTTATCTGCTGTGTACATACACGTGTGGCCAGTTGGCTGAAATATGACCATCCTCTGACCTCAGACACATGAGGAAACACATACAAAATGTGGTCAGTTTACACAAGCATACAGGGACAAAATCAGACAGGGCAAGGCATAATGTGAAATAAAAGTAGCAGGGAGCTTTAAAGATAACAATAAATCATTGCGTAATTGCATTAGCAGTAAAAGGAAGAGCAAAGAAAAGGTTGCTCCCCTGTGTGGCAGCAATGGAACGATATTGACAGATGATGCTGAGGAGACCTAAGGCTTAATGGTTTTTTTCTTTGCATCTGTCTTCACTGAAATGGTTGACTGCAAGCAGATGACCAGCACAATTGACTGCCCCCAATAACAAAAAGATCTTCAATACACCAGCAAAAGAAGTAGCTAGAAACTGGTCGAGCTAGTTTAACTTCATCTAACACACACAACTATCTGAGTCAGCCTCAGACTTTTTCAGTAACCTGGAGAGCTTGTTGGGGACAGCTGAAATACTGAAAAACTAGGAAAAAATCAAAGATCCCCCAGAGAAGGTGGAGAATTAAAAACCTCATGAGCGTAACTTCAATCTCCTCTGAAGCAAACTACCAGAGGAGATGATGGAAAAAGCAGTAGCCACCACAGAGTTATCAAAAGCAGATGTGGTGAAGTCATCCAGATTCTCTTCTACAACACCTTGTGAACAGGGTGGAAACAGTATGTCCCAGGCTAAGGAAAACAGCTATGGGATGGATGCAATAGGTTGAATGAGGCTGCTCCTGCAGAGTATCCAGAGAGTAGCTCTCATCAAGTCACAGTCATGCAGGATGGACAACTCGAGATTTTCTACATGGATCACTCTCTGAATTTACTCAGGGTTTTCATCATGATTTAGGACTGTATTGAATCTGCAGAAAATTCAAGTGAAGGAACTTTGGAGGAAAGGATTAACATTTCAAATGTTCTTGAAATGCAGAGTAGATTGCAAAAATAGAATTAACTTAAATAACGTCAACTGGAAGGTAATTTACATAGTTGCAATAATTAAGCATATCAATTACAAGTAGAGAAAAAATCTGTGAGTTTCTTTTTCAGGAATGGATCTGGAAGTTCTACTGGGTAATAGATACGAGTCAGCAACGTCAAGCTGTTGGGGAAAGAAAAAGACAGAGTGGGGACGTAACAGCAGTCTACAAACACTGGAGGAAAAGAATAATGTTTTCCAACTTTAATGCAAGTATTAGATATTTAAACTGCAGCAGGAATAATTGAGACTAGATACTGTGAACAGGGGAACTTCCTAAGGAAAAGGTAGTGGAAAAGACTGCCACAGGAAGTTGCAGAGTTTATATCAGGATGAAACAAACATCTTGCAGGCATTGCATATGCTACAGATCCTACCTTGAAAAAGTGACATGATGTCTCTTAAAGATCTATAAATCTGTACCTACATAGAAATTTTACACACATATATTTCCTGCGTATTGGTTCTACAACAGCAGAGAAATAGAACAGTGACTACATATTAAAAAAAAAAGATGCCCATCACCTCTAAATTAACGTATCTACATAATCAGACAGTCCTAATTTTCTTTCTCCTTCAACAATCACAGCCTATCTGCCAATTAGAATATGTGATAGTACTTACTGTCTCTTTGAAGATCCCCCCTCCTCAAATCCCACATGCAGAAGAGATGCACAAGAATTTCAAAAACCTTTAATGAGCTACAACCCAGGAGGGCTGCAATTGAAAAAACAAAAAGGGTGAAGGATAAAGGTGATAAGGTGATTACTGTAAGTGCCCTAATATATTAAGAAGAGAACAACATGCTCACTTTTATAAGGAGCTATATTAAAGAAGGCTATTAAAGAAGGCAGCAAAATACAAATGAAGACGTAAAGAAATGAAAATGCAGGAGTGAAAGTAAATATTATGCATATATGCAGGTGAAGTGCAAACACCAATTTGAAATCAGTGACAAGGATGAAACTAAAAGAGACATTAGAATTATTTCTTCTAACCTGGTAGAATCTCTCATGTATTTCATTCCTATCCTTCTTTATCCCCTGACCTTCTTGATTCACCCTTTGTCTTTCCACAGTGAGGACATGTCTCCTCCAGCAGTGTAGCTCAAACTGCTTTCGTGGATCTTGCAGTAAACAAGTGAAAATCCTTGCTTACTTTGATTTTAAAAAATCTGTAAATTTCCATCTTCCTTACACTTCAATGGAGCTTTTAGTGTACTTTGCAGTTAACATTCTGCTGCATTTTGGGGTAGAGGGTTTGTCTGATGCAGGTTTTTTTTAAAGAATACATTTCAACCAAAGGTGAATGTTTCAGGTACACAGGAAGTATAGGTCCTCCTGTCTCCAAACCAAACACTACCATGACTGAAACTTTCTGTCCTTATTTTCATGTTTGATCCAAGGGTCAGTGACCCCAGCAGTGAAGGATCACTCAGATGAGGAACTGGGACTGTTGTCCTGCTGGGAACCACGTTGCATCAAAGAACATCATTGCTGTCTGTAAGCAAAATGGAATTTAGCATTTCTTTTGCGTAACAAAACTGGCCAAAAAAGGCTGATATTTACACCTATTACAACAGGTCATTATTCTAATCTACTCTGTATCTCTTTTGCTGGACAGAAGTAGAAAGGAAGAAGATCATGAGATTCAGCTGTTGCTGAAACATGACTCAGCTCCTGATTCCATCCCTCCTCACTTTAAGAGCACTGGTTTCCTCTCTCATGCAGACTTGCTTGGACTATTTCTTCCCCTAATTTTTTTTTTCCGCAACTGGAGAACAATTTCAGAAAGAAGAACTGGCGGATAACATCTGAATTCTGCAGTTAGATGTGTAAGGAGCAGCTGTTCCCATGTGTGCTAGAAACAAATGACACAGGCATCCCATATATCAAATGGTACCATATATCATACCATATATCAAATCAATCATTCCCAGATTCTGCAGGAGTACCTGGAGGTCGAACTACAATACTGTCACCAGTTGGTTGAGTTGAGCCTATCCAGCATCTGTGTTCCTCTAGTTGAAGTCTAGTAACAAAAGTGGGTATTAAATCCTACCAATAGTTCTATTTCAAGTCCATTATTCTGTGTTTCTAGAGTACTATTTATAACTTAGCCTAATCTTGAAGTTGGAAAATGAAACACTATGAAGTGACAAAAAAATGCAATGAAAAACCTCACAGCAAAGCAAGGTATTACGTGAATCTCACACACTGAAGGTGAAAGAAAAGAAAAAAAGCCCACCAATAGAGAATACAGCTTTGAAGTCAGTATTTTAGCTCAAGACCCACAAATTTGCACCTGCAACACCTCTGAGGATTCAATTCTAAAACCTTGATGCGTCACAGTACTGACAGCACAAATCTATAGCATGGTCAGAAACAGAGCCAGGTGTCTCATAACCCAGAAATGTTTGTTCTAGGAATAGGTTACAAAATAAATGTTCCAGCTGTGATGTGGAGGGGGGAACCCATCTGTCTGTCACAAATGTATCATTTGGTGTCTTTCTTGATAGTCAAATACTTGCTGCTGTGTTTAAGAATTAGAAAAAAGTGTGGGTTTAGTGCTTTACCTTACTGTTAGACAGACTCCTGTTGTGCAATCTGGAAAATATTATGAGTTTTCAGTTCTGTTGAACTCAGCAACAATAAGTTCAACAACAAGTCAAATCAGATATAAGTTAGTACCTATAGCAAACCTTTTTTAATTCTCAAATAATTATTTGGTACAGTTAACTCTGACACTAAAGCATAGTTAGGTGACATCAGGGGACATGCTGCTGCCCTGTCCTTGGCATTCTAAAGTGAGACAACATTTTTTAGTGCTCTTACTTGAAACTGACATGTCTAGAGAGTGCTGAATTCATATGATCTGCAAGATGCCTAAAATAAATTTGTAACTGAAAATATTATAAAGACCATATAAAATTTTGGGGTTTTTTACTACATTGTAAGGGACTTGGCCAGACCTTGCCCAGTGCAGTGTCTTGAATCCCTGCAGAGGAAGAACAGAGAAAATATACTTTTAACATGATGTCCTAAAACCTCTATACTTACAAAATGTAGCTGGAGAATATGTGGTGCTTTGTTTAAAAAACTTCTTCAGCAACTATTATTCTACAAAAGTTCCAATTTACATATCTCCTGAAGTCAGCATTTTTATGAAGTGCAACTGGCCTGAAATGTTTTTCCAAAGCTTCATATTGTCATGCTTCACTTCTGCGTTCTCTTACAAAAATTATTGCCATTGATTTGTTTTCATGTCCTGCACCCTCATTCCTCATGGCATATAAAAAAAAACATTGCCAAAAACAATGCTACAAACCTCAGTGAACCTGATACAAGACACCCCATCACAAAATAAGTGAGAACGAGAAACATATTGCTCTGATTTTCTGATCACTGAGGAATTTTTCCTCTTGTCTCTTATGGGCTGAGAAGGGGGTTAAAGTTTTAACAGAAAAGATTTTACATAAGCTACTTAAAAAATTATTTATGTTCTGAATGTTTGCAGTAATAATGGATTTAGAGTAACAGTTTTTCTGAAAGCTGCTAAGTGGCATCAAAATACAGCACCAGCAGAAGTAAAGCTGAACCTCTGCATTATTTCAAAGACGCAGATAATACTTAGGCCATGTAAGAAACAAAAATCATTTCCTTATCACAGTCTGTTGTCTTTTTTCTTAAAAGTAAGATGAAAGTGCTAGATGAAAATATTTTGCTTAAGGGGTAAAGAAGTTGGGGTTTTCCAATAAAAATATTATGGTCTCTCTGGGAAATCTGGAAAGGCACCAAGAGTGTCCTGCTGTTCAGCCCCCTACTCCATCTGATGCTTTAACAGTTCCAGATGGCCTTTACTACAGGATGACCTCCCCTCTATTCTTTTATTATGACCTTTGGGTCACAAATTATCTATAGGATGCTGCTGTCATTCTGTAGGACACTGCAGTACTCTTTCATCTAAAGAATAAAGATGCTTAACATTAAAACTCATCTTTGTTAGAGTGACCTTCCAGTGATGATCAAACCAGACAGTTATTCCAATCAATGTCATTGCTGCAGAAAATATGTTTCATTTTTTGCAACACTGACATTAAGAAACCAAGGCATGGTTTTTAAATCAAATCACTTTTGCAATGCTACTTGGCTAGAGAGAATAGCCTGTTATACACATTTAAAATATCAAAAATATGGCTGTAATGTTTTTGATGAGTTACATTGATTAGAATGATGTGGTACATTTGTGTTTTGTAAGTTATTGAAGTGATTTTCATGCAAACTTCATTGATAGGAGGTAATAAAACTTTATGTAGGTTTTATTAATGATTTGTCTTTATCATCATTAACAGAACACACTGAACTTACACAGGAAAATATAATAAATAGTCCCAATGTACTAAATAAAGTAATAAGGTTAATTTCTTTCCTGCTGTCAGTAAATTCATGTTAGCAGTTTCTCGTCAGCTTGACATCAATTAATGATTTTAATTCCAGACTCTTGTCACAGTACTCACCACCCTTTTGTCTAATTAAAATGGATGATGCATGATGAAGGGAAAACACAAGACTTCTGTTCTTGTTGTAACATTTCTATTCATTAGTATACTTTTACAACAAAGGGCTTGTGGCTTTAATGGTACTAGAGAAGGATGAAGAGAAGTTCATTATATGCTGGAGATAAAGACCCATATACCCTTAGGAAAATACAATATAAGGAAGCATTTTAGGGAATAACCGAATCCTTCGGGGGGGGGGGGGGGGGGGGGAAAAAATTTTTTGTTTTTTATTTG
>JAWWES010000081.1:12807427-12869985 GCA_035583135.1 Lophotriccus pileatus | reverse complement strand
GGGGGGGGGGAAAACATTGTTATTTTAGCTACTAATGAAAAGACAGAATGTTTCCCTCTAAATTTAGGAAAAATAATATGCGAACGACACCCACTGAAATCACAGCCTTGTTTACATTCACACAAAAAAAGTGCTGTCAGCCTATTGATTGATCTCCAAAAGTAGCAGCAAATCTGACAATACAGACACAGCCGCCTGATCCGGCTCCCCCAGGGCAGCGCCTCAGCGGGGCCAAGGTGCGCGCTGTCCCCGCCGCAGCATCGCCTCCTGCCGCGGCCGCCCAAAGCAAGTCCCCGTCCCGCTTAGAGAGGCGGCCCAGCTGCCAGCCCGGCTCCGGCCACTGCCGGGCAGAGCCGAGCCCAGCCGAGCCGAGCCCAGCCAAGCCGAGCCCAGCCAAGCCGAGCCCGGCCGGGCCGGGCGGCAGCGCCGAGCCCGCAGCTCCCCCTCCCGGCCCCGCGCCGCTCCCGAGGCACCAGCCGGGCCAGAGAACCGGGGAACTGAAGAGCGGAACTGTGTATGTGGAATTCCCTTTGTAACCCAAAGGAACAGAAGGTCATATTTTCCAAAATAGAAAGGGGGGAAACCAGCACAGCAAGAGGTTTCTGTTCCAGACGGTGGCTATACACGCACCTTCCCAGCGCGGCACTGCTCTGCCGTGTTGTTAACTGTCCTCCAGCACGTACAGCAGAAGCTGTAATTGTACAGCTGCTGTTACAGAGCAGAGGAAACCCCCGGCTCCACAAGCCGCCTTCAGACCGCTCTGTCATCCTCCCAGCACCTCTGGAGCCTCCGTCATAGCGCTTCCACCAGTACAGCACTTTAATTCTCTTCTGAAAGGTTTCTCCTTATCACCTCAAGACTGATCCTCCCAGCACGGGTGTAGCATTTGATTTTGCATCCATTTTGGTGGAAGTTGAGGAAGAATACAATGCTAAGATTAAAACACTTCTATGGTAACCCAGAGATTTATAGAACATTGGCAAAGCTCTTAAAACACTGTATTAACCTGAGAAAATATCCTGTAGACTTTCTTTCCAAGAGAAGGAAGTGTCTCTAGAGGTGGATTACAGCATAAGCACTGTTCATCCACAGCTGGGATCACAAACTTTGAATCATGAGACTACATACGAATTGCAACTTTCGTCTTTTATCCAGTAGTAAACCATGCTGGATTCAGATGAATTTCTTGAAAACTTCACAAAGAAGTGTGTTTAGTTCATTCCTCTGTTATCTACTACCTGGGTACAAAGAGTAAAGTTGTTTGGGTTGGGGAGCACTTGCATTGCCAGAGGAAGTCAGCCCAAGGCTGAAGACATCCAGCACGTATTGCCTTGCCACATGTGTCAAGAACTGCGCGTGTCTGAGCTAAAGAAGTGCAGAGATTACAGGCAAAGGTTTTGGATTTGCTGAAGGTTTACTTTGTAATGAACACAGAGCTGCAGGGGAAAGAAAAAAGCAAAGAAAAAAAGAAAAAAAGCAAGGAAAAAAAGCACATAACAACTACCAACCAAAAAAGAAATTGAATGAAAAATTCAAGGGTGAAAGAGGGAGAAACAAAGGTATCAGAACCTGTCATTGGAGAGATATCTCTCTCCAGGAAGGGCCAGATCACAAAAGCAGTAGGTTTTCTGAATAGTTCTGTCTTCCCATCTCCTAAAAAAGAGACTAGACTAAAGGATTTTTAAGAACTCAGAAAACATTTCAGGCCAATTGGGTTGCAGGATATCAATAGACACACTGGCTACATATTGAGCAAAGTTTACCCTGGGAGGCCCCCAAAGACCATATACGGAGAGTTTCTAGATTGGAAAGGTCTGTGGGCTTCCAGAGGTTTAGATCCAGAAGCACTGCAGAAGGTGACCATGCATATGAACTAATTCCTCTTGGTCATTTGATAAAGTTTCAAAAGCTGTTTTTAAGTCTATCCTATGTAGCAAAGGTTGTGTAAAACTATAAGTAGTTAGAAACATCTCTGAAAGCTCAAGATATTCCACTCATCTCCAATCCGTAAAATCCAAGAGATTTTAGGAAGATATGCAAACCACAGGTTCACCACAGGAGTCTGGAATTCATAGAAGACTTTCTATAAAAAAACCACGAAGGGCCCAGGGCTGTTTTCTCAGCCCGTCCGAGTGAATGAAGCCTCTCAGTTGTACCCAGTTTGAGTAGTCCAGTGATAGATGAGACAACCAGATAGCAAAGAGGGGCTCCAAGTTAACATATATATAGACCAACTGTGATCTAGCACAGGAATAGAGCTAACTGAAGTCAAGTCTTATTCAGCTTCCTCAACGCTCTGCAGTATAGACTCCTTCTTAGGAGACACAAGGGCAAGTTCAGAAAACCTATTGCTTATTTTTGCCTTGAGGTTTTGATTGGTGCCACTGTCAGGGAGAAACACCCTCTCCAAGAGCACAGCAGAACCCAGCTGGATTTTCAGATCAGTGCTTGGCAGATACTTAGAGATGATGCAAGCAGACTTGTCTTCCTGGACTAAAGCAGTGTTAAAGCACAGTGACACAGGGCAACATTCTATGGCCTTGGATGAACCGTTATTCCAATATTTGGAGAATTTAAAAATAGCAAGCACTTTACAGCATTTTTGGTAAGACTGCTGGGTGGTCTCCTCGGATGACACCCCTAATTGTTCCAGTATTTGTTTTTCATTGAAAGCTGCCTGTATTTTCAACTAGATAACTTCATTTTCTGACCAAAATTACTTTAAGATTGTCAGTGAACCACATACAGCTTAAGAGATACATAGCTTAAGAAATATGCTTCTTAATCACAGAATCAAGAAATTATTATTAATAATATGCTTATAGAAGGCTATTTTAATTATTTTAATAATGGTAAATTGAAGAGCATTAGTTTTCTTATTTGTCTCACAATCCACATGAACACTGCTTTTAAGGTTTTAAAGAAAATACTATTGTAAGCACAATACCATTAAAATTATCAAGTCAAGGCATAATAATTCCATAAAATTGTGGGCATGATTGATTTTTTAATGGGCTGTTCACTTGTTCTCTGACCCCCCTAAGGATTTTTGCTCCTAGCCTCTCATACATAGTAAATTCATTAAATCCAACCTATTTCCCCAAAGTATTGCATCACTTTAGAGGTATATCCTATCAAACAAGTGAATTGTACTGCTAAAAAAATTGAAGGGGAAAAAACCCACAGAAAACAAAGTTAAAATAGCAGCTATGATGAGCCAACACTGACAGTAATGTTTTACTCTGTCTCCTAGTAAGCATTTTGAGCGATTGTTCAGTTAATTTGCAAGAGTACTCTTCATTAGCAGCATGTATCTAACATCATAATTTTACAGGATCAAAAGGAAACTCTCTGCAATCTAACTGCAAAAATATTTAGTCTCTATAGACCAAATCAACATCTGAATTTTTCAGAAACATAAGGAAGCACCTCACACATTTGGTTGCTATTTTATTATCTTTTATTAGTTGTACATGCCACTACCCCAAAGAAGTTGCATTCTCTTATAGACATAACACAAAGGAAAGCAAATACACAGGGAAAGAAAGTAACTGGAAGAGGAGGACCCATGTTACAGTAACATCAAGCTGTTAAGAAGTTCTGGCACATGCATTTTCTGCAGTTTCAGTGAACACTTAAAATTGATTTTATAACAAACGAGGAGTGAGATTCTAGGAAAGATTCAAATTGGTTAGCATAACTTGATGGACAGGGATTAGGAATTTGCTCCATGCATTGAGGGCTATACAAATAATTTCATAATTCTACCTTGGTACCCAGCGTGACTATTGCAAACTCTCTTATCTCATCACATGGACAGTCTATACTCTCACCATTCTTACGGAGAGAGACAGAGAGACACAGAGAGACAAAGAAAGAGAATGAAGAGAGAGAAAATGTTACTAACTCACATGTGAAGTCTTTCTTCTTTGATTAAATGAATATGGTTAATTTTCTGAGGACCTAATGCTACGAAGAAACCATCCAAGCGGGGCCAGCTGGGGTTCAGCAGGGTGTATGAAGCCAGGGAGCAGGGCAGAGCATGTGTGGCCAGCTGTCCTCCTGCCCTGAGCTGGCTGGAGCAATGGTGGCAGCTTTCATGGCTCTGCACCTCTGGCAGCAGTTTATCCACCAAGGGGCTGCTCTACCCATGCGTAAAGGGAAGTTGGCTGCACAATCACCTTCATATCCAAAGTCACTTACTTCCTTCAATTCCAGTCTTCCCCTTTAGCATTTAATCTGAAAGCACTTTAGTTTTAAAAACAGGAATAACTTTCATGACCCTGACTCACTTTTGTTAAAAAAGAGAAAATAAAAACCCATCAGACAAGTAAAAAACATCCAGGCACTGTAAGCTAGCCACCCTCTACAGTCAGAATGGATGGAGAAGGACATGAATAAATTTTTACATCAATTTATGCTAGTATATTTGCTAAAGAGTAAAAAAATTCCCATAATGTAATCTAAACCAATGGTCACAAACGATAAAGTTTCTGGAGTTCAACAAGTAAAGCTAATGAATGCATATTCCTAACCTGCCTCAACTGTAACGTAAATCACTCAACCTTAAAAGAACTGAAAGCAAACCATTTTAGGATTAACTGAGGAGACTACACAGGAGTTACTGTGGCTCTGCTATCCCATTGAGCTGTTACTGATGAAGCCATCATTTATAACTTTTGCTCTTACCCACAGAAGACCAAGGTACATAGAGATGATGGTTAAAGGAATCATGATGACTAACTAGTGATACCTCCTGTACAAAGACAACAAAATTTCCCTCCAGAGTTTCTGCATCAATTCTAAATTTATGGCATGATTTTTAGATAAGTAATTGTAATCCATAGTTCACTTTCACTGCCAAATGTATCTGAATATATTTACCATTTAGCAATCAAATTTTGTAAAGTTTGTCTCCTTACTGAAGTGATGCTACCCAAAGAGGTTGTCTCTCCACACACATCTCCTAATACTAGTTAATACACAACATAAACTTCCCAAGATTTTGACTAAGTTGATCTAAGAGACACCAGAGTCTAGGCTCCAAATATCTAGGATTACAAGACACAGGATGAAAACTAGACTGGAAATACTGAAAAGAGCATATGACATTTATAATATGTAGGGTCTTTTATGTTAAGGAAAGCTGACAAGGAAAAATAGAGGTACTCACCACTCATTTTTACAATTAGCAGTTTAATATACATATCATTCCATAAACAGACTGCATGGCACATAAATAGACTGAACTCCAGTGACAAATATACTGGTAAATATAATTTTTAGTTTTTTCCTAAATTTATCAATGAAAAAACTAGATATGCAAGACTTTGAAGAAAAATACAAAACATACTTCATTCTATATAAATATTTGTTTTCTGAAAATGTCAGTAAAATCAGTTATAGAATATATAGAGACAACATTTCATTTTATTACTTCAGTCTCCTCAGTAAGAAAGGGAGCTCTGGGTCTATAAAAGATGCTTAACGCAGCCAAAGGAGCTGTTGATACTGATGTCCAAAATAAATCCAGCTTTTTCTTGTTATTTAAAGTAGATAAACATATCAACATGTGGGAAATTTCATCAGTGAAAATCAAACTTCAGTTATTTAATTTAAAAAACAAACTCTCTCTATCAAGGTTTAAGCAAATACTGAAGTCTACCTCTCCTGTTCTTGCTTCATTCGTATTCTCTCCTCTTCTGAAGTAAGAGCTTCCTGCACTTTTATTTTACCAGTTTTCTCACTCTTGTCATCTTTGCGATGTTTGCCAAACCTGTTAATAACACACAAAAAAAGAATCTAACTTGTGAAATGAACAAAACTGTATTTTCCTTTTCCTATGACAAAGAGAGTACTCCAAGAAGGACTGTTTGGAAACCAGGAAGAGAAAGTGCAAAATTTTAATATTTCCAGGCTGCTTCTGGGGTTTTTTTGCATAAGTTTTTTGAATTTTATTTTTATTTCACTCCCCTTAAAAGTTTACATAATTCCTCATTAAAGAACAGAACGATCAGAAAAAAATAATAATTGGACCAATTCTTCTTTCACACCAGGACTTTGGGGTTGCTGTCCTTAAATACGCAGTCAAACAATGTTTTACAACACTATCTCTGCCAAAGAATGCAACCCAGGTTTCACATGAAGCAAGGGCTTCCACATATGGACCTCGAGAGACATGGAGCTGTACGTCTGACAACTGCCCAGAGCTCAGTCCTGCCCTCCGACCTGCCCGGCAAGGGCAGTTTCACCACACAGTGGACACCACTCAAGAATGTAAATTTATTCTTTTTTGAGCACCAAGGTTTTTTTATACTTTATTGCTCGTAACTCTTTTTCTCCAAGGGTGTTTCAGTGCCAGGAGGGTGAGGGGAGGGATGGAGCTGGCTGGGCTGTCCCAGACAGATCGGGGTGCTGCCAACCCAGGGTTTGCCCTCTTCATATCTCCTCTCCCCTCTATCGGCTACATTTCAAGTATTTTAGATTTCTTCCATATTTGCACATTACACTGTTTTCTTTAAACTTTCAGGGAGAGAATAATTTGGCATTTGAGATACTCAGTTATTATTAGGACAAAATTACGCATATTTCTTAAGACACTTCTGACCTATTCTGAAAGAAGTGACTTTTGTACAGAGGGAACCAAACAAACACTTTAATATAACCTTTAAATAGATCTAAATCTTAGATGAAAAATTTCTATTTAAGATAGAAGGGCTAACGTGTATCTATTAAACAGTATTTTATTATATATACACCAATTAAATGTGGCATCATTTATCACACCAAAAGCAGCAAGAATTTTACTGTTTTTATACGAAATGCTCATCTGAGAGCTGACTGACACTGTGGCACTTCACACTCAGGTTCACATCATAAGTGAAATAAAATCACCGAGACACGCAATGAAACATGTCCAACAATAGTGCAGACAGGACATCCCAAATGCTCACAAACAGTGAAATAAACCACAGAGTTCTTAAAACTTTCTTCTGACGTGTTAATGTAACCTCTTTAAAATAATTAGAATCCACCAGGCATTTATATTATAATATTTTCCCATTTGTCCCTTTTGATTCTAGTACAAAGTCATGTGGGTTGAAGACACACCACACAGCAGTCCTGCAGAACGATTAACTTCTGGCCACTCAGTTGAGAGATAATATTTATGCTGCATAATCATGTTTATGGATCTTAAGGCAGCTCTTTGAAAACACAACAACACAAAAATAAAGTATAGGAGCATGTATACAAACTTTAAAGTAATTCAGGCACCTGAAAACTAAAAGTGTTCATTAATAACCACCTGAAAAGGGATAGGCAGAGGACATAATATGGTTAAGAAATACAAAATAGGACATCTGATTTTATAATCTCTGTGTAAAACTGACATATTTAAATTCAGTCATTCAAAACACCAATGTGTATCTTTTAAAACATCCACTTGTTTATTAGAGAGTAGTCAAAACCATTATACAAAACATTTACATATATGACACAAGAGATTCAAATCAAGTTCTGGATGTTGTACACCAGACAAAAGAGAATGGTTAATTTAAAATAGCCCTAAAACCTCTAGCCAAGAGAGGAGTTTTGGCAGAAAAACAGTAGAATTGAGCCATTTCGCCCTGACAGACAGAGAGTGCCTGAGGTGGCAGCACGGGTCTGACTGACAGAACACACAGAGCTGAAAAGAGACAAGCAACATATGTGGGACTGTAGCACGGCATCTCTGAGATGCCCACATTGGCTTCTGTCTCCTGTCCTTCCTCAACCCATTTGAAATGTTAGGCAAAGCAACTGAATCAAATACTTCAGTACTAGTTTATTTTTGGAAAAGAACTAGTGGTTTCAAAAAAAAGGCAAGGGAGGTAGAAATTGCATTAGCTAGTGGCCATTAGGTTTTGGCAGCAAAACAGAATTTCTGCCACCATAAATCAATTCATTGCAAGTATGAACAGATATATACTGAAATCAATACCTTATTAGAAAAATAAAATACACAGGAAATTTCTAATAATCCTTGTAAGCAATCTAGTAAATGTATGGTCAGGCTTCATGACTGTGGGAAGAGCATTTCTAATGTAAACAGGTAATCCAAAACTAGCAAAATTCAATGATTTGAGCCTCCAGATCCAACCACCCAAGTCCAGAGCACACTGCACTCATGCTGCGTTCCCACAGCGGCAGAGAAGGTACCACACATGCAGCACTCAGAGCAGCACGAGGGTTCAGTTTGCTTTGACTCATGAGCAAGCTGTGGCAACGACCCTTCTTCTCTTTCAGGGTTTTCTTTCTGGGAAAGAATGTTTCTTCTGCCCTTGGGAACCGTTATGACAAAGTCTCTGGAAGACATCTCTGGTCTTTCCCAGGCATTTCAAAGGATGGCCATACTGTTCCCACTCTGACTGGAGACTTTCCAGTGCCCATCTCCGACAAGCTCTGTGGTCATCCCAGCCTGGCAGAGTATGAACCACGGTGGTCTTGTAAAGTTGCCTTCTCTGGACTTTGTCACCCGCAGAAGTGATATATCTGCCATAATCACCACTGCCTGTAACAAGTTCAGCAACGTTAACTGCAGTCCCTAGACTCGAACCCAGAATAACAGATGCCATCCTCCCCCCTCCCTGATTGTGGCTTTGGGTTTTTAGCACAATTGTTAATTGTGGGTTAAGAATCTAGAAGCGTCACTAAGATGCTGAGATAGCATCTCAAGAAGATGCTGAGAGAGCCACCAAGCACTTGAGAAAGGTGTTGAAAAGAACTGTGATGGAGATACATTTGTACACACTCCCCACCTCCCTTATTTCTGTAGGAGCAGTCAACACTCCTCACTCCAAACATCATTCAAAGTCTTTGGCAAGATTTCTCTTGCTAGCAATTAAGTGTGTTTGCTATTTACTTCTATTAAAAGTGTTTGCTCCATGAAGTGTGATTTATAGTCATAATGAAACCCACAGCCCAAATCAGCATCCTCTCCACCAAATTTATAACAGACATTTATAAATTATTTAACAGTCGTATTCAAGCTAAGTTTAACTACAGAAAAGCAACACCCACCAGTGCTAAGGCACACCATTAAAGCCAGCTGTTAACACTCCATCAACTGTACTGTGGCATGACTACACTGGTGACAAGCTATTCACTATCACCAGTCCTAATTTCCTCAGGTAGATATTTCCTACACTGATTCATGAATATTAAGCACAACAGGACACTTAGAAATAAGACTATTCAGACCACTGAAATTCAAGAAGCCTATGCAATAGCCCTTCAAAACATCTAATGCACATCCCACAGCTACTGTGTACTGTCTTGACAGCCAGTGGTAAAGCCTTTTTTGCTTCTGTCTGGTGGCCCTTGTTCAGTTGTGTGAGTCAAAAGAAGCAAAGTATGGGTCTGGTTCCCAGAATTACTCCAGTATTTAAAACACACCAGATTGAATGCACCTGCCAAATGAAAAGAACTGGCTTACCTATGTAAAAGTTTCACCTTCTTACAGGTGCAACTGGCACAGTCCCTGACTTGCCCCATGAACATTAATGTGTGTGACACCTCCTCCTCAATCCACCAGGCTTTGCATCATTGTGAATCTTACCTTTTTACTGCTCAGGTACTTAAAAGGAAGGAAAGATGGAATTAGGATTTACGCCCCATACGTGACCCATGGCAATTTTGGAACCTTACTGCTTCCAGTATTATTTCTTCCCTAATCCATACATTGAATGGCTTGGCACACCTGCACAGTAAGTTCCCCCACTGAAGCGACTGTTCACTTACTGGTAACAACCTAAGGCTGTTACTCCCAAAGTGCAATTGTTAACGATATCTCCCTTGTAAAATAGCAATCACCATCCATTTGTCCTATGCCAGAGAAATTCTAGACTTTTGCAAGGCCTTGAGGATACAGCCAAGTGCTGTGATCCCAGCCCTTGCTTCTCCCTCCCCTGAAGCAGGAGCTGTTCTCTGCTTCATGCAGCTGGTTAGCAGTGCCTGAAGCACCTGGTGATTGTCAGGCATTTGTCTGAACCTGAGATGGTCTCATTCTCTTCGCTGTGAGGCTGGCTGCTGGGATACTTGTTGCAGTTCTTACAAATTCAAATGAAATGACAACTTTCCTTCTGATGCAGATGTGAAAACTCCACCATTCAGCACCCGTGCACAGCAATGCTCCTTGCATTAGTGAAAAGGAGGACAGTGCTTAAAAACAAAAGTAAAAACTACTGTTGGAATTAAAAACCAAAACCATGCAGAAATGGAGCATCTGTGGCACTGATGTTCTGACAGTCCTGAGAATCTAATTCTAAGCTCTTGTCACGTGCTAAGTTCAGTGCCAACAATTTGACTGTGAGCTATAAAAGCCCTACCTAAATCAGTGCACAAGATACCAATGCACAGACACAAGCTACTACATGATGTGCAACAAGATTACATACACTACTGCCTCACAAAGTTGTCATATTCATGATGAAAACAGTTCTCTTGCTAAAGCTTGAGCTGCACCAGCTACTGCGAAGCACCTGCAGCCACAGCAGCACAACACTGACCTGAGGCCACCACTTCCTTCAATCTCAATTCTGAGAAGCAGAGCACAGAATATTATAACTGAGGGTGGAAAATATAGGGAAAAAAAGAAAATAGTGCACATTTTCCTCCAAAGCCCAAGTAATAAAAAAATTACCACTCTGTTCATAAACATAGGCATAGCTTAATACTTCTTTGAGGACACAAACTGTATGGTTATAGAATTATCTCTTTATAATAGTTACAATGTTTACCTCACGTAACAGCTAGTTTATTCGGTCCCGCTCTTATTTAAACCTTGTTATTAAGTGTACAGCTAAAGATTTTATTTTGTAAGTGCACAAGCAAAGGCTTTAAGAAAAAAACTTCGATGACTAATTGAAATACAGGTTGTAAATTAAAAATACCCAGTCTGTCCAAGACTGTGAGAAATTGATGAAAGAGAGAAGCTGAAATCTTGTTCACTCTAATTGCCAAGATACTCCAGGGTTCTACTTAATTTATAGCTTCTTAATTCTCCTTTTACATTAAGGGCTAGAGAAAGTTTCAAGATAAGTGTAAATGCTCAAAGTCATATTCACAGATCCACAGACTTAATCCTCAAATTCAGCCAACAACAGCAATCACAGTTAAGTGAAGAAATTAAAAACTGTAAGAGGACTGTTTTTTAAAAGTATGATCTCCAGAATATAACAGCCAAGTCACATCAGAGGAAAGGACCATCCTCAGACCTGTGATACTAGTTTGTCACATTATTATTAATAAAAAGACAAGAACACAGACCTATATGCTGTAAGCTTGACCCTCAAATAGGAAATCCCATGAACTCTGGATAATCTAATCAAACCAAAATGAATACCCAAACCTCTCTGTCGGTCCCTAGCTGGCTCACTTTCAGGCTTACTTACTTGAATGACTGTCACCAACTAGGAGGTGACCTCATCCAAAGCCTATCACACGGAACAGAGAGGCACTGACTAGGAATTGCCTTCAATGGCTTTGGGCCAGCGCATTGAAGCAACTAAAAAGAGAAGACAGAACATTTAAAGAACAATCTCAAGCTACAATATGAATTGTCATGTATACAAAAAAACGTGAAATATATATAAAATACACATGCAGACATAAAGAACATGTAAATGATTTTTAAAAAATAGACAAAAATGCAGATAGAACAAGTGAAGAAAGAAGGATGTATGAGTGGTAGCAACAGAAATTTCACATTTACAAGGTGTCTCAAAAATAGACTAATTTTAAAGGAATATACATCAGCATCCTTGATATAACAAAAATAATATACACATAATCTGCTAAATGGATTGTACTCTGATGCGTTACTGATGAGATCATTGTCATCTGCCAAATCATCCACATATTTCATTAGAATAAAGAGCTATAGAAGAAACATGCATTAGTTGATTAATGAAAAAAAAAAAAAAAAACACAAAAATTGATTGAGACAGAAGTTCAGCAGCATTATGTTCCTTAATACAAAAAAGACCATCATTAAAAATTAACAAATGGTAAGTGTCTTGAGATATTCTGTCAGTGTTTTCTGTCTTCAAGGCATGCTCTTTTCCCCACAGTAGCAAACTATTCACACGTGCACAGACTCACATAACCTAACCCTACTCAAAGGATTTTGCAATGATTTCTGCAATCTCTTTCACCCTGCTGTATCAGCAAAATCATGAGATTTATATTGCAAAATATCATTGTGACACACAAAAACATTCTGTCACTAAAAAAAATTTAATAAGCATAAACAAGGACTTAATATAGCACACAAACAAAAATCACTCTGTGTAGTGATGACTTGAGAGTTTACAAGCCTTCCTTTCCAAGCAAAATTGTGCAAGTACTATTTTTAAAAATATGCTTGTAAGTGCAAATATTTACATATTTGCAATGGATTTATTGAAATAGCCAGTTATCACATGTAATCAAGTTCATCAGTTATCACATGTAATCCTATTCTACTTGTTAGGAGGGAGTGGAGTGACTGCCGGGTGACTCAGCAGCAGCACTGTCCTGAGATGACACAGAAGCACTGATGTACAGCCACCTTGATGTAGGAGCTTGTGGGCATAATTAGAACAGACATTTATAACTTCATTTTCCATGGGTTTCTTCGCCTATACTAAAACTGATAAAGCAGCGATCTTTCTCATGTAACATTCAGCAGAAGACTCCTGCCCAGGAGGGTTCCTGGGGAACTCTGCTTCACAAACCAAGAAAAGCACACCACAAAAGGTCACAGATAAGTCATGAAAAGGAAGAATACCCTGAAAAGGTACATTTGTATCTGTTCAGAGCATAAACTGCCTTCAAGCTCAGCCACGAACACAGAAATTCAAACCAGGAGAACCGAAGTGGCTATTGCTGCAAATTATCAGCCCTCTTTAGTGGCCACCTTCGGCCCGAGTACTGTAAAGCACACGACGGTCTGTGTTATATTCACTCATTTTCTCCCAACAGCCTCTGCATCACCTTCCAAACATTAAAAAACATTCTACAGCATAGTTCAAGAGGGGATTCTAGTTCATCTCACCAAACTAAGTCTATCGAAAACAACAGCCAGGACAGCACATACATCGCAGCACTTCATGTACAACATCACCGGTGATTCCCACAACAACTTCCTGGAACGACGTGGAAACAACATATGTGATCGGTAACTGTTTCCAGCCAGTGAAGCTTAATCTGCCTGTCTTCATGAGTCAGTATCCCAACTTCATAGAAAATGGGTATGATGCCAAACCAAGAGACATGTCATGAGGTTTCATTCAATTATTTTCATAAACAGTTTTGATAACATTTCCTGAAAGGCATGACACAACAGGCAGAATATTATTCACACCAAGTCGCTCTCTTTTCACAACTCAAGCATTTGTAATATTTACTTCCAGCATAAAATGGTGGAACTTTTAAAAACAGATTTCTTTTACCGAAAGACCATCTGTTTGCAAATTTCTAAACAGAAGATAATCTTCTTGCATTGCTACTCATGATTGCCTAAAGCTAGTTGGAGCCATGGACAGTTCTAATAAATAAATAAATAAATCACAAAAAATGAGAAAAACACTAACAACTAATTCAAACTACTGTGGTTTAAAAGCAGGCTGAGAAGGTCAAAGGAAGTGGGGATGCTTTTACAGTGATAATACTGGAAAAACAGCAGCAACAGAGCAAACAGACAGGAGAGTCTTCTGGTTTATGTCCAAATCTACTCAATAAGAAATACCACAACACATTAAAAGTTACCATAAATAACTCATAAATAATTTTCATGGTGGTCAGCCAAAACCTGTTAAACTGTGGATTGTTGGCATCCCTGAAGGAATCAGAAATAAAAAAAGAAAGCTTCTGCTTAGGCACAAGTTTGTTACCAATCAGCAATGATGGGAGCAACCACAGAAGCAGTACATGACATTTTAATGGACATTTCATAATACTCTAAACATTTTTAAATTTGGGACCAAAACTCTTTAATGTTGTGTATGTATTCAAAAAAGGGAGTAGTTATTGACTTTCCCAAAGCTTAAATTTGATATAAGCATGGGCTATTTGTCATTGAACACAGTAGCTCATACATGTGACACATCCAAGCTAATCCAGTCTTTATATATATATAAATATATAAATATATATATATATATATATATATAAATAATCTTAATGGGCAACATATCCTTACATTACTGTGATTTAAATGATCCTGTCTCACCTCTCAGACAGAACGTGCCCATCATTACTGCAGTGCCCTGTCCTAAAATGCAGTATTAGGCAGTAAGAAGTCAAACCGTAATTGAAAAACTGTAAATACAAACTGGAAAAAAATAAAGCCTCACTTAGAAAGTAAAGAGCAAGCTCCTGAAAAAGTTTGAGTGAAGGCCTGCAGTATGTTAACTTGTCTTTCACAGACTGCACCCACAAAAGCCGATATACAACTCTCTACTTCGCAATACATAATATCATAAACAGGGATAACAAAAAATTCCCAAATTCTAAGCAGCAGCAGCAGCCCCTAGTAACAGGTGTCTGACAATCTAAAGTACAGTGCAGTCCTTCTTCTATAACATAAGCAATTTCTCTGAGTCAAAGCAAAATGCTACATCCCAGTGCACTGGGTGCCATATCCAGCCCACCGTCTCTAACTCACACTGCGCCAAACAGGTCACATCACCTTATACCCCAGCACTCCCCTCCTGACAAGTGTTGCCCTGTAACCACGCAGCAAGGTGGGCACCCTTCTGTTGTTGCATTTGCCACACTCCACAGAGGACTCTAAAAATTGTGGACCAATTTAGGTACGAACAATACTACATCGTCTGCCTCTAATTACCAGTGTCCACTAAGAATGCTTAGGGAGAGCATTTAAACCATGGCTACTCTTCAACACATTCTCTTCTCAACTGTACTTCTAATTCCTGCTCTGTTCATTTTAATGCATTATTGTTTCCAAATACAATGCTTCAAAATTGCAAATTATGTCTGGCTCAAGGGCTGATTATGAGAAATGCTAGCATTTCTGCCTCTGCGTGAATAACTCTGATAATAATGAGTGATTGATTGAGCTCCAAGAAGTCCAAATGATGAGAAGGGTCAATTTGAACATTTTTATTAGCTTCTTTTGTTAAATCTAACACTTTGCCAGGCCAGAGACAAATACTGCATCTGGTTACCATGACTTTTTCCAGCCCTACAGAAGTACAATTTAGAAAATGGGTACTGTTCTAAAGGCAGACCTTATAAGAAATGTTAATGAAACATAAAAATCCACCCATATTACTGGCTGTCAAGAGATGGCCAAAGTAAAAGAAAATAAAAAGAAAAAGTTGCACGGGAAATTTGCTTCAATGCTTTCCTGTCATAAAAGGAAAAGAAATCCCTCAGTAATATGAAGAGTCATTATAACTCCATTTTACAACCAAAATGTTCACTTGATATATGTAAGGTACGGCCTGCCTTATGTAAACATGAGCTACAACATGAAAATCACAAAAAATGCTGGCTAAGCACATGCAACAGCAGAGAAATGAGGACAGAAATGTAATACACAAGCTAGTTAGACCAGGAAATTGCAGCCACATTATTCCAACAGCTTAAGTCTTGCAGTCTTGCAAATACTCTGTATAAAATCAGCAAAAGTTAACATAGACATATAAAACATTAATCAAACTAGTTGCAGTTTATCCAGAAGCTTTCAAAGATTAAAATTTCCCTACAGGTCTCATTACTTAGAAATGTTAATAAGTCAGTCAGCACTTTTTCTGTCAATTACTAAAAATCTTTGTTGATACACATCTCCTAGAAAATAACCTCTGTAGGGTAAATTAAGCAGTAGGTGATGTATCTATATTTTTAGCCTCATTCACATATTTACAACTATAGGAGGTAGGAAAACCCCAGACAATTTCCAGCAGGAGACAATAGTCAACAGTGTAAGATCTGTAGGACAAGTCTAACCAAAATATCCCTAGAGCCAGACAAGCATGCAGCTGTCTTTCTCTTCTCAGAGGATGCGTATAATGCCAAAAAACAAGTCCCCCTGCTGAGCCACAGCACCCCAGTGCTGATGGCTGCAGGCTACAGTTTAGTGTCTCCTGTTTCGTTCTGGGTTCCACAGTGCTGCCCACGTCTCCTTGTGGATAAAAAGATAAAGTTTAATCCTAAACCTAGATAAATAATAATAATAGAACACTTTTACAAGAGCCTTTAAAGCACAATTAATTTAATGTCCTTGAAGTGTTCAAGGCCAAGTTGGATGGGGCTTTGAGCAACGTTGCCTAGTGGAAGGTATCTCCGCCCATGGCACAGGGGTTGTAACTGGATGATCTTTAAGTTCCAACTCAAGCCATTCTCTGATGCTGTGAATCTACATTATAATAAAAAGCAGAGAGGAAAAAATAACGGGCATGTTAATTTGAAAGTTTGCTACAAAGATAGGGCTAAGGCACAGGACCTAGCCTGAACCAAGGCTCTGGTTAGTAAGCATTAACATGCTGCTGCTGGCTTCATATACCTCTGTCTGTCGTATCACCTGATACTTTGCCCTGCAGCTTGAAAATTTAGTTTACATATGAAGTATCTTCTGGGTGGAAAAGACTCTGTACTGCAGCAGCACCACTGGAACAAACCACCTCTGGAGTAGATGCAGTAAGACTCAGGTGGATCATTGCTGGGAAGGATGTCTGCCAGCAAGTCCCTGCAGCAGCTGCTGTCAGGGCTTGCCCAGAGCTACCTGGAGCCCTGGAGATGCCTGGCATCCTGTAGCTGCCAATACTCAGAGCCTGAGCTGTCTTCATGGTAAATGCAGCTGAAATACCTATATCACTTGTGATTTACACCAGTGATTATTTTAGGGTCAAGCTGAGAGCAGAGATTTTTTCTATTAAAAAGGTATACAAAGCAGGACTTGCTTGGGACTAATTACAGGCAAGAGATGTGGGGTGATGAGTTGGTGGGTTTGCTTTTTTTTTGTTCCAGTCACCATAAAAATAAGCTCCTAACAGAGAATATCTCAGACCTGGACAAGCCCCATACACACTGACATTTTTGTTCTGATTGGTACCTGTTCAGGCATTGTAAGAAACAAGTGACTAGGCCCATATTTATTTAGAAACACAGACAGATAATGTTTAAAAGAAACCCAATCTTGATATCAAATATATCCGGTTCCTGAGATGCTCTTCTCCAAATGAGATCACCTCTGCTCATGCCCAGTGCTGCACACAGTATACAGCAATTATCACTGCCATCTCACTATTTATTTTGAATATATAGCCTAAAATAAATCTTAAAAAACCCCCATAACAATAAAAATGGCACCTAGTCTTCCCATTTCATTTACCTTAAATAAGCAGTTTTCTTCCGTTGGGGTTATAAAAGGCAAACAGAATTAGAAAAGTATTTGGAGCTCCACAGACGATATCAGGACTCTTAACAATTACATATTGTTGGTACCACTACCTGCTCAGCAACATCAGAGGAAAGAAATACTTTAATTGTAACACTACATCTGAAATTCCTGCTTGTGCCAGCATGTTGTACGCTGAATTTCAGGATTTTAGCACTATGGGTTAAAGACAAAGATAGCATCTATAACAACACTGAGAAATATTTAAGATTTATTTGTGGTATGCTGCTGTTGAAATATGTAATGGGAGTTCAGCTTGCATTCTAAACGCTGCTGGCACACCTGGTGTTGAATATGCTTAAGGCACTTGCAATCGGTATTAAAATATACTACTTTCATTACTGTGGTACTCAAAATTGCTGATAAAGATAAGATTCTAGATGCATTTTTTGTTATTAAATCTTCTTTTTTTTCAGATCTTTTAGAGCTAATCCATAAACTTTGTTACTGATTAGACATTTTCTTAGCAAGTACTATTTGTGATAGCTTAGCATAGAAAAGAAAATTACATACATTTTCAGTCACCCATCCACCAT
Source organism: Lophotriccus pileatus (assembly GCA_035583135.1). NCBI lineage: Eukaryota > Metazoa > Chordata > Aves > Passeriformes > Tyrannidae > Lophotriccus > Lophotriccus pileatus. The sequence goes on along the minus strand of JAWWES010000081.1, from coordinate 12,852,006 downwards.
CTATCCACCTTCAAACTAAACACCAATATCTGGAAGCTGTAGCATATGTTTTCAGTACATAAATATTTTGTATTTCTACGATACAGAAAACATCACATGACATCAGAACCCCTGTAAACACTAGCATGGACCAGCCATTATCCCATTTTTAAAATGAGAAAATAGTTCTTCTTCAAAGTTTAAGTAACTTGCCAAACTCCACAAGTTTTTTGCACAAAAAACATAAGGACTAACTATGCTGATTCCATTGACAAAGCTAGGTCTATGAAGTTAACATATTGACTGAACTAGTTATTTATAACAGAGAATTTCTCTACGAATACCAACATCCTTTCAACATATAATACAAATCCTTTAAAACAGCCATAGTAATAGCATGTTACTATATTTCTTGGAATTAATCAAGTTCACCAACTAATTTCATGAAACCGTAGTATGGTATTTTTCCTTTTTGGACTAGGAACTACAAGACAGATAATAAAAAAGTCCTGAAAAAAGTGTTAACATGTGTAGAAACTATGAATTTATCATTTGCAGAAGCAAACATTCCAAAATTTACTGTTAATCACATCATCAGCCAGACCAAACATACACTGTAAAACTAGTTCTTGAAGTGAATTCATTCCAGCAGGGTCTCTTTCACAAACATCTACAGCCTTTTCTTGCACTTTTGCTTATTGTAAGTTCGTACAGAAGCAGTAAAATTTAATATACTGGGGAACACTATATTAACTACTGAAATGTTATAGCACATCAAAAGTGTCTACTGCTACTCTGCGAAGATGCTTACTTGAGTGCTACAAAATACTGACAAAATGAGTCAAATATACTGTGGTGCACTGCAATCAGGTCTGTGCACTTCAAATGTAAAAGAGGCTCCTTGACACAGAAGTCATTCTACACAATCTCTAAAAGACATTTTTTTATATGACATATTACACATTTTGTTAGCGTTTTGGAATTAGGTAAATACACCCCAAATCATCATTAACAGGACAAATTGCCCAGAACAGAATATACATACACCAAGCACAAAGGCACTGTCTCAAGAAATCCCCAAGCTCCAGATCACTGAAAGCCTGGAAGACAGACCTGTGAAGAACTGCTTTATGGTCACCCAGTTCTGGTATCCCACCTTTGGGAGCAACTACTAATCACTGTCAGAGTACTGGGGTACAGGGACTTCCCAGGTATCAATCAACTCTGTGTGCCCAAATTCTTATGCTCTTACATTAAACTCTAAGGACTCTACCAAACATGAACGGAATTAAAATTAATCTTTTCTCTCCTTCCAAAGGTAAGATAAACTTCCTGCATTTATGACTGGCTGAACCACAAATGCCTGAGGTTTTACTTGATATCTGTACTTTGGGATGAAAATGAAAAGTATCAGGATTAATACAACACAAATTTTATGTATTTAATTAAAAAACAGGTGACATTTTCTGGTGTAGCATGAAAGAGTAGAAAGGAAGATTTCTGTCAACTGTTTCTCAGTTCCACAGAAAATAATTACCTTTTCTAGATCAGTGGATCATATCAGCCAATCAAGCTTAGTATCCTAATAGTTGCCAGTCCAAAACAACTTGGAGTGTGATGCTTGAAAGCACAATAAAAATAACCTCTTTATAGATAACTTCTTCCTTAGCACTAAGCATGCCATGAGCTGCTCACAGTCACAAATGCATGCCTAGCTGCAGTACTTCCTATACCCTTGGGGTCCTGTGAGGCCAGCAAGTCCCTGTGCACAATCACCTATCACAAAATGCTTTAAAATTTAAACTTTTTGGATGACAATCTTATTGTACATACGCATGCACTTGCTTTATAAGGATAAGTACATGTGGATTGATTCATATTTTTTTGTACCAGCAATTATTCAGTGTATCTTATTCTTATCTTTTCTTACCAGGGACAAATATTTTTCACCAGGAGAGTGGTTAAGCATTGGAACAGGCTGCTGAGAGAGGCTGCCGACTCTCCACCCTTGGAGATATTTGAAACTCAACTGGGCATGACACTCAGCTGATGAAATGTTGAAGCTGGACTGCTGTGAGCAGGAGCTGAACCAAGCAGGGGACCCTTCCTGCCCAAATCACTATAAGAGTGCAGTATTTTCAGTATCTCTTCAGTTCCTCCTAATTCTATCTTTTTTTTTCCCTCTGGAAGAAGTCATCAACAGACTCAAAGTGGGGGAAATACTACTTGCATACCTCACTGGCACTGTGTTCCTAATATTTCCTTCTCATTTTTTCTATGAAACTCTTGTTTCTCTTATTTTTCCCTGAAATAACAACTTAAAAGCCTCTACTTAAAAGTCCTCTGAATAACTTATACCTGCTATATGCATTCAGGGAAACATGAGGGCATGCCTTATACCCACTACTTTCATACTACATTTAGGGAAACATGGGAACTCACTACCTATTTCTCTGCTGGTATATTCTATTCCAGCAAGCACACACTGGTTTATCCCCATCTTGCCATTTTTCACTGAAGTCTTGTATAATTCTGTCTTTAAGGACTATTTCTCTGCATAATAGTGGGGCATATGGACATCTTAACAGGAAGCATCAGCCTGCCAACACACTGCAAATAGAGATCATTGCTCCCGGGAAGTGAAACACTGCAGTAAGTTGGAGCTTTGCCTTTTAGAAAAGGATCAGCTGTCCTGCAGCTGCCAACTTAAGTACCTCAAGAAACTGACTTAACAGCCTGTGTCACCTCGGCTATAAAATGTATTAAGTTGCATTCATTTGCCTCTAAGACAGCATTCCTATTCCAGTTTTTAAACAGGATTTTCAAAGATGACTATGCTTTAAAAACATAATCTACAGCATCCGTGATGTACACCAACATACAGGTGCTATCAGTAGTGAACTAAACCTCCTCCAAAGAATCTTTCCAACAGATAATGAAACAAATGTCATTAATTAAGCTTTGCACCCAACAAATACTTCATGTCTCAAGACAGTATTTATTTACAATACTTTGTTATGGACTAGTGCACTGCCTGGTTAGTCCTCAATTATCACATCAGGTGGAGGAAAAAAATCCTTTTTCTATATGAGCTTAAACTGAAATTGACTTTAAATCTCTGAACTGTCAACAAATTCTTCCCTGAAAAGGCTGGCTTTGCAGAGATTATAAAGTAGGTGTCATCCTTGACACTTGCGTTCTATATTCATCCAGCCGGCCTGGAAGAGAAGTGTGCAGAACGTCGGGCAGGATGGCGGAGGGCTCAGCTGTCACCCTGCCTGCCTCCCGCGCTTGCTTTGCACGCAAAGACAGTGCTGAAGGTGTCAAAGGTTCTCTATTTAAAGTCGCTGACAAGCAAAAGAAGAACACTGGGAGAATATGTTAGCAGCCACTATGAACTTGTCTCTCGTAACAAGTCATCCTGACGCTTACTTCTGGATGTTGGAAGCAAAAGCCCTGATTCTATTGAAATTAAAAAAAAAAAAAAACAAACTCTCAGACACTATACCCCCATCAGATTTACAAGTTCAAGATTTACTCTGGGAAAATCCAGTGTTAGGAATACATAGAGCAAAGCCCTGCTTTCTGTCAGAGTGACAAACTAGAAAGCTACATACGATTATGTTAATCTCCCACTTCAAATCTCCCTCGCACAATTGCATACCACTGCTTTCTGTGTTTCATTTAAAAGTCATAGAGTTTACTAACCACTTAATGAAGCTGCATTCCTTAAATCCCTCACAGATTATGTGAACCTTGTTTGGTTTAGAAACATAAATTTGCCATTCCACTGCCCCCTGCCCCAATGACAACTTAGTCAAAAGCTGGCGTTCTTTGGGGCTGCAGGCAATGAAACACATCTCCTCAAAGGAACAGATTCCATCAAGCAGCAGGAACCAGGAAGGCAAAAAAGTGCAGAGAGGAAGGAAGGAGCATGGCTTGCCTTTCCAGAAAAGACAAGCCATTTCCAACCAAGCTTATCTCTTTCAGTCTCTTATTTATTTGTAATTGCAAAGAAGGAAGTGAAGAATACGCAAATGCTGTGAAAGACACTTGTAAGAGTCCTGGGTGACTGTCTGCATCAAAGATGACAATTTGCTGCATGGCTGATTTCACGTGAAAGGCTTTTCTGGTGCTGTGTGTCCCAGTGACCAGGTGAATCTTTGAAAACAGATAAGGACAAAGTAGCCCAGAGGAACACAGAAAAAGTGTCATCAACAGTACCAAACTTGCAGCCAGAATGAGAAGTGTGCACCTCCTCCTAAGTTTGAAAGGACATCCTGCTTAGGTCCTGCATCTAGGATTATAGCATTGTGCATTTTCTAGATGGTGGCAGAAGAGGGGAAGCAGATGTGGACTTAATGATAGTTGTGCCAGGTGGCTTGTAATAGTACCAAGGAAAAAACAGAGCACGAACAGCCCCAGACTCCATTTACCTGACCAACGACCCAGCTCAGTGTTTCTGATGAAAGTCCCAGCACAAGCACCACAAGCTGTCAGCGGTGTTCTCATATGAGCATTAGCAAAACCAGGCACAATTCAGCATGTGCACAACAAGCTTCCAAGTTTGAAATGATACAGCTGACGGGTGCCTAAGCACTAACCTCCTCCTCTGTGTTCTAAGGCTCAAGATTTATAGGACTTTGGTCCATGAGCAGAGCACTAAATTAAAAATACAAACACTAAATTTCAGAGCTCATTCCCATGTTTTCTATTAAGCCCGTACACTGGTAAGTGTCATTCACCAATATGAGGTCCTATTAGTCACATTTCCAAGGAAAATGTCATCATTGCTGCTTCTTAAACTACTGAATGATAGAAGTCAGACCACAGATTATGTTTTATCAAGTTTGAGGTGTTTTCCAGTCCTTCTGATTAGGGTGTAATTCAAGAGTATTTTACAGAACTCAGAGACCTTTTAGTCATGTGAGTGCTTAAAAATCTGAAGATTGTTATTAAATGAAAGAGAACAAATGCAATTACTAAATCAGTGATGTAACCTTTGTGATTTGCCTTTCATCTCCTCATTGACATTACAATGAGAAAACTTAAATTAAAACCAGAATAGGCAATACAACGAAGTTATGAAACAAGCAACAGTAGTCTATGTAGGTTATTCTCCCAAATGCCTAGTCAGAGGTCTCAGATGCCTAATATGGTTGAAATGTGTAATTCAGAGCTACAAATAGTATGTTTATAAATCTAGACATGTCCAGTGCACCTTGGAAGCAGCTGTGTGGGGTTAAAAAAAAAGCCAACAGTATATCGGATTTCAGCTAAACAAGGTTGCAAACTGAATTATCTCTTTCCTCTCACAGAACTGGAAGATACAACACTGCAAGCCTCCCAGTAATCATTTTAAATGTAATTAAACCTAATTAGGATTAGAATTTAATGCTAATCTGGGAATATTACATTTGCATTAGCTAGTCAGTGTATTGATTTACCCACCTGTATGCTACAATAGTTAAGATAGGAACTGAAGATCAGTTACCATACTGACTTTACATCTCCATCAATATTACAGGCCAGATCCTAAAATACACAGCCTCTGATACTAAAAACATCTATGCACAGGATTAATTTGAAGCATACTGTCTTGTTCTGTGAAGTTCAATACACAGTGTTTATGTTCTTCATTGAAAAGTCACATTTATGTGTGACTTGGGTATTAATTCCTGAAGTAGAAAATGTATTTATTTCATATAACATACTTATCCACAAATGCTTCAAATTACAATACATCTATTTCATAAGCAAGCTCCAAAACCAATGCAGACATTTCTTGCTTAAACTCAAGGTTAAGATACAATGTTATATTCCCCATCTTTTGTTCTCCTCAGTTGTTCCCCACATTAACTCAAACATACCATATGTATTTTCAAAGCCATTTTTTTCCGATCATATCATGTTTTATTTGTTTCAGTAGTTTTTCATTATCAGGCACTGAGTGACTGTCCCTCAATATTTTCAGCAAGACATGACTAGCTAGCTTGGCATTCCTTCTATTCTCTTTTCTGCCTTTGGAAACCCAGAGCTGCTTCATTCTCCTTGTTATTCTCAACATCTTAACGGTTCAGTTTCTTGTGAAGATGTTATTCCTCAGACACATCCCTTCCTGAGACTGACCACTTGCTGGACATATTTTATCTATCATAAAACTCATCAGTGAGAGTCTCTCATTCCCAGTTAAGAGCGTGGCTGTCTGCTTTCTTGCAAATAAATTTAATTCCCAAAAAAAGTGACGTAAACACAGTGATACCACTGTCTTACAGCAACATGGTTCAGGGATGACAATAAAGGAAAACTGTATGTAGCTTGAGGAAGCTGGGAAAGATGTGGAGCTATCACTTCAGTTGTCTATAGCCTATTACTTCACTAGTCTAGTCACCCATCTAGAAACTACATCTAAGCTTCTACACTGGGAATAAGGATGAATGAACTACAGGGATTGTAAGTAATCAGCAGCACCACAACAGGTGTGTCATTTCATCATCATCCAAAACTTACAAGTATGAACATCTCAAATCTCCCTTTCCTACATCTTGAGGGGACCCACTTTCATAAATGAAAATACCCTGTACATGACAGGGGCAAAAGGAGGGGAAAAAAAGGCAGCATATACCATTTTCCTCTCTCAGGAGAGGAACGTCAAAGAATTGCACAACATAGAAACCCATTAAATTAATGTACACCTACCAGCACTAATTACAGGCACACTGTTTGAAACTGTAAAATCTCTTTCTTAAGGCAGCACTGCAATGACTTATTTCTCTGCTGATTGTTTTTGTCAGGTTGATTTTTATCAAGAAACAAAACCTCTACTTAAAAATAAGCAAAATCAGACTCAGAAAAGAGTAAACATATTTCATATTACACTTGGAAAAGCATACAAATTTTTATAAACTTCTGATGTCAAAACATATCCACTCAAGCTTTCTTAGCAGTGAAACAAAAATACTAGCAGAACTTCATATCAGCTTCCCAAAACCTATTTGCTCTGCTGGCCGTGGCCATGCAGGCACTCTCTAACTACCAACAGTGGAGAAGAAGGAACTGCACAGCATCCCACAGGCTCCAGGACTTGGCACGTTGAAGGGCCAAGACAGGAATGATCCAACTATTCAGGTAAAACAAATACCCTCAGGTGTAAGCAAAACTCTGCAGCACCTGCGTCTCTGACAATAGACTAATATTTCTGTTCAACACTTTTCTAGACTAACTTCTGACCTATTTTCATCTGTGAAGAGGAAGAGACTTCTCAGCCAAATGACATAATTAAAAAACCTATTCTATCCTGAAATGTCAGTTTGAAAAAAGAAATACACACATTCTTGGACAGATTTATTTCACAGTGAGAAGGGTGAACTTTCAGACTGTCCACAGCCCTGTGTCAGCAAAGGTCCTCTGGAAATAATGGGAGTTGTGTGTGTCAGAGCTGCAGTTTTGCAGTTTTCAGTCCTCCATGGTTATGTCAATCCTCTTTACTATGTTTGATACAAGCAGTAAAACAATGGAAGTGTTTAAAAGATTTACTTATGATTTTAACTTGTGATCTGAATCATCCAGGAATTGCTTGGAAATGATGACTAGATGCCAAAGGATAAAGGGGTTCTCTAGTGGGAGTTTCCATCTCCCACAGTTTAATGAAGATCCCAGTAGCAAATCCTAAGATTTTAACTGAAGGCAAAGAGACTTATTTTTATACATCACATAGGCTCCAGTTTATGAGCTGCCAGTTTGCATACAGGCAACAAAAAGCCCTTTGGCTAAATACAGACACTGGAATAAAGTGTCAGTTAACAGTAATTTCATCCAGCAAGTGTTTATGCCCATACACCCTAATGAAGAAAGATTATTTTAAGACTAGAGCACTGAAAAGGAAAAAAAAATTGAAAAAGGAGGAAAGGAAAAGAACGACAAAGAAATCACAATGTTGCACAGAACCAAAACATCCAATTATGCTTTGATCCCGGTTTGAATTTTAAATGTTACTGTCATCATTATTTTCTATCACACAACTTCTTTCAGTGATTACTTGATATCTATGATATATGTCAAATGTACAGAAAAACAAAGCATGTTATAGGTAGAAGTAGTAGCTTATCTTGCAGACATAACAAAACCCATCTCTCAAACATTATTGAGAAACCTGTCAACAAAGCAAATCAAGCACCAAGTGGAAATGAGACATAATGCTTAATTCCCTCAATCAGCATTTTCTTGCTTGCCAGGAACACCTCTCCTGGGTGGGCTGACAAGGTGCAAGCTAATTTACAGATCCAGGAGGAGTCAACTGCATCGAGATAGCACTGCTCCCACGTTAATTAAGAGGAGACTGAAAAGTAAAGTTCACTCAGAAATGGTAGTGAGGAAAAAAATATAACTCAAGAGAATGTTGACTGTTATGAAGAGCAAACAACAAAGCAATCGTCAGATCTGTCTCTCAGTTAAATTACTGTTGTTTTCAGATTAAATATTTCAGAGGTGTTATATCAAGCATACAGAAACGGTTACTTGTCTGGACCACAGAGCTGCCCAAGCTTCCTAGATTGCTGTAAACACTTTCTGACTGAAGTCACAAGATAGCATTCAAGGTGTCCAGTAAGCAACTACTTAGAGCCTATCGAATTTATCATGTATAATGTGCCTCAATTTTACCCGTCACTTCTGCTGTATAAAAATGGCAAAGAGTGCAGAAAAGAACCAGTCAACATTATATATCATCTCCTACCTTCCACACTCTCCTGGAGCAGCGTGCAATGTTCCACTCCATGAACTACCCTCATAATACCACACAGTCACAGAACAATTCTCAAGAACCTATGCAGTTACAACACAGCTTCAACTGATGTTTTACAGGACAAAGAAAGTAATGGAATGAAAGTTAACTGAAGCTCCCTTTACATGCTTTCAGAGCAGAATCATTAATAAATCCTTAAAATAATACTGGTACCTCACCCTTAAAATTAAATAACGAACAAATGAATATACCAAACAAACACTGCCCTGATGTTGGTTGTTTCTTCAAAATATATTTATTCACTCTTGCTAGCTAAAAGAAAGACTGACTTTCTTGCTCTCTCACCTCTTCCCACAAGTATTCAAAGGTGTTTATCATGCTTCCCCATTTACCCACAACAGCTGGGTGTCCCTCAGCAGTCTGCTCCTTTCAGATCACTTATGTCTGCTGGAGAGATGACTCCTTTAAAAAGGACTCAGTGTTTGGTAAAAATCAGCCTTTCACTGACCCATTCTCTATGGGTTCTCAGAGTACACAATCTTATTTAGATCCTGTTTTCCTTTGGAGAAGCATGCTGTTTTTCAATCTCAAACTGATTCACCTCTTTCACATCATGTCTCCATGATACCAACAGTCTTAATAGTAAAGCGAAGAAAAACATTCTTTTAGTAACACAGAAGCTTTGGGTACAGTATTTAAGAAGAAAAAAAAAAACCAAAACCCAAAATGGTTTAACTTATCAAAGGATATGTGCATGACTCAGACATCACCAAAGACTCTTTCCAAAACCAAGTTGTTTGTGACTTAAAACCATTTTTTCCTTTGCCTTTCCTTTCCTTTGGCCTGCCAGCCACCTCCTTCTCTTCCGTTCTGAGCTGCTTCCCTTTCATGACACCACCCATAGGCTCAAAAATTGAGAGATGGGCCTATAAACACCATGTATGTATTTGCATAGTAAAATATGGCCTCAGCAAACATTCACAGTATAATGAATAACTAACAGATAAAACTTGTTTTTATAATCCATTCTATATTTCATTGCAAAGTACCTACCTGAACATGTCTCCTAAGCCTTTCAGCATTCCTTTCTTTGCCTTAATTTTATCCTTCTCTTTATCTCGATCTTTCTTCTTTTCCTTTCCAGCTTTTTTTCTGTCACCTTTATCTTGGCTTCCATTCATTTGTCTCTCCAACGAGTGGGATGGCTGGTCACTTGCTGTGGACACAGATTCTCTACCAGACCTTGAGCTCTCCTCTGTGTCTTCCTCCACTGAAAGCACATATTAAGAAACATCAGTGGGATAAGAACAAACAACAAGGGCAGGGTTTTTGGTATATTTCATAATGTATTTTGAAGCAGGATAGATGCACAGACACAATATACTCATTTTTTTTAAAAAATCAATATCTGCTCACATAGGGGTTTCCAGGAATGTTCATTGGAACTATAAAGCTACTAAAAGCAAGGAATTGACCTCTGCAGAACTCTCTGAAAAACATGATTTGTACTTTGTGGGTACCCTAAATAATGTGTGGATTAATAAAGAGGATTAGCAATGCGATGTTAATTGGCCCATTTTATTTCAGTATCTAAATCAGTTTAGGAGAGCTTTAGAAATATCTGCAAGAAGAAACAACAGCAGTGCAGCATGCCTTGTCAGTAAATTCTTAGTCATACTCTCATAAAAATATGAAAGTCATTAAGGAGTGTTAATCCTCAACACAAGCCTTAAGACTTTTCTCTTCTTCTGCAAGTAACATAATAGTTTTGTTATGCTACTTCATTTCCTGGAGCCATTTAAAACACATCATGCACTATGATTTTTATTTTTGTTGCTATTCTTGGTTCAGATGGGGTGGCCTGGGAGGTTCAGGTGGAGAGATTTCACCCAGTAGAACAAGTAAAATCCTTTAAGGAGAGATGAAATGTTCACTCCCTCTTTCTAATCCAAGACCAAGACTCCTAAAGTATACCCCAGGTTAGATTTAACAGACCACATGTAGCTCAAAAAGTTTGAAAGAAAAACGACCAAAAGAAAAAATCCATTAAAAACCTGAAAACTCCTCTAGGGGTTTAGTAAGAAAAAAAAAAATAAAACACTTCAAGCTGGTGGGCCAGAATCCTGCACTGGTGAAGCTGTGACTTTCCATGAGCTCTAACATTTCATATCATCACATTATAAGTAGGGCTGCAATCATCTCTCAGTTTTCCAACAGACAGCACAAAGCAGCAATCAGGATCACAGATGCATACTTAGTGCTGTCTCCTGTAGCTCTAATGAATACAAAGGCTCCAAACAACTTTTGGCAGTAGAAGTTGAAAAAGACAGTTTTGCTTTATGATTGTTATTATGTTTACTTTTTATTATTTATTTGAATTACTAACTATAATAAGAATAAATTGTTTGTTATAAGTTATTTATGTTATTATTTTCATATCAAGCCAGTATAGTTTCAGACAACAGGCCCAAATTCAAATGTTCCCATTCTGTACATCCTTAGTTAAGCATGACCCCTGATTGTGTACTTGCCTGTCTAAATCTTGACCAAAGAACTGACTTTAAGTATGCAAGCCAACAGATCACACAGTCTATGGAAAAGAAAAAACCTTCTGTACTCAATAAGATTTGGAAATGGTCACAGCTTATAGAAGCGAAAAAGAGTAATTTTTTCGTTTCCCCTAGTTTACCATTTCTAATATTATTCCTGCTAATATTATTCAAGATCTCAGCAATTTTTCTATAGCCAGTAGAAGAGTACAATTCTTTAGAAATGTCTCATATATAGACAACCGTAGAATGTAAACTTGCTTTTCTTAGTCATCATTCATATTGACCTTACGAGTAAATCATTGAACCTGAAAAATCTACTAATCACTGACTGAAAGGCATTCAATATTGTCTCATTTCTCTCTCAGACACTTGCTTGTAAAATACTTCTTATTCATTAATATTACAACCCACTGTCCAACAGACTTAGTACTTACTCACCAAGTATCAAGATTTCTGTAAATATTCTCCACTGGCAGAAGATCACATAAACATATTTCAAGAAAAACATATCATGTCTGATTTACCTCAACACTAATAATAACCATTTTTGAATCTCAACTAGTACTCTGAAGTGCAAACCACCAATAAAAAAAGAAAGAAAACAAAACAAAACAAAACAAGGCCAGGTCTTGGCATTTAATGTTAACTTGTCTTCAGGACTGCTATGAAGAAAGTAGATGATACACCTTTTAAAATACAGTTTTAATATTCATATAACTGTATGTAAAACTAATAGGTCCTATCCGTGCCTCTGTACTAGCTGTTCTTGTACTTTTTCTGGTCACAGCGTTTCTTAATCAGTGTCTGGAATGATATTTAGTTATTATTAAAAGAGTTGTGGAAAAACACTTTGGAATAAAAATGTTAATTTTTTTGCACATTAATTTATAGCTACAATCTGTTCCAGTTAAAACCAACTAGACATTTAAAAGATTGTACTTGCAAGTGAATATAATTAGTAAAAAAAACCCTGCATTAAATTTCTGACAAATTTTGAAGTCAACTGTTTACTTGGAACTTCATTGGTAGAATTTTAAAGATGAACCAGTTTTGACCTATGTTTGCTCTCATTCACATAACAATATACTATATTAATTATAAATGTGTGTTGTGTACTGTGCTATGCTGACTTCCTGAACAACTTGCCAAAACAATGCTTTTGCTTAGTGTTAATTTTGCATATTCTATGGAGAGAATACTGCCTCCTTTCCACACTGGTGCTGCAATGTATATTTGTCTATCATACACAATTTGCTTGCAGTTAGCTCAGTAGCTTAGACTGAGGCCTGTGAACTAGGATGCCTGTCCTCCTGGAGTAGACACTGGTCTCTCTACTGGGCTAAAGAGATTTCCACTTTTCTTAAAAGGACTTAACATGAAAAAAACCTGTTTCATTTTAATGCAGCACAGTCATTCTGCAATTAACATACACCTAATTACCAGTGTTTAGAACAAATGCAAATGCTGCTCAATTAAAATTCAAGCCCAGGCTACAAATGAAACTTCTAATTTTTGTTATGTTGCAGTAATGACATTAGGTTACTGCAAAATGCAGAATGTATTTGTTTTGGTGCTGTTATTTCCTTCCTTTCCTGCAACCTCCTGCCTCCCCATTCGGGATGTTGAAGCCAAAAAATTAAATTGGAGTATACTTTAAACATCAATTAGACCTGAAAACTAGTGTCATTTCATGAACCACACTGTGCTATGGAGAACTACACAAACAGGTATTATGAAGCTATTCTCCTAATTAGCCCATAAAATGGAAAAGATGCACATGAGGAATCAAAGCTACTTAATGTGAAGCTATTTTGCCACTAAGCTTCTAGGCCTCTTATTGTGATATTTAATACAGCCCTAGATTCTAGCAATTAAGATTCAGCAAAAGATTAGAAAGCTTTGTCCATCTCTCCCAATCCAAATGCTTTGTTCTCATTCATGACGCTAAAGATAAACATTTTGCTTCTAGTCAGCTATTTCAAGTATTAAGAAAAAAAAAAAGAAAAAAAAAACCAACAAGAAAAATGATCTGTAAAAGCTGAACACCCACACCTTTCCATTGATGTTCCTTCTTTACAGCCACTAAAACTCACACACGTCTTCTCAAAGACTTGCAATGTTACTCCAGAACTGGTCATTGCCATCTGATTTTCACCCTACAGATAGTAATTCAAAAGCATACTGTTCCAAGGACAGCAGGGACATTTAGAAGATTCAGCCACTTTGCCACATATGCCACCTGTATTTTTTTATGGTTTTCGTACATGGGATGATGATGTTAGGAATTCCCCTATACAATATATCACAGTGCTATTATTTGTTACTCCAAAGCGGGTCACTGTCTGGAAGACAAAGAAACACTCCTTAGCACTGAAACACTTGGAGGAGAAAGGCCAAAAAAATTCAAATGGATCCAATCTCAAGGGCATCAGCAAATTGACCTCCAACATGTTTGCCTGGGTTTCATAATGAGAGAAAGCCACATTTTAATTTCAAACAATTATGGAATAACTACATACAATTTACAAAAACTTAGGCAACGTCGTTATGGCAGCAGTGAGGCATTAGTTACGTTAGGACCAGATTGCTAAACTCCTACATATTCGTATGTGCCCAGGCTTTGTCCAGCTGAAGAGACAATTTGGTATATTCTCTGGAACCTAAGGCCACATATAATTTACACAAAGTGGAGCAGACTGCACTGCTTTGAGTTTTAACACAGATGCAGACGTTTTCAGAAAGACAGCATATGGCTGGGACAGCCTTTAAGTTGCCTCGGCCACCAAGAGAAGGACAGGATCTTGAGGACTGAAGTCCAATCAACTTACTATATTTGCTTTCCTACTCATCTGCTTCTATGAACCTGGCACTTAAAATCTCTGGATTACTTCTTAGATGTTTGATATACGTGGAAGCTATTAGAACACAACTCAACAGAAGGCATAGTTCTACACATATAGCTTGGTCTTGCTTTGCACAGCCTTTATTTACCATGAGATCTGACAACAGCTCTTGCTCTCTTATGACATGAGATGGCTCTTGGTCCACCAGTGCTAGACAACTGCATCCAAACAGAGTGATGAGGGCAAAGACTCACCCCATGTCATCTCGATTTCAGCCAGAAGGCCTTGGCTGTTTTCTGCTAGTGCTGGTTTTGGCTGGGATAGGGCTAATTTTCTTCCCATTGGCTGGTATGGGGCTATGTTTTGGATTTGTGCTGAGCAGGCCTTACACAAAGGTAAGGCCTTTTCTGCTTTTCGCACTGCCATGCTGGGAGAGAAGTTGGGGGTGCCTTGGAGGCTGGAAGGAAACACAGCCAATACAGGTGACCCACACTGACCACAGGGATATTCCATACCATATGACATCATGCTCAATATATTAAGTTGGGGGTAGAAGAAGGAAAGGGAAGACATTTGCAGTGAGGGGGTTTGTCTTCCCAAGTAACCATTACACATGATGGGTCCCTGCTCTCCTGGCAATGGCTGAACACCTGCCTGCCCACGGGAAGCCGTAAATTAATTCCTTGGTATGCTTGGCTTGTGTGTACAGCTTCTGCTTCCCTATTAAATTGCCTTTATTTCAATCTATGAATTTTCTACCTTTTACCCTTCTGATTATCTCCCCAACCTGGTTGGCGGGAGAGCGAGCCAGCAGCTGTGTGGGGCTTGATTTCTGGATGGGGCTAAACCACGACACCGCCGTTCCCATGCAAAGGATACAAAGGGCTCCAAATACTTCCTTGCTACTCTCTATGCAGTGCATTAGAAAGCTCAAAATCCCTTACCAGAATCTCATAAACCTATACTCAAATTGAAAGCGCTTCATGACAACAGTTTTGCTATATTTTTTATCAAATTATGTCAAACCATCTGTAACTTCTGGGTAAACCTTAGGTATCTGAAGTCTCAAAGCAGGGTATTACTATCAGTGGGCTCACACCAAACAGGGCCTTCTATAAAAACATGGTCTTGTGTCCCAAAAGACTACAGGCATGCAGCTTGTGAGAATGAGCAGGATCATTACACATTTTCTCATACCTACTCTTCTACTGGCCAGAAATAGATTGACAGCCAGCAGCACCAGATCAGCATTTAGCCTCACTGCTGCATGAAATTGTTAGGTGCTGAAAAAGCAAGGCAGAATTAATTCTGTCTGTAACTACCTTTGAGAAAAGTGATTGGTAAAATGATCTCCCTTTCAGTCTCAGAACTCTTTAGAAAAAGGCAGATTTAAAAAACAAAACAAAAAAAAACAAAACAAAACAAAACAAAACAAAAACCTTTTAAAAATAAAAAAGTCCTTACGTAAGTATATTTAGGGAATGATGCCTATGAAACAGACTTTCTGAAACTAAAATTTTTCAAAAAGGAAGAGACTGAAAAACTCCTTTTAAAGCCTTTAGCATTCAGGCTAAATACTTCGCTACTTCAACCTTCCCACCATCATCTTCATTCATAAACTTCTAACTAGCTGCAGGTTGATTAAAAAAAAATTCTGTTCGTGTGTGACAAGTTGAAAGTAGTACAACATGAAGGTTAAAAATTCAATGATTTTAATACAACCCCTGCTTGAGGTAATTTACCATTCATACTATTTTCATTCAATACGAGTTGTCATTTTACCAGCCCATTCTTACATAGTTCAATAATGATAAGGTTAGCTTTGAAGTGATTCCTTTATGTTAATGACATTCTCCACATGTTGGGTCATACTTCAGGTTAAAGAACTGAAAATGTAAATGAATGCCCATTAGGGTGGGTAATAGCCGATCATTAACTTTATATTTTATTAGATCTGCCAGCCTTACTCTCTCTAATTAAAGGACAGTGATTTTTTTTTTTATACCTCCCAACAGTACAAATGTACTCTTCGAAGTTATACACATATATTTTTGTAACATAAATTCAGTGGGTTTATTTGTCTTTCTGCCTAAATTTTTTTCTAATTTATATTAGTACATTAGTTAGCTATCTTACAGAAAAATTTAATTGTAATTTTAATAAACACACTCCCAATAGTCTTATTTTCTCATTTTAGCAAGGAAGAAAGCTACAGAATTTTGCAATCTGTTAATGCAAATGACGGGAAAAAGACTAAAAAAAAAAAAAAAAAGATGAAGTTAGTTCTATTCTTTTAAAATACTAAAATTATCTTCTACTACTGTAGTCACTGTCTGAAGGAATCAACCTATGTTGTTAATATTCGTTACGCACAATAGTCTACTTACAAGTTTCCATGCCTTCATCGTCATCATCTGCTACAGGTTTATCATAGGATTTGTCTATGGCAGCTCTGAAGCTTTCGTTGCAGCCTCGTCCTCGGATAATTCGCGGGCGCGGACGGTGGAAGGGAATGTCACCATTCAGAGTCACCTCAGCAACTGCTGTCTGCAGGCTTTCTAATGAGCTGGATTTCTTCAGACCTAATGAAGGCCCCACATCTCTGGTTGGGGAACCTTAGTGATTTAAGGGGGGGGGAAATAATGTAATTAGAATTAGTATTGAGAACTGCATGCTTGATTATGCATATCCATCCTGAAAGTCTTTGGGGACACACTTAACATTATTCACATCGCCTCTCAATAATCTGTAGGGAATTCTCCACAGATTTGTTGGTCTCAGAAGCGAATGAGTATGTCAAGTCACAGTCAACGAAACAGACAACATTAGCAACGTCTGGCTTTTCAAATCAGTGAAGAGAGACCAACATCCATTACTATTATTTTAAACAATTTAAATGATAAAGAAACCATGGGGCTTTAAAAACATAGCTCATAAAAGCAACAGAGATGCATATCTAATGGAATTAAACAAAACTATTAATTATTTTTTATTTGAGCAGAAAATTTCATCTGTACTAGCAACTGATGAACAGAGAGAAGATTATGGGCATGAATCCTACTGTGGTTAGAGAAAGAGTCTTGCAAAGTAGCCTGACTTCTGGCATCAAAGAACACACTGTTTGTTCCAGTTTTAAAGACTTGCATCAAATTGCTAACAATTTCATAATTAAATGTTCCAATAAATATCAGTTGACTTGTTCAGATTTTGTGAAATTGCTTAAAAATAATCTGTGGAAAGGACCCAATTAGACAGGCAATACCAGTTATCCAGCTGGAAAAGAAACACACTCCTGGCAGTCACCATGTTGAAGTTTGGGCAGCATTACAGCTGGGGCTGAGGGCAGCTCTTAGCGCTGCAGAATGTCCAGAGGTGTGCCAAGGAAACCCCAGGCAGTATTCTGCAAAAACTTTTCTCCATCTGGATTTTTGTTTTCAGGTTTGTGGACTAACTGTACAGCCTCTGTTCTTTAGGTAAACTGTCAGAGCGCAAAGCATCTGACAATTGCACAAATTAGATTTCATATTAAAGTTAAAACTGAGAGAAATCTTTCAAGGCTAGGGGAAAATCACTGCATTTATATGAAGTGATTTAATTCAAAAGCACAGTACAGTCTTCGCTAGATTTTGCATAGGATTTGGGAACGGAGAGCAAGATGAGGTGGTACAACATCAGTATGGCTGTATTTCCTGAAATTATGAGACCAGGGCCCTCTCTACCCAGAGGGAACAGAACAGATAAATGTTGTGGTACCACAGCAGCCCAGGTGGTGGGTTGTTACTCAGCTGACATCAGTATCCTTATCTGACAGAGGCACAGAAAGATAAATTTCACAGCCAGACACCAATGAGAGACAGAGCTAAGACCTGGTATACCCCCAGGTGTACCAAACCTATGAACAGTACATTAGTAAGTGCGGTCTGGTGTGAATAAAAGTGTAATAAAGGAAAACCTTTTTTAAAGTATTTATCTCATAATAATATAAAGTTCTGAAGTTGATCCCTATTCTGGTAGATATTACGAGAGAGAAGAGAGGCAGTATCAGTCACTGCTCTTTATGAAAGGTATGTGAAGTTACCTTAAAATGGGGAAAACTGCTACTACACTATTAAAACTATTCAGTATTGGTTGGGGAAGAAGGGGGTTACTGGGCCCACAGAAAGGATGCAGAAAAGCAGCATGACAAGCCTTCCCCATGTAATTTTTTAACTTGGTATGAGATGCAAAACAGCAAATGCCTTCATTTTCTATCCAGTTATGAAAAGTTTGAGAAATTACAGTAAACTGAAATCCCTCAGATAAAATAAAATCAAACAGCAGCTATCAAAGTATTCCCCTTCAGCTGACCTACCGATGAGATGAAGTTGTAAACAGAAAGAAACCAAAAACCCTCTCTCACAGGTCTACACAACTCCTGTATTTTGATTCCCCCAGCAGTTCACAGACCTGCTGCTTGGAGCCTTGGCCAAAAATAAACACACCCCAACGAATGAGAACCTTTCTCTTTATGAACTCATATGTCCTAGAAGAAGCCACCCTCTCACTCACAGCCTGGATGTGCTGGAGGGCTGAGGGCCATGAGGATGGTTGGGGCCAGAGTGCAATGTCCAGCTGGGACCAGGGAGGGTTGGTGGCTTCCCAGTTGTGCTAACAACGTGCAGTCCAGGGTCACCAAACTTCTAAACATGGGCTGAAGTCTAGGGGAGGCATTTTACATAACATTCTCTTTACCAAATAAAAGAACTCCAATTAAGACAGTTCCCTATAAAACTGTCCACTTTCTAGTTTATGCCAAATCCTGCTATTCCTCCACTAAAGCCTGCAGTGCACAAGAAGTGAGACTTTATTTTGCTCTTTACTTTTCAAGACTGTATTTTTTTAAAACAGTTCATGAGACAGAAAAAAAATGGATGCAACATTTTGAAGGAAAAAAGAGGAAACAGAACAATCATATAAACCAGCTGTTCCACAGATCCAATTTCATATACAAAAGGAAAGAGTATCCTCTTACATGGCAACTTACTGTAAACTTCCTTATTCCACATTCTGTTTTGCAACCTTCCAAATGAAATTATCATATATCTTTTCCTAATTACTGAGTGGCTCTTCTTCTAAACAATAATTATAAAGAAGGCATTTATGTGCCCATTTATGTTCATAAAGGACATTAAAAAAAATTCCATTTACTGACACCCAATACAGATCTTTGTGAGAACTGTATGTGCGTGCATAAGTTGTGCTTTCCCGAAGGAAAAGCTAGATGGGATATGACCTAATGTTGAGTACTGTAAAACTAATAATGGATTACAGAAATGATAAGAATATTTATTGAACTTGGGTGGCCATGAACACAAATGTGAACAGGTTGCAGACTCTGAAATGGGGAAGTTTCCTTTCACAAGTAATTTAAGCACCGTGATCATAAAGTTATGTATATTTTAAAACCTTCACTATCTTCTATGGTGACTTCATAGCAAGTCTACTATTTTCAAAATATACAGTTAAGTCTCCCTGTAAATTGAGTGACTTAAGAATTTATTACTAGAATTCACCAGCCAGAAAGTGAGTTGTTTACTCATAATCTGGTAAGAAAAAGCAAACTTTCTTTAAAATGGATTCTGTTTAAAATTTATGAGTCACATCAAAACCTTGTTTTCTAAATACAAAAATGTCAGCATTTTCCTCCAGCCTTTACAGCACTGGTGGTAATCATCAGAAATGTTATCTGTTCAGAATGAGTTCTACTTCTATTTTGACACCGGAATTTAAAGTAGCAAAAAAAGCAGAGGAAAAGACACATCTACCTAAAGCATATTTATATGACTGAGGATGAAAGGGATCCTTTTATCGTTTTTAAAATTTGAAGTTTATCAAAATCTCCCTTTCCAACGATTTCCTTAACAAATATCCTTTGAGGTATCTGCATCCCTCTGTAGCACAGCAGCCCTCCTGCAGAGTCTCCTCACACGCTCGGCCGTGCGGCTCTGCTCTACACACGCCTGTCCATCTCTTAAGGGCTTTGTGACATGCTCACACCACTCTGCCCCTGCCCACCACACATGCATCCCCACTCCCTATGTCCCCAGCTGGGGGACAAGGGCCAAGCCTTGCCCTCCTGACCACGTGGCCACCCACCCTCTGCTCATGCACGGCTGTGTGTGTCGGCTGCCACACGTAACTTCACAGCACGTACAGATCCAAGGAGACATTTAACACACAGATGTCATATGAAGCCCATGTGCTGCTCCCCACTCCAAGTCCTTTGTCTCTCCCTTGCACTGATGCTGTTCAACAACTCATTGTGCTTCCACTTATCTCACTTTATGGAAATTATTTACACAGTGACACACATCTGCTTGGGCCATTTGCAAAGGCACAACTCAGGGTGTCAAAGGCTATGTGATGTTTCCTGCAGTGAATAATTTTTGTCAATAAGGTAAATTTTTCATCAGCACATTCTTTTAAGTCATTTAAAATGACAATTTGTTTCCTTTCTGAAACATTATTTTTATGAACTGTCAAGTAAATGCTACCTGCAACTGATGCCAAAATCTTCTCTGGATTTGATTTAGCCAGTTTTCCAAAGGCATGAAGTCGACTTTCTAAACACTTTCTTGAAGAACATTAGCAGTCAGGCTATTTACTTACTAACATCTGTTCCATTACATTTGATAAATTCTTCCATTTCTAGTTCAACTCAGACACTAAGAGAGTAACACTTCATCTGGGGAGAGCAGGGGAGGAATAAAGCAAGAAACTGCATTAAAAACAGTTTAGTTTTGGTTCCATTTAATGAAACAGTTTACTTTAAAAGCACTGTGTAAAATAATAAATAAATAATTTAAATAAACATTCTTTGAGGGTTTTTTCTTTCTTTTTCATTTTCATAATGTGTATATGGAAAAATAACCACCCAGAGCTATAGTATGCCTGGGACTCTATAAATGAGCCATGCTCAATTGCTACTGAATATACTTCTAACCTCTAGGATGAACTGTAAACACTGCAAGGATTAGGTAATTCAAGTGAACTATAGAAAGAAAAATAATTAAAAAACTATTACAGTAACTAGGGCTGGTGAGTTCCATGCTCTTCTTTTCAGCCAATACTATTAAGTCTAACTGAGACAGTAACAGAATTTGTTTTTATCTTTTCTAAAGTAAATATATGTTGAAGTTTTCTGGCTTCTAGAGTTCATTAAATGCTCACCACACATTTGAGCATTTTTTTTTTCCTAGAACCAGACAATTTTTAAGCCAAACTACAGTAAGTAGTTTGTTTAACAGCCACATCCATCTTCAGTAATGGGAGAAATCCAGTGTTTATATACAAAACCTGGTTAAAAGCACGCAAGATAAATAAAATAAAAGTACAGTAAAAGGTGTTTTTCCTTTTTTTTCCACCCACTGAACTTTCTATGCACAAAATATTTAACTGCCTTGTCCAGCTGGTATGGTCATGCTCTTTCACCCACGTGTAACACCCAGGTGTTACACATAGAGAAAAACTACACTCAATTCATACCATCCTCTATTTGATACCACCAGAACGACTGTGGACTTTTAAAAACTAGGCATCATATTTTACTAAAACACACAGGTTTTATACCATTCTAATCAGATCCCATTCAAATAGGCAGGTTAATAAGAAAATTAAAAATAATTTATAATAATCATGAGTTTGATCTTTAACTCCTTTTTATGTGAATAATGCTCAGGGGTGAAGGCAGTTCCTAAGCACTGATTATTACCACAGCCGTTAACACAATTCATACATTCACACTCTGATGGCTTTAATCCTTCAAAACATTCATACATTTTAATTTTGTGTACTAATTCTTAATTTGTAAAGCTGCAACTCTGTGTCCATATTCTTCAAAACTTAGCTGTTCAAATAAAAATTATAATTTTATCACTTGATTACTTATAGCTTTTCAGTATTCCTACTCATGTTATAAAGTCTGGTTAAACAGAGATGCAGTTGTGATTAGTAATTGTAAATTCTGTATGGAATGCACTACTCCTTAAATCATGCTAAAATAAATAATATTTTCAGGTTAAAAAGGTGAATTGTTCCTAATTAGAGTTAAGTAATGTTATGGTGTCCTCTGGATCTAGCCTAATTAAAATAGCATTCCATAGGTCAAAAGCTAACTTATATTAATAAATCATAAAGGTTTATAATTGCAGTTGGTGCATTATTTTAATTACTAATAAAAAATATGCCTTGAAAGCTATTTCTCATTATCATTTTGTGAAACAGTACAATGAATGGTATGTGGAAAAGATTCTATTTACATATTCCTTTGTTCTTTTACAAGGCTCAGGTTTCAGCTCCACAAGCAAATCAACTTGCACAAATAATCTTCAACTCAGCACACAACATGTATCTGATGACCACTTAAGGCCAAGGTAGCAGTTTTCTAATTAAAATAATTATTTTCAAGCACTGTGTTAGCACTGTAATAGCCAAACACTTGACTTTTCCAAATCATCTATTCCATGCATTTCAGTTTGAAGCTAGGAGGAGGTTTTCAAAGATTTTTTTTTGAGAGGACAAAAAACTTCAAACAACTCCAAATATTTATGAGTTCAAAGTGTAGAAACAGGTGTCTGCCTATAGTCACATGCATGACCTGGTTGAATATGATACCCTAGATACTTATCTCCATAGAAAATTTTCTTTTTCTGTATAACTTGATTATTCACAACAATAGAAAGCAGCCATGCAAGTACTGGAATATTCATGTTCTCATGCAATTTGACTGGCAGTTCTGTAATTGTGGTAAGCTGCTTTGACCAAGGTTTCTATAGCAACAGCCTTACTGTCAATTCTTACCTGTTTTCTGGTCATCCATTGTACTGAGCTTAGTCTCGTCAGCTACTGTTAAAAGGTAAATGCATAACGGTTAGCCCAGTTAGTGCCCATGCCCCACATGCATCCAACATTCCTCCTGTTTTGCCTTTTCTTTCTCAAGTTAGGGGACCTTAGAAATGTCATACTTCATGCAAATAAACTGCAACAGTAAGCAAACATTCCGGGTAGGAATGGCAGCAGACTAGTAACCTTCATGCAATGTCAGTCATGTTCACATCACAGGCAGGTACAATTGGTTATTTACACGTTAGCACATCGCAACTAGTCAAGACAAGTAATACCACCAACCTTACTGTACCCTGAGGAAGTTGGTGAATTAGGGATTGTAGGTAAGATATTCACAACTATTGTAAAGGAGTGAATTGGATTATAAGTGCATTATATTTTATTCTTCTGGAGTAGAGAATTTTGTGTGTTTAAACAACCAAAACTCATTGTTTCAGGTCACTAGAGTCCACAAATCAGAATCTAAATTCAGTGGCAGAAAAATAGATGGGCTTGTTAGCAATTACTTATTCTCAGTTGGTTTATGAGTTAAAATGATCAGCTGATTGCCTGTTTTAGCTGTGGCTAATTTATAGGGCTTCTGATATAAATATTAAAACTTGGATCTCAAACAGATGTCAGACTTGCCCCATTTTCTAATTTTGAATTAATCTACAAACTGAAAGACTCTGAAGGACCTTTAAGGCTAACTGCATTACAACAATGAACTGAGAATAAACCTGGCTACACAGAACCACAGTGAGGTACAATTTTACACAGTTATTCTAAATGGATTGGTAAAATGCACTTTTCACCTCCATTTTAATAAATACTGTTTATTATGTTTATGTATAACCATATATTCAGAGAGCTACAACGTTTGAATGTATGGACATTTACAAACAACAAACGATACACAGGCCACTTGGCCATTTAAGTTAGTATTTTTCTTCCCACAAGTAGACATTATGTGCAGTAGTACTGCACATACACAATGTGTTTGGAATTACAAAATCTATATACTTACAACATGAAAATCAGGTTCAAATAAAAAAAAATTGAAAAAATATCACTCACTACCTAGATCCATGCTTTTGGATTTTCGTGTTTTAACAAACTCCAACTGACTGGCATCTGAAAATTGCTTTGTACGCTTTTCTGACATGCTCTGGCGTCCAAAACCCTCTCGCTGGAAGGCAAGCACTGGATCAACATCTGGACTAAGAGTGCTGTAGGAAGGGAAAAAAATCATGCGAACATTTATCAAGATCACGCAACTTTTCACTCTTCAGAGAAAAGCATTTATTTAGCACGTGACTTCTACCAACGATAAAGTGCACAGTTTTAAATAAACCACTGCAAGTATTCAGTTACACACACGATGGATTTGTTTTACTGCATCAAGCAATTCTAGTTAAAAAGTATAAAGAATTTCACTTAAGAGCTTAATGAAAGATATACATATCTGGTGCACTATACACATACTATCAGAACATAAAGCCCAACATAGGAATAATTTGAGGGAGAATAAAACAGTTTCTTTTGCTTCCTGAAAAACAAATATATTCTATTGATAGAAAATGATGAGATTTTTCTTCATCAAAAAATGTTTTTAGTAAAGCATAAATAGAATCTGTCCTGCCTGAAGCCCACAGAGCTTTAAACTTCTTCATTTAAAGACTTTGCATCAAAATTTCTCTCCATATGTGAAATTGTTTGTAAATTTTTCACAGCTTCTCTTGCTTTTGACCTGACTATGACAGACAACCATATTTTTACCCATTGCTTCCCTATAGAACAAGTATTCACCACAATGGATCCACCACTAAATCAAAAACAGGGGTAACTGTTCTTAGTTTTGGTTTCTTCTGAAGGTTTCTGATGTGACCTTGGCTGAGTGAGTCAGGTCTGCGGCAAGCTGCATCACAAGCATGCCAAAGATAGATTTACTAATTTACTAATTTTACTAATCAAACATTGGCAGAATCATGAATGTGAGCAAAATTTGGTGTGCAAGCTAAACCCTAGGCTTGCAACGTGTCACCATGGCCACAGCACACATTAAAAACAATTAAAAAAAAAAAAAAAGGCAAGATTGCTTATTGCTAATAAACAGTATGAAAGGAAACACACAAAGATCTTCTGACTCTTGGAAAAGGGCAGAGTACTTAAATTTCTACTTCAGCTGGCACAAAAAGAAATCAAAAGCATAAAATGCTGAAAAATGAGTATTTTGCACCATTGTTATCTATCCTATAAGAAAATGATCCCTCAAAATCCCCTCTTTGATTGTTGTTGTACTTTAAGATACAAAAAAGCTAAGCATTTTGTCACTGAGATCTCTAAGTAGATCTCTAAATGTCATTCAAAATATTGTGTACACACATCTGTCTGGTACAACATATTTTTTACTGTAAGGGGTAAGCATAATACACATCTCATTCCTAGTGAGAAACAGGCAAATAGTAAATTTCTGCAGAAACCAACTTATACTTTTAAATTCTGTAATGTGTTTATTTATGTATGCTATGTACTATAATTTACAGAAGCATCTTTGATCAAGAAATACCTGAGCATCAGGCACAACAGGGAATAGAGGTGAGGAAAAGTGTCCAAAGGCATAAAGGACAAAAATCACTATCCACATTACCAGGCAGCCGAGAAGAAATTCAGTCTAGTAATTGCAGATTTACAAATAATAATATATGTGGACGTGACAAGCACATAATACTTCAGTGTGAGCAGGATCAGAGCTTATATGAATAAAGCCAATGTCAAGTGCCTTTTGACTTTAATGCTTCTGGCTCAGGCTCATAATGTTTTACATTTAATTACTGCAACTATTTCAGAGATGTCTGCACAATTTAGCAACATTTTGAAGCATATGCTTAAAAGCTCTGATGAATCAGAGACCAAACTCAAAAATAACTATTTAGTCCTCACATTCACTCCCACAAAATAGGGGAAAAATTATCTCCACACGATAGAAATATAAAATAGTCAAGGCCAATACACTACCGTAGCATTTACAGCAATGCAACACACAGCTGAATAAGAACGACCGAAGTCTGAAATGTCCTCCAAAGTGACTCAAACTGAACTCACGGGGTTTCAACACCTTTCATAATCAGATTATAATTGACTTTCCCAAGGCCACACAGGAGTTTCTGGTTCACTGCTACTCAGCCCTGCCTCTGAAGGCCAGCAAAAATGTGGTTTTACTAAGCGAGAACTTTTTTCCAGCAACATTTGTTAGCACCATTCACATTGTTAAAGGTGACCAGCTTCATCTAGCTGAACAAAATGTATCCTGTGACACTTTCTTCAAAAAGGGTGAACTTCTAAAACTATTTCTTTTGGCTGTATGCTTCTTTTTTTCATATGAGCTTGCTTTGATTCATCTCTATAAAGCTTCTAATAGAGGTGAATATCATTTCCATGTAAACATAGCACACACATACATATTGAAGTCCTAAGAACAGACTAAAACTCCAAAGTCAAATATAACTTGAAAAGTACATCACAGCTCCCTGAGACAGCAGGGGGCCTGGACATGGCATCAGCAACTGGGAATGTGGGAGACTGGATCCCAGCGTTGCCACTGACACCACCTTTAGGGACTTTCTGCTTCCTCGATCAGCATGCCCTTCTCACACTTCCCCTTCCACACACACTTGGTAGGGGAATCATTATTCCATGTTTACATAGTATTCTGCACACTAAAGGTGCTACTTAGCACCTTTATCTGAGCCCTACGCAGAGTTATCAATTTTCACGTCCTGTTTTACTTCTGTTATTAACGACCCATTAGTGTGTTTTAGTAATTACGGAAGAAGCAGATCAAAGGAGTCTGAATGCTTCTATATTGTCTAAAAGTATTCAAAAGTCCCCATGAAGAGCCACAAATGCAAAAGCCAATGAGCACAGAGGAGGAACTAATGCCCTTAAAATGCCTCATTTTAATATTTTTCAACTACATCAATAAAAGACAGAAGGTGAATTTAGTGCAAGTCATTAAGCAATGCCAAATGCAATTTACTATATTCTAGCATATTTAACAAATAAGATTTCTGGAATGACAGCTGATCCTTAAAAGAATGT
This sequence comes from Lophotriccus pileatus, assembly GCA_035583135.1. NCBI lineage: Eukaryota > Metazoa > Chordata > Aves > Passeriformes > Tyrannidae > Lophotriccus > Lophotriccus pileatus. Next base: position 12,824,926 of record JAWWES010000081.1, on the reverse strand, counting down.
AACCGTCTTCTGACCCTCAGTGTTATTAAAATTCCACTTATTAATCCTGTCTTATTGCCCCTTTGTTTTCATAACATTTTCATCAAGGATTAGGGAGATATTGTGAGGCTGGAAAAGCTTACATTTTCTTCTGTGATTCAGAACAGCTGCCATTCTTGTTTGGATAACCCTTCATCCATATTCTTAGTTTTACCCTTTGTGCCTTCCAGCAAAATCATACAATGCACCTTCATTTTACAAGTCTTCCTTCATCCATTAGCAACAGGAAATTAATGCAACACTCTAATTCTAGTGCTATTTACTTTTTTTTACGGATAGAATACATTAGATAGTAAAGTATGGAACTGATCTACTCTTTTAAGTGCCACTGTGTCTGAAGACCTTTACAGTTTCTCATACGTGTTTAAGTTTTTTGAGCACGATCAATTCCCCAATATCTAATCCCTATTTTTATTACTGTTATTTCATTTACTAAGTATATGATTAGCAAGACACGTTGCAGAAGTCAATGTAAAAGCGTCTGCACATTTCAAATGGGTTTTTACTCCATGTCATAGGTTTTTGCTCATATTTGGCTAAAAAACCCACCCTCAGCAATAAGCTATTATGTACAGGCTTCGGTACCATTCTACTTAAACGTCTCAGATACTCAGCTCTAAAAGCTTTTACAAAAGTCAAATGGACTTTTCATGGGCCCCAATTACAGGTATGACTTGTCCACGAGAAGAACTGAAACATTAAAAAAAAAGGCAAATGAGGATGAAAAAGTTACCTTTTTATGCAACCATTAGAACAGTGCTTAAAATATGGAACTCAGTTCCTGGGTACAAGATGAAATAAACTAGTATAAAGCAAAGAAGCAGCTGACAGGTGCATATCAGCTGGCAGGTGCTATTCCTGTTTTATTAAGGTATTGCTGACGCACTCAAAACAGGCTCAGGGGACAAGAAAAATAAGAAAATTCATATACTTCACACCATTCGTGGTAATTATCTAGCTTTAAGAAGTGGCAGTGTACAGGGGTGGGCTTTTATTTTGCTATTAATTTTGCTATTAATATAGATGATTACAGGACTTGCAAATTAAATCTTAGATCTGTATTAATTGTACTAACTAACCAATAAACAGTATTTCTTTGCCAGAAACCTAAGCAAGTAAATAATGGAGTTCAATGCATTTCTCATTAGGACTCTTTTATTAAAATGCATTAAATTAATGGATGAGTCAACCTAAGATTCACAAAAATTATTTTTACTATGGATTGAGCATATAAAGTTACTATCCATAGTTTTAAATGTGCAACTATTACTTTCCAAATATTTAAATGTAGAGCTATTACAGTACATTGTCTTTGCAAATCATATAACAATATGAATGGTATTTCTTCGCACATAATGAAGCAAAATAGTTCTTTTCACACAAGCATTAACACTAAGGAAAAATAAAGATCTGCTTTGACCTCTAAGCAGATTTTAAAAGTACTGTACATTATCAGGAAATGCAATGAAGTATACAGAAGTATTGAAAAGCTCTTAGAGCTATAATGCAATATAAAAATAAAATGTTTGGTTTATAGATTTAGAAATATTTACAGTGAGGTTTAAAAATTAAGATTTCCAATCTGTCTTTCATAAACTCAAGTGTTTAAATTTTGCAATTTTTTTTTTACAAAAGCTAGCTCAGTTGGCAATTAAATCAATATTAAATCATCAAATTAATATAGCTATATACTGATTTTGTCTTAGTAACATTTCAACAAATACGCTTTAACAGAACATAACACTGCAACCAGAAGTATTTGTGAAGACTTCCTTCCTGAAACAGGGACAATTACCAGTTTGAAAACAGTAAAATCCAAATGTGATGAAAAAAAATAATTTTAGCAAAACCCAAAAATGTAGCTAAAGGAAAGGATGCAATCACATCTATCTCTTTTTTCCTTCCACCAAAGCATGCTCTTACCAGTCTGTTGACTCATTAATTGCAGCTTTAGCCCATCCACCAGTATCAACAGTGCCAAAGCCAACATCATCATGGGAGCTGGATGATGACTGGTCAGACAGATGAGGAGGAAGGACCGACAGCCTGTCATCTTCAATAATGACAGTGTCATCTTGAGGCATGTTCACTGTTGGAGACAGCTGATATTTACCTGGAAAAAAAAGGAGAAAAAACCCCCAAAACTAAATATTGGCAGAAAGTGCAGAGAATGCCTTGAAAAATATATAATCACAGCTGATAAAAGGTCATGTAAAACTGCAGTGCAACTGATAAGAGTGACACAATGCAGACAACAAAATTAACTATGTCTCAGTTTATACTTATCTTTCTATACAGAGGTCTGAAGAGTAATGCACACCAGTTGTATCTGTGGCCTACTGGAAGAAGACCATAGTGTCACAGAAGGGTTGAGGTCTGGAAGGGACCTCTCATCTGGTCCAACCCTTCCTGCTCAAGCAACGACACCTACAGCCAGTTGCCCAGGATCCCAGTCAAATTGCTTTCGAGTACTTCTCCTCCACCACCTCCCTGGGCACTCTGTCCTAGTGCGTGGTCACCCTTACAGTAAAAAAGTGTTCAGAGGGAACCTCACATGTTTCTGTCTGTGCCCATTGTCTCAGATCCTGCCTGAGGAACTGCTGAAAAGCACCTCTCCTGTAAGACAGTAGTTCTTCTTGCATCACATCATTTGGTAGAAACAAAGAATGAGTTCAACAAGGGCTAACAGAGCTCATCACTTCTTCTGGTCAGTCTTGCCCTCATGAAATTAGATTATATGATCTTACTAAAACAATTAGTAAAATTGTCACATCTCTTGAGGAGAAACACGCTAGCTTAATCAACCATTAATCTGACAAAAACCTGTAAATTATGCACCAGAGTAATATATTGCAAAACTTCTATTTCCATAACATAAATTGCTTCTATGGACACATCAATTATTTCCATCCTTTACTTTTCCTATAGATATGGAAAAATTGTGTAGAGTAAGTTTTTAGTTACCATCACTACCTTTGCATGCAATTATTAAAAAACAAATGAAAAACCAAAACTTTATGTTTAAAGAGCTAGCTAAGATCCTCACTGAACTAGATAATACATATTGCACAGTTTTCAAAAAAGGTGAAAACTGGCTTCAAAAAAGATCATTAAAGAAGGCTGAAGAAGTGGCTGGAAGAAAAAGGTACTGCACAGTGAATGTCTTGTCCCTGTCAAACTGAAATGAATGTATGCAGTTTGCATAACAGCTGATTCTGCCCAGTAATAGCTCCTTTGATGGACAGATTAATGTTTAGCCTGGTAATGTACTTCTTTCCAAACATAATGCCTACAAGACTGTTAACTCTGTAGTTAATAACGTCCCCAAAGAATTGATTGTGAAAAGGTATAACCTTATGGCATTCGGCAGATTGAACTTCCCATGTGAGAGGCTACAGTAATGCAGTAACATTTTTAACTTTTCACTACCCTTCTTTATATCTGACAAGGGTGAAGACTGACATTTTAATAGTTGCTTTGGAATTTAGGAGAAAACCCATCTGACGTGCCTATGCTTTTCATTGCAAATGAAGCTAAAAGCAGGTGAAAGGCTTCACCTCCAGCAGATGGCTAGACAAACCTCAGCAATGGACTGAATACATCCTTTGTGCAGAACTCAGCTGAAGTGGACAGAAAATACCCCTGGAGAATTAACTCAGTGAGTGTTGTGAGAAATGTTACAAGGAAACATCAAAGAAACTTCAAACCCAGTAATCATCAGTATATTTGACTGATCTACAAATCTAAGGCGTTGCTCTAGCTGTCTACAAACCTCCTCAAGACAATAATTTTCCCTCAGGCTAGGAAAGTGCTATAAAATTTAGAGTCTGAATACATTTCAAGTCCAGTTTTGCATATATTAATTCAACTTCAGTGAGGTAATCTGTAATAATATGAAGTATTTTGGACAGTGTACTAAGCAAGGGAAAACATTCTCCCTTTCAAGTGTGTCTCATCTTAGGGCAATGATGCTCAAATTTCTTGGACAAGTTACCAATCTAAAGAAGCATAGCAGACCACTCCAAACTATGGGATAAGAAGGGTTCCCATCTGCCTGTGCAAAAAAAAAGAAGTCTCAGAGCTCCAGTACCAAATAGCTGGTCTCCAGGTTCATGAAGATTTTCACCTTGGCAGTTAGTTAAAACACGCCAAACAGCAACACTTCAAACCTATTATATACCTATAATAGACCAGCGGATAGTCTGGAACTGAATTAAACTACGAACATAAAGCACTCAAAAAAATCCTGAGCATACACAGTACATAATGTGAACAGCAGGCCTATTCAAGAAGAACTAAACTGCCCTGGGTCCTTTCAAGTCTTGAAATTCTGAAGTTAATCTGAAGTTAAGTTAATAAGTTTGCTGGAATAACTTGGCTCCCATACTACCACTTCATTGCCATAAAACTATATCTGGCTTGATCCCTGAGCTTTTGCTATTGCTTTCTCTTTAAAGTCTGGTCTACAAAATCTGTTCAATGGTCTCACTATATGTTCAAAGCCCAGTATTCCTTTATGAATGACTCATGAGCATTTTGATACTGTGGGATTCAGACCAATTGTACAACAGACGCCTGGGGAACGTCTAAGGAGAAGAATTTTTCCACTATATCCAGGCCTTGGATCTGTCAACTGTTGTATCAGAAAATCACATTGTGATGAGATTCCTGGCCAAGGAACTACATTCTAATTGTAAAGGGTTATTTTCATTTCAGTGACACACACACTCTATAACTTTAACTAAATTTTTGTCAGTAGTGCTTCCTCCTGATTCTACCCTTAAGACAGCAATTATTTATGTAGAGAACAAAGTATTTCCTCTTGTGTAGGAACCATCAAATTTCTGGGGGATCCTTCAGGATGAAAGGCAGATTCAGTGCAAGCAATTGTTATTCTGTGCACCCCCCTGATAACTAACTTCTGTTTAGTCACCGTTAGCAACAAAACTCACCACGTTCATAAAAAAAATATAAGCAACTAGAAGAAAGAGATGAAAGAGGACTTTGTACTAAGCTGTTTGTTGTATAAGAATAATTTATTATAAGACAGGAGCTATGTGTTTGTGTATTGCAAAACTCAGGAGCATAATGCATGATATACAAGAAAGGTGTATCAAAAGAAGAGACTTGAATTTTTAATTATAGAGTCAAGCAAACCAGTATAACACAGTTGTTATTCTGAATGTGCTAACAGCATGCAACCAGAAAATACTAAAATAAACAAACAGAAGGGTTTATTACAGCCATCTAATTCTTAAAAGAAAAGACCTAATTTGTATAAATAAAAAAGCCTCATCAAAAACAAAAATATTATTCCCTGAATACAGAAAGTTAAGTCTCTCTCCATCAGAATTTTTCAGAGAAATATTATCAAATGAAAAAACCAAAATCAATAATAGTAATAATCATTTAGAAAAGTAGATTAACATAAGAATCATCAGAAACATTAAAAGATTCATGTAGCCTTTTTGCAGTAAGCAAACATTATTTTACATAATTTAAATCACACTGTAAAATTGGTATTTTATTCCTACTCTCACAGCAAGGCTCTGACAACCAGTTCTTTCTGCCAGTTGTGGATCGAAAGAGTAAGGAAATTGTCTTAAATACCTTTCCTTAAAATTACATTAGTGCATTTAAAAGAAACAAAACTCTCTTAAAAGCTTCCTTCCAACTTTAAGCAAGGACTAAAAACAGCCGGTATTTTCTAGACTTTGAGATTATTGCTTTTGAATAGACTAGCTTAGGAAGGACTCAAACCCATCAATTTTATCCAATAGCAAAAGCAGCAGAAAGATCTACTCCTTCACCCATGAAACAAGCTGTGACCTGCTCACTAATAAGTACTGAGAGTACAAAAGTTTACACAGTTAAGCCCATTGAGGGGTAAATAAAAAGACATCAGATGCTTCAGAGAGCCCAGAAGTCAGAGGGCTTCTTGATACGAGGAGAACACTCAAGGGAACCAGCACTGCACAAAGCACTCCTTTTGGCTTGTTTTCATGGTCAGGGAAGGTACAGACCTCCTGTCTTCCTGAGCCAGATTGTTCTTAAGAGTAATCCCCACTTTTAGGCCAATTTTCAAGAGAGGAAAAAAACTCTGGAAGAGTCACGTAACATAAACATTCTCAAAAAAGTAAAAAAGGCCTGAGTTTTTTTCTCATTATCAATGCTAAAAGGACAGGAATTCCACTGTGTAATAAATGATTGGGTCTTACAAATGCTAGCTATTCTGAAACAAGCAACTAAACCTATCTCTTGCAACAGGCTTTCTGTCATCTTTCTGTCATCTGGCACTGCAAGAAAGCTTGCATGCAATAATAACACAAAAGGTTGTGAACACTGCAGCTTTAACCTAGCGGTACTGATTAATTCAGAAAAATCAGTCTATTAGAAAACTGACTGTTCCCTAAAAACTGGGTTTATACAGCTCTGTGAAGCTGCAGAAGGGAACAGCCCAGTCAGTTCTGGAAAGACCACTTTCAGTTATGCTCCACTAGATCACATTTACTATGGGGTTCAGGCTCAATTTGATTTTCCATGTGCTTTTATGAAAGCATCAATGGATTTAAGTCACAACCAACCAATTTTCTACATGGTTCCTGAAGATAATACAGAAAAAACACAATTCACAGGAAATCAAAACTTGATCTTCGGGTTATAAAAATCTTAGAAAATGCAGGATGAATTTTTTTCCCCTCCTATGTTTACAATGCAGAGGTATCTAAAAGCATTAGGTTTCAAAAGCTTTCGAAATACTTTTTTTCCTTTTGTTGAAACATTAGTTACTGGGTACTGCTAAAGAGATGATACCGGACTGCTGAACTACTGGTTCGATTTGGCATGGCAAGTTCTGTGTTCCTTTGATGTGGAATTAAACTGCATTGCTGACACACATGCACACAGACTCTCTGAGTTTCGTCTCCCATCAATGGACAAGGTGTTTAAGCAATAACGTGTTAACGCTTATATGAGCTCTGTGTGTAAATCCTCTGCAGCACTGATGGAAAAAGCAGAAGGTATTGCTTTACAACTGTTTTATCTAAAGCCTTGACAACACAAGAACTACTTCTTTCTATAGTAGTGCTAAAGACTCCAAATTATTTTATCACTCCTTAAATTTGTTGACAAATAAATAGGTTTTTTTCTAAGTGTTTCTCTTTAAGAACATATGACTTTGGGTGACAAGGTTTCACGCTTCCTTGATTTTCATGTACACAATTTTTCTTCCAAGCTGCACAAAATGAAATGCAATAGAAGAGAATATTTGTTTCCAGTTATTGTTGCCCAAACACACACACAAAAAAAGAAAAGACAGAAGATTTAATGAAAGAAATACCTAAAGAGCAAACTTGTGGATTTTCAGAGTTTAGCAGCAGTCTTATTCTGTTACCACAAAGAATATGCAAACCCCAAAAAACAAAATTTAAAAAAAAAGAAACCCCAAAACAGGGTGAAAAAAACACACAAACTATTTACTGGAAAAAGCCTAAGTGGTAGACTATAAATTTTCTGAGGCTGAAAATTAATCTAAAGCAATTAAAAGCTAAGTTCAGCCTTGCTTCATATCAAGTCTATAGCATGTAATGTAAGACACTGTATGTAAGACACTAAAAAAAGTCCCAGATTTAAGGGCCACATCTTCTGTTTAAAACTTGCAACTCAAGCAAGCAATCGCTGCGTCTTCTGTCAGGTGCTATTTTCATCAAGCTGCTTTTTGTTGTGTTTAAATTTGAAAATCCGTTCAAACTAATCCCATCCTAGTCAGTAAAGTCAGCCACTCCTGTGGCAAGTCTTTATTACCTAGCTCTGTATATCAGAAATTGAATTGCTGCAGAGCAACCGCTAATAACCTCGTTATCCACTGGGACCATGCAGATGGTACAGCACAGAATCTACGCTTAGGGATGCTTAAAATTAGTTATGAGGCTTTAAAATTGGTGTCCTGCAAAGCAAAAATTCAAACAAATTAATGAAATGACCTAATAAGCATAAATGGATGCAGGTTTGCCTTATTTATTTTTGTATTTTAGTAGGACTGAAACAAAGGAAAAGAAATGTTGGGAAAAAATCATGAATTCCTATGAGTCACTGACTTCTATGCGATTGAAGACTCGACACAGGGTCTAGAACAACCAATAATTTATTGCCCCAAACCAGACATTGAAAAACCATGTTAAATACTACTGCTATTCATTCTATTACCTGCCACAGGATATAAAGCTCACTTTAGAATTCCACTTTACTTTCTTTCTCACATTAACTATCCAGAAGGCTTGTGTGGAACAATTTGAAGGCACATTTTAAGTTGGTCATTGCAACCTCCATGTTCCCTGATTCCCACATAATGCATTAATTTCCCTTCAGTGAACCACAGAGAGGAATAAAAACACGCCCTGCTTAGCAGAGCTGCTTTGACTCACCCATTATCCTACTCAAAGCCAAGTTCTTTGTGGGCGATTCGCTGAGACCCTCAATCCCGCCGTAGAGGGAGTGGGAAATCCTCCGCTCCCGGTCATCCAGCAGAGTCTCTATGGGCAGCTCTGGCCCGGAGGGGCTCCCAGGTGATTCCAACTGCACAGAGAAGGGAAAATTAGCACCCGGGGTCCACTTAGCCGCATGGGGGAACTGTAACAAATTGCCTAAGGCCTAGACCTGTCTGAGCACCAAATGAGGTAGAACTTCTCATCCTGGACAAAGATAATTTGCAATGACAGCTCTGCCTAATGACCAAGTTTCTAACCCCTTTACACTGTACCCCCCATGGTGCCCTGTCAAATTTCAAATCCTTCAGCAGAAAATTGGTGAAAAAAAAACATTGCATTTTGGTGCCTCTTTGTTGGACAATTTCTTAAACAGACAGTTTGGGCTGTTTTCAATACCATGGGCAGACAGCTCAGCCACCTTCCCCACCATGACAGCTGGACACAACAAGGTCCCCACCAGAAGCATGGAACACGAACTCCCATTTGGAATTGGACTGCTGGTGCCAAAGAGATGCAACTCACTTTCAAATGCAATCATCATGGAAATCCCAGGAAAACCGACCACTCGTATTAGTAACCAATGCAGAAACACTCAAAAGTTTTGTAGTTAGGAGAGAAAGAAAATCAAAAAGTTGTCAGACTTCACTGCAACCTTTCTTATTCTACTTGAGTTCTTTGCTGTGTCTTTCCTGTCTGCAGAGCAAAGACAGCTCACCTGCTTCATTCAGCTTGGATGCTTCCCTGGTCCCTGGCTGCAGCATCCAAAGTGTAGAAATGGCAATACTTGGGGTGCCCTCCACCCCAGTCCTCAAACCCCTAGAATTGCCAGGTTCCTGCCCACCACAACTGCAGCCAGACTCTTCAGGCCATCACAAGATGAGGTATGTGGTGGAAGAAGCAGTGGAGATGGGCTGCTTGGCCACGTGCACAGGGAAGAACACTGTATGTACATCCACCTGCCTGCCCCAACTGCCCTTCTTCAGAAGACTTCCCTGAGTGAGTTCCCAGCTCAGCCTTTGCTTGCTGAAGCCATTCATCCCCTGTCTTCCTACATATACCTCTCAGATGTTTCAAAAAGAGAGGAAGTCAAGTTTTCCTCAGTGAGCCCCAGGGAATGAGAGCTCAGGGGAAAGCAGCATCCATGCGAGGCAAAGAGAACAATTTGATATCACCTAGCTGGGTTTAGCCACCCCATCAGGCACAGGCAGCTCCACTGTCAATGCAGCTCCTGGGAACAAGGAGAACAAGCACTTGTGCACTCACAGGTCAGTGTGGATGCCCAATTTGCCAGGGCCCAGTTGCTCCCTGTAGAGACAAGAGACTCCCCACACTGTGTCCCAGCCCTCACACCATGCAGCCTTCCTGCCCCTGAAGCTCTCAGTGCACCTGGGCTCCAGCAGCCTTCTGGACTCTCAGTAATGCTACCAAGATGCTTCACCAAGACCATTAAACCAGTTCACCTAAATATTGTGAACTGAATTCAGCTCTATTAAAAATAAACAAATATTATAAAAATAGATGTAATTGGCAGGAAAGTAATATGAACTCACACATTCAAAGCATGAGCTCTTCTCACCAACACACCTCTTCATATTGAAGCATATAGTTAAATTTCAAAATCAATGTCCTAACACAAATCCCATGGCATTTATTTTATATGTATTGAAATACAGTGGGGACCAGACACTGCAAGAAACTGAGCACATTGCAAACTATTTGAAGCCACTGGGAATTTTTATTCCAAGTACTAGTCTCCAAATGAGCACGAGAGTAGTTCCTAGTTTCGGGAATTACAGTAACAAGCAACATGTTTGTTGGTTGGTTTCTTTCTTCTTGAAACAGCTGCCCATTATTAATCAGTCCTCCCGCAATTCCCAGATGACTAAGAAATGTATGCTATGAAAAACTTTATAAAATCTGCTTCAAGGGCTACAAAGCACTTGGCTACAGCCTCCACAGCAAAGGCTTTGAAGTCAGCCTGATGGACTGAAGACTTCTGACATCCGGGCGCTGGCGTGACGCCCGGTACACGGAGGGGTGGAGGTTTGCGAAACGCCACGCTACAGCCGAGGAGACCGCGACTGGGAGGTCGCAGACTCCGTAAAAATTATTATTTCTGTTTCAAAGCCATCATCTGTTTAATATAAATGAGATATTTAATGAAGTTCCAAATTGTAGACTTATCTCTCCCAGTTTGATAAGCACTGGGGAGATTTACTGCATCGGAGGGTCAACACAATTACAATTGGAGGCACGTCAAGCTGCAGGAGAATAATAAACTTGCAGTGCAAGTGAATTAGACTCAATAAGGTTTAAATTGTGAAATGAGGATTTGTTCTATTAGTTTTTTTAAATTGCAGATTACAGCTGACAGCTTTACTGAAAAGTAAATTAAACAATATTTGTAGCCTCTGTTATAGAGGAATCTAAGGCAAAGTTGAAGAGAAATGTTAAATTCTGAACACTCTAAGAAAAAAAGAGCATAGCAACATTAAACTGCTTGAAAGCTTAAACTTGCATGATACAGGTATTAAATTATGTACTAACCTTTATTTCACTGCCTTTAAATAAGGTGTGAAAATATCAAAGTGCTTTGGGATTTATTTTCCCAGTGATATATTGACGACTTTATGTAACAAGTGTCCAGCTTTTAGTGAACCATATCACACAGTCCTTTATGTGACAACCCATCAACTTTCAAACTCATTTGTAGAAAGATCTCAAGAGATTTTCAGAAAGATACTGATAAGAATCAGAGAAATACATAGAAATTCACTCCTGGTAGTAAAGTACAGGGTAACAAAAAGAAATAAAATGAGCTTTGATTTTAGATGGCTGTGTTTTGTGAAATGAATCACATTTTTTAAAATTTCTATGGGGAAAACTTTTTCCATTTCTAATTAGCATCTCAAAAGATGGGTTTAAACAAAGAAATCAACAGTCAACTATACAAATATTTTGCAAAAGTTACATGCCTTTTATAAAATAACAAAAATTGCACAACTTTTTTTTCATTTAAAAAAAAAATGTTTTTCTTACACTGTTGACAGAAAGTTTGTGTAAGAAAAAAAAACCATAGAATTTGGAAACTGTGCTGTGGGTAAAACACAGAGAACAACAGTCCAAAGCAAGACTGCAGTTCAAATAGACTTGTTCTTCCTGATGCATTTCCAGTAAAGAGCTTGAATTACACATTCTAGTTCCTTCTCTTAGGCAGTCTCAGTGCTATCAGGTATAATTTAATTTGATTAACTGATAAAAGAGTAGGTAATATAAACAAAGGTGTATAAATTCCTGACTTCATTAAAGGCCTAGCAAGAAAAGAAATCCAGGCAGCAACTGCCCCCCATCAATAGCTGCTCCTAGCTGGAACACTCCTTGGTGTGACAGTTCAGAGGTGGCACAGACCAGGTTGGATGAGGTTGGATGAAACCACTGGGGATTATCTAGTCCAAACTCTTGCTCAAAGCAAGGTCAGCAAGGGCAAGTTGTGCCAGTGTTTCACCTCTAAGAAAATTCTTTTCTTATGTATATAGAAATTTCTTGTATTTCTATTTGTTCCTGTTGCTTCTTGCCATGGCACTGGGCAGCCCTAAGAAGAGTCTGGATCTGTCTGTCTTCTTACTCCCATCAGGTATTAATAGAAACTGACTGGTAAGAGCCCCCTGACCCTTCTTCTCTCTAGAATGAAGAGAGAGTTCTCCCTCTGGATCCTAGCACTGATCTATAATAAATGATCATATTCCTAAAAATGCAATAAAACCTTCCATGCTACAGATTCCCTGTAGCTCTTTTTCTCTCCATTCTCTTAAAATAAAAATAGAAACAAGATTTTATTTTTTTTTAGTAAAAAAAGGTCTCTAGCCTGGCCCTTTGTCATTCAGATAAGAACCAGCTGTTTGCTAAAGCTCTGTCTTTGCTAACTAGCCCAGCTGCTGTTTATCTAGATGATAAAAGGAGAAATAATGCATTCCTTTTTACTTAAACACTACCATCCATCCCATCTGAAGTTATGCACATAAATATGAAAAAAAGTTTATGCACAAGAAGAAACTGCCAAAATATTCAAAACATAAACAAACTTTTTTTTAAAAAAGAAACAAGAATCAGACTCCCTTTTTCCTTCAGAAAGTAAATTATCCAAATATAGGCATGCAAGCATTATGGTTTTTAAAGACGCCAGTATACAAATTTGCTATATATTACACTGCACCCAGGGTACTGAAGCTCTTTCTGCCACACAGTTATTTCCCAGGATTTCTTTTTTTTTTTTCCTATCTGTATACTTTCTTATCTGTGTATTGTAGTTAAGATGTCCAAAATGCTTCACCTTCCTTTTAAAACAGAGATACTTTTAAAATACTACTACCAATATTAAATATAGTTCTCTTTGTTACCACTCACGTTGGGATCCGGCTTGAGGGACAGGCTTTGCCAGATGCTAAAATGTAGGTAAATAGCCAGTAAAAGGGTCAGGTTTTACTCACATGGACAATCCTGCACTAGTATATGTAAATGTAGTACAGCGTTTATAAGAAATATTGCATTCCTGTTCTTATATATATATATAATATATATATATATATATATATATATATATAATATTGCAAGCAGAAGACAAAAAAATCCTTTCAGAATGGTATGACAGCCCCCACAGCTTTGCAAAATGTAGTTAGATGGTAGCTAGACTGGGAGGAATTGGGAGGAACCTGGGCCAAGATGGAGCTTGTAAGTTGATACAAGAATAGAAAACAGATAAAAGAGAAAAAGTCAAAATAAATGGGTTCAGACAGAAGAGAAGAACAGAAGACACAAAAGACTACAAAATAGAAATCCATGTACACATTTTCTTAACAACTAATGCAGGATTTAAGCAGCATCCTTCAGAAGATGCTCACACTGAAGGTAAAATGTTCACGAAGCACATCAGACATAAGAAGGTACACAGATGGATCCCTTGACGGCAAGAGCAAAAGGTGCACCAAGGGACAAGTCTACAGTAAGGAAGTTCAGTGATTTCTGTGCCTCATTCTTTACTGCTGAAGATGCTGGGGAGATTTCCACACCCATTTTCCACGATCTCATTCTTGCAGCAAATAAGGAGAGGAGTGAGATCAGCCAGATGAAACTACATTAGACTAAATGGGCAGGTGAAAAGCTTACATGTCACCCCGGTTGGATGGCATCCTCCCACAGGCTCTGAAGAAAATCAAACATGAAGTTGCATAACTGGCTGGCCAAAACGTCCAACAAACTCTTACAAACGGCCATGGTGCCAGAGATTGGTGGCTGCCTGGATATCTAAAGGGCATCTTAGGAACTGTAGACCAGGTGTCTGATCTTTTTCCAAATGAAATGGTGGCATCTACAACAAAGAGTAAGATCACTGAGCACAAGAGACATGGATCCACAGAGAAAGAGAAGTCCATGGGGAAATTTTGACTCTCTGAGCTTTCAGGCAATGAAATGGACATAATGAATTTGCATTTTTAAAAAGCCTATATTAAGGCTTTATATCAAAAGCACTGAAGAAACTAAGTTTTCACGGGACTGGACCAAGTTTTCAGTTTCTGAGTTGAAAACTGGCTAAAGGATTGGACACAAAGTTTGATCTTCAGGATGGAGAAGAGTTGCAGATTCCCCCAGGAATCCGAGCTGGGAACAGCTTAAGCTGATAAACAGCTTTATCAATGACTTGGAGATGAAGATGCTAAAGACTCTTTGATAGTTAAATTCAAAAAGGTCAGCACAAGACTAATCTAGTGAGAAAGAAAAAGACAAAGCTGTCATATAAATTTCAAAGTAGGTAACTAGGTAATGTATGCAGAGAAAAATGATGCTGAATATTTTATACTTCCACACATACTGGGGAAAAAATATGCTTGCTTGTTTATTTTATAATGAAACCATTCATTTGCAAAATCCCTCTCACTGATCTGTCTACCAATCAATTTATTTAAACAGTTGATGAGGCCCTTATATGGTCTGGAATCACGACTATTTCTCTTTTTATTGCTTTGCTTGTTTTCAACTGGAGCAAAAGATGAACAGGCATATATAAAGAAATTTGGGGATCTGCAAACCTTCATTTCAGGAATATTGGCAAGACATTCATCCAGTAAAAAAAAAAAAAAAAAAGAAAAGAAAAAAAAAAGGCAAGGAAAACACTTGAAATTTCTCATTTTGAGGAAAATTATGATGCTCTCTTAATGGCAGACAAGTGCTGCCTGGATGTGACATGAACAGAGTGCAGACCAGCAATCTGTGCCTCTAAGCTGTCCAGGTTGCAGGTCTGAAAAGCACAGGATTCCAAAGGTAACAATTACCTTTATTTTCTTGAATCAGCACATAGCCACCAGCTGCACAGATCCGCCTGACAGTCGTGCCTGAGTGCTGTGAACGCATTCTGGCGGTACAGCCGGCAGCTGTTTGCCCATACAGGCTAATCATAATAATATCACTAATTAACAGAACACAGAACAAGCAGCTCCAGTGTTTCATCTCTTCCGAAAACTGAGATATTAAATACTGCCTGTATATGACTATCATCAATATTATTATTTTCTCCCTTTTTTTGCCTCTGTTTGACTAGCTTTGAAAATGTATCTTCAGGAGTCTGTCTGTGCTTATGTAGGAAAGTTGTCAAGTCAACAGGCAAGGCTGAAAGCTGAAAACATAGAATAGAACAGCATATTTAAATTTTTTGAAATGGGGGCAAGGGAACTTCAGATTTAGCCAAATACCAAATTAAATGTTTTTGTTACACTAATCTAACAATGGTGTGATTTTGTTTGGAGTGGCTGAGATATTAAAGTTTTGGAAGGTTTGTAGTAGTGCAGCTTACAGAATTAACTATATTGCCACACTCTGTACAGACATATTGCAAACAGGAGAAAAACTCAGATACGCAGCTTTGGCTTGGAGTTCATTCATAACTACCACTCACTCCATGCTTATATCAATATTTACTACAAGATAATTCACTTGAAAACCTGGATGAATTACATGCTATCTCCTGGTGAGTCAATGAAAATTCTTTCTACGGGCAAATCTTCAGTTCAGCAAAACCACAACAGCATAAAACTCTCTTTAGCTTCTGGGAAGTTTGTGGTCTCTTTTGAGTTTACAGTTATGGAAGTGCTGATGATATAAATGATCTCCTCCCTGCCTCTCTGAAGACAAGATGATACTATTAGGGTGTTAATGTACATTTTATTGTTACTATAATTGCTCTGGAGGTTTAGTCTACAACAAGAGAACTGTGAAGCCGTTTTGAGAAAAATGCTGGCATGGAGTATCAGGGGTCAATTTAAAAAGTTTTGAAACAGTTTCATGTTCAGGAAGCCCCAGAAAGCTTTCTGACAAAGAGACAGCTTCTCTGCAGCAGATCAGAAGCAACTCTGCCTGCCTCTCTAAATGCAGGACAACAGGGGTTGAGCTGTCCCTCTCTTCTAGGAGAGCAGCCAAAATACAAAAAGTGCATGAAAATCCTAGTCTCAATTGAAACACCAGAAATTACAATCTGCAGAACCAGTCAAATGAATTTTCCTTCCCCTGTAATTCTTAGGGCTGATTATGAAAATTAATATTAAAAACAAAATGTATCCATACCACTAGCTTTCTTAAAATCCAATTCAAACTCACTTTAACTGAAGAAAGTAGCAGACTATCTCAAAAGAAGACAGTTTCACTTTGCAAATGCAAAACAATTACTGGACTTCAAGCCAAGAAAAAAGAAGGCTTGTTTTTTATTTTTTGTTCTTTTTGCTGTTATTTTTTTTAATCATTTAGATAACAACTGCTTTTATCATCCAGATGTTTACCATAATTGTTTTATGCACTGGTATTATCACCCTGCGTGCAGATTTCCCTTTCAAGACACTTGCAGCTGCTCCATGGCATGGGTTGGGAATCCCAGGGAGCCAAGCCTGACCTTGACCTGTGGTACAGGACCGACCATACACTGGGATAGAGCAGAACACAAACTGCTGGTGGTGAAGCACACAAGGGAATATAACTGAGCCAGTTCTGCTTAGCTACAGTTCAGGCAAACTAACAACAGAAAAAGCTCTATTTTTGTCCATAAAGTGTGCACATACAACACCGAATCAACAAAGGAAAGAAATCAGTTGAACAACACTGTTTTTTGTTGCTGCTGTTATTTTATGGTGACTCCTTTGGAGAAGAAAAAGAGAAAAGCATAGAAAACACCGAGGAAATACTTTCTCAAAAGGTAAATATTTCTTTTTGGCTTAAATCCCCATTTCTGAGGACTTGGAGTTTTTTAGCCTGGAGAAAAGAGGAGAGTGAGGAGAGACCCTATCACTCTCTACAACTGCCTGAAAGGAGATTGTAGACAGGTGGGGGTCCATCTCTTCTCCCAAGTAACAAGCGATCGGACAAGAGGAAATGGCCTCAAGTTGTGCCAGGGGATGTTTAGATTGATATTAGGAAAAAATTCTCCATGGAAAGTGTGGTCAAGCTTTGGAACAGGCTGCCCAGGGAAATGGTTGAGTCCTGTGGCTGACCCTGCAGGTCTTCAAAAGATGTGTAGATGTGGTACTTAAGGACTACTTAGTGGTGGACTTGACAGTGCTGGGTTAATAGTTGGAGTCAATGATCTCAAAGGTCTTTTCCAATCTAAATGATTCTGTTCTCTGGTGGTAAAAGGTGGGATTTATTAAGATAGGGTTTACTCTTCTTATGCTTTTGGTTCTAATCTGTGAGCTTCTGAATTTGCCACCAGTCAAATGTAATTTCTTTTGTGTTCTAATACTAAAAGTCTTTGCTGGTGGCAGCTACAGGAATGTTCTAAGGGGACAACTTGTGTACCAGCATGCCTAAGTAATCTGTGTTGCTGAATTAAACATAATATAGCCAAGGTTGCCAGACACTGCCAGTGTCTGCTGCTCCATGGGAAAGTGAATGTCACTGTGATCCTCACTTGCTCAGGGCTGCTCTCCAGGCCTCAGTC
>JAWWES010000081.1:12656544-12806561 GCA_035583135.1 Lophotriccus pileatus | reverse complement strand
TCTCTTAGATGGATTGCCTTAAGGGCTAACGAGCTCCATCTGCCCGGGGAGGTCCCTGACCAGGAATCGAACCTGGGCCTCAGCGGTGACAGCACTGTGTCCTTAACCACTAGACCACTAGGGGCTCCCACCCATTTTATGTGGTTACATATAAAATGCATCTGAAACTGGGTGGAAATATAAAATGCATCTGAAACTGGGTAGAAATAAGGAACAGTGTCTAAATGACAGTCTGAAGTTCAAGTTCTATTAGGGCCAGAACAGGACATCACCACATACAAAAAGATCAGAATTGAGGACTGAAATTTTCAAAGATCGGTTTTATTCATTTAAAAACAAACTATTTTTCCCCCCTGGGCAGAAGCAGCAACACCCAACCAATTTGTGCATGTCATTTTTGAAGCATGATGATCAAGAAACAATGTTCTCAATAAGACCTTACTTGTGTTAACAAGAATGAAAGAATTGACTTTTAGATGTCTTAAGAACAGATGCTTCCCTGACCCGCCATTCAACCGTACCCTATTTAACTCAGTGCATTTGTCCAACTTGTTAAAATCATTTCGAAGTCTAATTCAGTCCTCCACAGCACCTGCAGTACTTCTCAGTATCATATGTCCACATATTCCCACTAGATAGCATTATTTACATCAAATAAAATTTAAAATATTTGAAATCATGTATAAGTTTTAAAACATCAACACATTAACATTCCCTGAAGAAGACAGAAGTTGCAAATAATCAGAAAAAGAATCACCACTTCATTCCAAATTCAGTATTTTATACTCACCTGCAATTAAGGCCAAGACAAAACACAGTTAAAATCCAAAATGACAGAATTATTTGTAACAAGTTTAAAAAAACAAGTTTAAAAAACCAAGAATATTTACATGAAACATTTAATCACTTAGATAAAATATAAAAATGAAATATAAGAGCTCTACACTTAATAAAAAATCCTGAAAGTGACAAAGAAACAAATCAGTTAACACGAAGTCTATAAATGAAAGATTTAATAGACCTACATAAAAAACTTCAAAGAAAAAAAAATAACGTTAACAATGGGATCCAATTACAAAATCAATATAGTTTTATTCAGTGTTTCCTGTTTCTCATTGACAAAAATGCTCAAAAGAAAAACTTTATTGATCAGTAATAACGTTAGCATGCCTAACACTGAAGTCAGATCATTTTGTAATTCTCTCTTTCTTTAAATTCTCAAATATTTCTCAGAGGAGACATGCCATCTCCTGTAAACACAAATATCATAGAAGTGAAAACTCCCAGTCCCGACATCAAAAGCTAATTACCTCATTGCATTTACTTATTCGCCTCGCCACAATAAGCTGAATCATTCCCCGTTTGTTTCCTTCAGTGGACATGGACCTCCTTAATGTTTCCATAGCATCTTGATTTGTTTTTCCCAATAATGATTCTCCATTAACTGCTATGAGTTGATCGTTCACTCGAAGCCTGCCGTCCTGGAAAAGGAAAAATTATAGACGGTTGAAATATGAATATATATGAAACCAACACAAAAGCAGCTTAGTCTGCTGAAGAGAGAGGGAAAAAAAAAACCCAAAAGAAAAATAATCAACCAACTATGCTTAGTCCTAAGAGTTTATGGGCAAATGAATACTGGAATAATAGCTTCCATTGCAGCCACTGTAGGAAATGCCTATTCCAATTATAGATTTGCACTGCAAGCTATTATCATAACCTGTTTGCTCAAACACCATACTAATTGAACTGTACAGAGACGACTTATTCCTTCCTGAGAATCTGTCAGGGCTGTTTGGATCTTGGGACATGCAAACATGTGAGTAGAAATCTGAATATTACCTCTGATGGTGTAACTGGAGAAAGCTAGTTATAGAGCAATCTCACTCTTCTTCAATCTATGGTTATTTTTAAAACAGCCTCAGAAAACTGAGGGCAACCAAAGTACACAGATGTTCCTTCTTACCTTAGATGCTGCTCCACCATTAATAATGGACTTGACGAAGATTCCTAAATCGGCGTGGTTTTCTTTTGACCGGTTACCTTTGACACTCACACCGAGTCCAGCTGATCCAGAGTCATTCAGTGGAACTTCAAATGTCAGGAATTCCCTGGTGCCATCAGGTGTGAGGACAAGCTCTTCTTCTTCTGCTTTCTGTTGGGGAGATTAGCAGGGGATTATAGAATAGCATTTCTCTTTGGGAATTCTCTTCCCTTTACAGCTATTAGCATTAAAAACTCTCTGCTTTTAACTACAGTGCCACAATATTTTCCACAGTAATTATGTGAAGAAATGTGCAGAAATAGTGTATTTTCAATCACCTCCAGCAGACACCTGGCTTCAGAAATATCTTACATTTGTGTCTAAGTGCTTCTCTCTCTAGTAAAGTAATTGAATCACATGTCATTACTGAATCTGCCATCAATACCAGCTCACACATAAGCTGCTATTTCATTAGCCATAAGAGAGCTGTATCAGAAATATTTTCTTACTTACAAACTGACAGAATTTTTAAAATATCATCATCATCATCTATAGAGCTTTGCAGTCATAGGAGAAACTAAGTGCAAGAAAATTAAATTCAGAAATTATTCATTGTTTAAAACTAGCTGTGTCAGGAAAAACAGAAAATTACACAGCTGAGATCTGAAACAGCATATCGCTCTGATATTGCCAGGCATAGCATCAAATCCAGCTCTGCCACCAATTTTTGTGTCTTTCCCAGCTCTGCCCTTCACCTCTGTCCTCTTACCCACCTCACTGGAATTTTGCTGCCCTCCACACACAGTTTTAGCTTGGCTGAGACAATCCCAGGTTTTAAGCACCTGGAATTATAGTCCAGGCCTGCCACAGCCCCCAGCAAGGAGATCTGCAGTGACACCCTTCCATGCTTCCAAAACCTGTGCAAGCAGAAGTGACCAGCCTCTCACATCACCTCCTGCCACACTCAGGGTGCCAGCAGGCTGGGAGCAGGGGCCTTGCAGTGTCCCCACAAGAGCAGTGACACTCATGAGGCAGTAGCATGGACGCAACACCAAGGAATGAAAGTGGTCATGCCCTGAGAAGCAGTGCTCATGCACAAGAGACTGCTACAAAAAGGAGGAACAGAAGAGACAGGCTGTTCACCAGCCCTACCCCTTGCAGTAGACACTGTCCACTGACTCTCTTCAGTTAAAACAGAGAACCACTTTTGGTTATAACTTTATCAATTAAAGAAAAAAGTCATGCCCTTAAAGGCATCGCTCTGCTCATGAACCCAATTGTGCTGGTTTTTTCTCATCCACATAAAGGAAAAAGACTAAGAGAACACCCACCAGGAGGTGCACACCACTGTCCACACTGGCAGTTCTCTGGAAGAATTAATCTGATCAAATTTTCATAATCTTAGCAAACATGCCATCTTCCTTACTGACACTGATTTTATACCAACTTTTCCCACGTCACTGATCTATTTGCAAAGCTCACTCGTATGAGTGAGAAGACGTATGAGAAGTTAACATGCGCCTGCTGAGCCGCGCCTGTTTCTTAAGACTTGAGGAAACGCAAAGCTGACAGGCTCTTCTGAAATCCAAACACAGACTATGGCAAAGATAGATGTGAAAGCCATGTGGAGTACAGCAGACTGAGATGATCAATTTGGGCACAAGCATGCTAGTTGTGTCACCACTGACCTAGAAATGCAGTGTGAAAATGTCACATGGGAAGGCAATCAGACTGCTGAGAGAGCCGTAACAGTCAAGGGAAGAAAAACAGCATCTTTTCCCATTTTGTTAAAAGCATGAACCTTAATGTGTTCACCAGCCCATCCCCTTCCACTAGACCCCTCTTGTTTATAACAAAGCATAAGGGTTCATCAATTTAAAAAAACAACAACAACAACAAACAAAAAAAAAAAAAAAAAAAAAAAAAAAAAAAAAAAAAAAAAAAAACACCAAAACCAACCAAAAACTTACACCCCCCCCATGCAACTGCCACAGCTGGCTTGCTTATGAATCCCATTATCCAAACACATCTTTTGGCCACACAAAACAGCGTGATCAGTGCTAGATGTCAGGAAGGGAAAGGTGTACTCTGACCATTGAAATATACTGGATCTAAAAGATGTTTCCCAATTTTGGGGAAAATTACAACTCTAATTTTCCTGTTTGGCTCACAGAAGCACTAGCTCCAGCATACAACTGAATCCATTTTTTGTCAGGTGGCTGCAGAATAAACCAATCTGGGACAGATGCACACTACCGTTTAGTTTCTGTAACACTCATTACTTTCATATTCTTAAAAAATAGTGGTAGGAATAAAGCAAGCCAAAAGAGAGATGAATCCAAGGTAGGATGTATGGCTAATCCAAGGAAGCAGATATGCTTATTGAATTTTTCTTTACTACTGTTAACATAAATTAGAATCAATTGCCCTCCTTCTCCGATATTTTCTAACCCTCAAAAAAAATCTGCCTAAACTTCAGGTAAAGCAATCTCCCTTCCAGGGCAGAGAACTAAACTGCTTCCCTGCACAGCCTGTTGGGTGCACTTCTGTATGTCAAGGGGGCAACTGGAATGAACAGCTCAAAAGCATCCCCAAGGACTTGGCTAATGGCCTCTACCCTGCTTCTCTCTTCAGCAAGCCCAAGCAGCTGCATTATCAGCTCAGCACTGTTATTAATGTGAGGCTTATGCTTTCTTGTTTCCTGCAATCTTGAATAAGGAAATAAGTCAGGCTAAAGACACCTGAATGCCTAGGTGAAACTTAAGGCCAAAACCTGGAGCCAACTACTCCTTAGCAGTTGCACATGAGTGAGCAGATCATGCTTATGAGAAACAGCAGCCTCAGCACTGGGTCACAGGTATTGAAGGCGTGAGAAGAAAACTGCCATTACTGTGCCATGGCTGAATTTCTTTAGGGACCTCATGGGGTATCCACAGATTTTCTTAACTAAGCAAGGTTGCTTCACCACCATACCTGTGTCTGCAATTTTAGGGACACGAGAAATCTGCGTTATCATCTCTCAGTATCATATGCTTGAATGTAGATTTTAAAAAGAGAAAGCAGTAGAGAGAACAAAACTGAAAAACATGGCTTTCAAGAAAAAATGAACCATTAACATTCAAGAACTATGGATTTGAAAGCACCAACTCTAACATTTGCACCATACCATGGTATCAAAGAAGGTCTTATTATAAATGATATATGGAACACAACTTCATACATACAAACCTTGGAACAGGAGCACACATTGATAAGGAACCTCCAAGCATGTCAAAAAGGAGCCATTCACAGAGAAATGAGCAGGAATATTTTAGCCTACTACCATAATATTTTGAACCAAAGTTGTAAAAACAAAACCAAAACCCACCCAAAACAAACAAACAAACAAAACCAACAACAACAAAAACCAAAACAAAAAAGTGCAAACAACCAAAACCTCAGAATGACCAAATCCTTTGATCCCCAAAGCCCTTTAAAGTACAGAAACATTTTACATACTGTGACTCTCCCTAGTCAATTTAATAATAGTTATTATAAAGAACTAAAATTTGTACTGAAATTGTGTTGAAAATTAAGTATTTAAATGTAACAAATCATAGAAATTCCCTAATACACCCATGAGACAGCAAAAAAATGCCCAAAAATCAAAAATGCAGCATTAAAAAAATTCAACTTTGTGTGAGAACACAATCACTTCCTAATTGCAATAGCTTCCATTTGATCTTGATATTCTCTAAATTAACAGCTTCACTATGTCAATCAAACATCTCAACACTATTTTCATGATTAGTTGATCTGGGAGAACTTTATTCCTTCATATACTCTGATAAGCCAGCAGTAAACATGCAAGCAAAATTACGTACTGTGAACCCTGAACAACAAAATTCAACTCCCTTAAGATTTTTCACACACTATGTCCAAAACAATTAACAGCAGAACAGTATTCTGTTCAGACAGAAGCTGCTGAGGGAAAGGTCATCTGAAATGACTTCAGCTGGATGAATGAAGCTGCTCAAGTATGTAATTTGTATTAAAAATTTGATTGGTGATAAAATATGTAGGTGACTTTTTTTGGCTTCAAATTCATATTTAGCATCTATTTATGCTCAACAGCATTTGAGATAAGTTTTTCACCTTTTAAATACAACAAAAACATATATCGTAAATTTAAAGATAAACTTCCTGACTAGCCCAAACTTATGGCAGTGTTTTGATATACACAGAGATTTTAAAAAGCCATAGGATAAACACAGGGGGAATTGTTTTTCTCTTCTACACAATATTGGTTTCTGATCTGATCATAAAATCTGACTTAATTTTATAAACAACATTAAAATAGACTTTGACAGTAAGAGTGCCAGAAGTTTTCTCATTATGCTAGTAACAGCATCTCCTCTCCATCCTTTCATTTTTTACATTCTATTGCTTAGGATTTCTTCCCTTTACAGGACCTCATCAGGGTTCAGCTGGTGAGTAAGCAGCACGAGATGGGTGAAAACAGAAACTGAACAGCAGACAAAACCCTCTGCCCACCTAATGGGGAGGGAGAATTTTCAATCAAGCCAGGACAGGCTTCTGAAGTGACTCGCTGCAGATACAAATCCGGCTACATTCTCTCCAGTGAAGTTCATTCTCTTGCAAGCTTAGACATGCTGCCTTCTCAGCAGCTATTCAGTCACTGAAACTTGTCTGCATGTTACTTTGCGATTATGTATAGAGAAAAGCGTTCCTGTTTCCTTTCACAGAAGCAATCAATAAAGCTCTGCATCTCCATTCTTAAAGGATAACCTCTATTTCCAAGTTAATGAAAACCCGTACGTGAAAATGTTTCCAGGGCTCTTGCAGGCACATATGACGACACTCACGATAAATTATGTAACTATAGCACAAACACTACCTAGCACCTCCAACAACCACACTGACCATACAATTCATCTGCCTCAAATCCTGTTGGGTTCAGCCTTCTAACATTACAGTCCTGTTAGCCTCTGTTTAACTATTATTTTGTTAACCTATCAACCTTTTGCCTCTCAAATGTGTCTTCTCTCTTTAGAATTTACCCAAATGTAAAATCTGAAGTTCTTGAAAGATGAGTTTGAAGTCCCAAGGATGTTAGAGTTCACCAGGTCTGACAATTGTAGGCTGTAAAACTACAGGAAACTGTAAAATCCCAGGTTTAGTCATTTGCTTCCAATAATGGGAAATTCCAACCTAATATCATTGCCTTTTCTGAGATATTTTCAGTATTTAGAAGAGTTTAATACAGATCCATTATTTTCTTCTTTCTCATAAGATACCCACAATATTAAGAAATCATAAGTCCTATACACTGGGAAACTAATAAAATTTGTCCCAGTATCATTATAACAAAATAGAATGATGCACAATATACTCAAGAGAGGAGATTTCACTTAGCTATTGTGCAAAGACAATCTTGACACCAGAGATGGCTGAAATTGTTTTGTCCTTCAACTTAAGATGGTGACACTGCTGTCATACCAGGTCACCTTCTAAACTGAGGTACACAAGAAGACGATGACTCACTTTTATCCTAAGCCATCACATATACAAATGTAGAACATATGAAGCGAACAGCTCTAAGGAACCGAAACAGCTTATCTGGTCAACAACTGTTTTGTGGGGGGCAGATGTTTAGTACTTAAAAAATGTAATGTATTACTGCTGGAGGGATTGAAAACAGAGCAGTGTAGGTGGCCTGAAACACACCTTTATAATGTCAGTTCAGGCCCCTCAGGAAGAATAACTGAGAGCTGGTGCATCCTGCCATGGGTAGGCATTAAAGGTAAATATACCTAGAGCAACTCAATCAGATTTAAAGCTGGACCTGTGGCAGAGAAGAGCCTGCCAACTGATTCAAGAATGGCATGCACCCTCCAACCCAGTTTCCCCTTGAAATACAAGACCTTTTATTGTGTTTTGGTTTGGATTTTTGTTGGGGTTTTTTGTTTGCTTGTTTTTAATATCAAACCATCATGTGTTGCATTACAGGTCATGAGGACCTGAAGTATCTACTTATGTGGTTATAAAATTATATTAGGGCTTAAGACAACTAAACAACTAGAATTCTTATGCTTGCTTTCTTTTTCTAACTCTTCCTAGATTAAGTATTTTAATAACTCCCATATGTTAGATAAATATTAATGAATCTTATTTGCACATATACAGAAACTCATTACTCATATTAGCCAAGTTAATATGTCACATCTGGCAAAGACTGCACTCATTCAAATCAAACAGCACATGCTAAATATCAAAAACTACATCTGAATTCTGAGATTTTATGGGAAATGTGGTCTGCTTTAATCTTAATCCTATCAAGAAAATTTTTTTTTGCATATTATATGTGGATTAACTTTGGTACATATTTATAGGCAGAAATGCTAGCTCATGAAAGTACTGTAAAACAGGTCCATTGCATTTCCTATTATGTTCATTTTAAGGATTTAATTTAATATCAAAAAAGATGTTCCACACTCAAAAATGTCTTCAGTTTAAAGGCTTTGATGGATTAAAATATGATTTAGGAAAAAAACAAATGTTTTTCCAAAGCACAAAAATCCTAGCATGTGATTTTCATTTAGTATGGAAATCAAAGCTCTGCAAAAACCCATGTTTAAGTACATCCACATGTTTGTTATTTATCTCTATAAGAAGTCCATTGCTTTTCTATGCTAACATTACTCTCCCTAATGCCAACACTCAGATCTGGGCTGTCATAGAAACTGGTTTAAGCAGATGAGATTTTACGTTTCAAAAACTGATCAGACCACTAAAAATATTCTGTTGGTTTGCACCTCAGGACTTCATGCAGGGACTAGTCTGCTGCAGTTACCATAATGATTGTACTTTATTCAGGCCAACATACCTTGTTCCAAACTGTTGTTCTTACTCAAACTTTCTGCTCCTACTCTATGTTCTGAAACAGAAGTATGTGATTGTAATGCTAACCCCGTTTCTTTACAAGTTGCTTCTCCTAGAGCAGTGAAAACCAAGGGATTAGATACACAGCAGGTGTCTGCTCTGCCAAAGGAGTCTATAAAGCTACAGCTCTCTGCACTATCCCTTCTTCAAGAAAAACTTCAATGCCCAACACACTAATGACGAGGCTCCCTAAAAATCTTTATACTTCTCTCACTGGCCTATCGGATTTACAAGCACTGAAAGACTAAATAAGGAGATAGAGAGTGTCTGGGAAAGCCAGACAGAATAAACAAGTTGAAAGAGAAATAATGCCTTTGTAGAAGTCCACGGCAAGAAACACATTCCACATGAAGCAATGCCCATATGGGGTACTCAGACTGATCTGTGTCTTACTCCTACTCCCGCTGCGAACTTTCAGGCAACAGTGGCAAACCATTTAATCTCACTATTTTCCCTGGATTTAATATCAAGGAAGAATCAACACCAAGAGTCTGAAGCCAATCATGCACTAAAACAAGGTTTGCACCAACCCAGCAAGTTTGTACACACCAGTGTGACTTCTGGGTGACTCTGCAGTGGTGGCATTGAGGCAACCCCCTGCCACAGAACCCCAGTGGAGGGACATGTTGTCCTCTACAAAATTGGCAATTGGCCAGCGAGTGCAACTACCAGTGCCAGTGTTGAGAAATCTGCCAAAGTTCCTCCATGGTGCTGCATGAAGCCAGCTTAAGTGGGCCACTTCACAGCCCACATAAATCACCTGCAGGTGACAGTTAAAACTATGAGCCTGAGGGTCAATTCCAAGCACATCATTACACAGAAGTTTACGTGGATCATCACTGAACATTCCAGGAAATTCAGACTGGTCGAAAAGCATTCATGAGCATTATCACTCAAATGTTGTGTTAATTATTTAGTAGGAATTAATGTCTCATCTCTACTCATTAATGCACCAGAACATGCTATTCAATACTAGAGTATCTCCTATGATAGAAGACTGAAACCACAACAGTAGCCTGCAGAAAATCACATTCACTATCTATTTCTTCCATATGGCCAGTGATCTGTTTCCTATGTAATGATTTTATCAAAAATATTATCTGAAACCACTCAAAATAGCACTAAAAAAGGCTTTTAAAACATTGCAATCACGCTTGTGCCTCACACCATTAGAGGATAAAAAGGTACAAAAATATATCTGCAGCACTCCTAAACACTGGGGGGGAAATAACAGCATCAGCTTAAACATCAGTCAAATCTATCCTCTTTCAGTAAAATCATTCTGTACCTAATGATACCAGAACTGCTGTTGGTGAGTCTGATATTAGTCAATGTATGATCTTGGCTCAGTTTTTAGACATTTGGATCACCTCTTGCAGCACTGGAGATTGATGAAGCTTTTAACTCTTTTTCAAAGGAGGTTGTGTGTGAAAGAAGAGTTGCATCAACTGAATGACACAAAGCTGCTATAAAAGCTGAAGTTCTATGGAAGTGCTAAATAGAAAAAGGTGGAAACTTAACTTACAGCTTTTGAAAAATATCTATGAATACATCTCCAGTGACTAGGTATCTTGAAGTAATACAAAGAGCTTTTGAGTAAAAGATAAACACACATGCAGTCAGAACACCACACTCTTAAAGCTCAGTAGTTTTTTCCCCAAGTATTTTCTGTTGCATTAATCAATATAAATCATGTATTTCTAGGCATTTGTGAATATTATCTCTCATATTCAGAATACGAAAAGTTATAAACAAAATAACTATGTGTTAGTTCTTACAAAATGCCTCTGACCAGTATCACCCCATTCCTATAGGTGATGAATTCTTGCAAAAAAAAGTGTAGCTAGCTAATTTACTCAGAATCACATACAAAGTATCTGGCAAGAACAGCAATTGGATCTGGAAAAACATGGTGATCAAAATGAAATCTAGATAATAGCAGGAGTATCAAATGTTCAAGTTCAGAAGAAAATAAAAAGCAATCCCACTTGCAATTTCTATCAGGGCTGCTAAACATTTATATATTGTTCCAACACACCAACCACTCTTGTTATGTCACTGCTACGAATCCTGCACTCACTAAAATACATAACATTCTGCTCACTTACAGCAATTTGACAGAAAAACAAATGAGAACAGAAAACTGAAGCTTTCCCATGCTGCTGAGTGCAACAGTCATGAAGTGAAATCCTGAATCCTAACTTTGAATCGCCTTTTATCAATAGACAACATTCCCTAGAAAATACTTATATGATAATTACTATTTTTCTAGCATTCTGCTTACATGAAAGTTAACTTGCTGGTTCTGAATTCAGAAAACAAACAGCGAATGACAATTGTAAAAGCAAAATATTACAGAAACACTATTGACTTTCAAAGAATATGAGCAAAAATTAATTGGCAGATGTTTTACATAGCATAATTAACAGTTCATTTCAATGCACTGTAACCAGATTAAGATAATTATGCTTAGAAACAGAAATGTAATAATGATAAATTACTAGTTTTCATATTACGGTCAATTTCCTACATTCCAAATAATCAGCACATTTAGAAATAGGTGCATCTGTTCCATGCTGTCATCAGCTACACAAATGGCACAAACTCATGGCTGGGTGAAACAATCTTTCAACCAAAATACAGGAGATTTCCTTGCTTCATAAGTAAACAGCGTGCCAGCTCTGTTCACAGGCAAAAGAGAAGGTAAAAACAGCAGTCCCATTTTCACCAGGGCAGTTACTGAATACAAGCTGAAGATGCTGGAGAGATAAGCTTAAATTCTTTGAGTTGAGCAAATTACAAAATCTCCTCATACGGAAGTTCAAGACTGAGAATATAAAAATCTGTATTCTGTGATGGCATGCAAAATATGAAGTTATATGCTTTCTGTATGGGTTGTAAGAAGTAACTCTGTCAAGGATTTCAGGACACAAATCAAGAAAAGACTGATCTTCAAGGTTTTCATTTGTTACATCTATGAGGAATAACTACTGCGTCCTAGTGCCACAACATTAATGTAAACCATTTCAAAGTAACAGTTACATGAAGGTAACCCCTGAGTGTTAAGAATTTTTTGATAAATTAGGTTTGATATTTTGAGATTTTATTTCAGGCCTTCCACTTTCAAGGTTGGGTTTTTTTTCCTTTTTCTTTTTTAATTTCAAAGGTGCACTTTTCTTCTATTTCCCCACAAAGACATAAACAACAAAAAAAACGCACAACCATTTTGTCTTTAAGTTAAAAACAGACTTGCATTTCACCTCTCTCATTTCTGTAGCTTCACTGCTTTCATCATGCTTTTTTGTTGAGGTTTTTTTTTTGCTTTGCTTTCTACTATCAAGTCCTTGACACTTGGAGACTAAAACCTCACAACTAACAGCACAAAGATCAGAGCAGGCACAGAAATAGAAATTGCAAGATTAGAAATCTCAAAGACCTGAAAAGTAGAGGAGAAATAAATAGGTATTGAGGCAGAACCAAGGAGAATAAAGGAAAGCAATGAAAAATACTTTTAAAAATAAGAATAAAAAATGTGTAACTGTATTATTAATGTGCAGCTGAGGAAAATTAGTTCTGTAGAACTGGAGCATCACAGTTATCCAACACAAAGATTAGAAGAAGGGTGGTAAGTGTAAAAGCACTGTGAATTATAAATACCCACTGACACCTTTCACATTTAGTCCATTTTTTATTCCCACACTGGAGTAGGCAATATAAAGAGACCTAGTGTTCCTACTATCAATCATTGTTGTTCTGAGCCTTCAAATAAATAACACAAGAATCCCAACTCCTAATGAATGAAAAACACAAGACATTAGGCATTTTTTTTATAGTGACCAGGTTTCTAGCTTCATTCCCTCAGTAACCACATCTTCATACTTTTTCCAGCTCGTTTCCATACTTCCAAGGCTTGCTAGGGTTTCCTGGCTTTTTTCTTCAGAAATCCCCACCTACTCATACACTATCTGTCCCTCCTGCATAATCTCCTGGTTAACAAGCAATTTTTACCTCACATGTAAAGAGAACAAATGAGAAATACCTATTTTCTTTTGGTCTTTCCTTAGATGGGTCAGGGTGTTGGTTCCAAGAATGCCAGAGAAAGGGTTTCATCATTGAATTTGCTCCAAAACATTAACTTTGCAAGAGATAAGCAACTGATTTCTATAAACACCTTATAGGAAATCTGCCTTATCTTAATGAGCTTTTGGGGCAGAATTTCAACTCCTAAAACCAGGACACTTTTATAAGGCCGCACCCACACATTATTCTCAGTGGTATTCAATTACAGCCAGAAATATTATCCTGGGCTTTGATCTTTGATCTCCTTGCATATCAGCAGTATATGGTATGAAACCATGAAGAAAAAAACATACTGTACTCTAATGAGATTCTAAAAAGATACTGCAAGGCATGTCTGAAACAATTCTACACATAGGGCTTATGCAGATGACTTTCACGTGAGGAGGACACCAAAAGCTGGAAGGATAAAAGTGAATATTGCTACGTTCAACCCAAATGCCCATTTTAACAGTTACATTCCACTGGCCTGAAAAAATAAGAGTATCAGCCAATGTACCCTTGACTGTCTCACTGAGATGGCTCTTATATCTATTCACTTAGTCCTGACTTTCTTTTTATCCCAGACGCCATCTCACCTTGCTGGTAAGGCATTCTGAAGCCATTGGACAAGCTCTTTCTGTTTTTCTGCAGCTTAAATAATTCCACATCCCCACAAGAACTCTCTCAATTTCTCCATAATCTAATTTCTTACTTAATTTTTAAGTGTGTACCTACTGAATTGAGCTTCTTGAAGTACGTTTTTAACTAAAATACAGTGCACCTTTAAGGTAATATATTATTGTTATATCCCCTGCTCGTATTTAATAAAATGAACCTTTTATTTAAAAAAAAACCCTTTTTATATGTAATAGCATACTGTGTATTGGACTGATCCTGTTCCACCAACTAAAGTGAGGTATATAAACAGTATACAACCTCAACACAGAGCCTTGCTGACACATCACTTACAGACCGGTTTCAGCCCTCACAAGGTTGAAGTTGATACTATTTCACTATAGTTTCTTAAAAATAACTAATACTGGTTTGCTATGAGGATACAATTAAACCTCAGCTGCCTAATTTCTGTGTTTGTATCTCTTATTTCAGTCATATAATCATGATTAGAACAATTAGTTTCAACATGTAACCCGAGCTAACAGTCTACTCTTATCATTTAACTTCAGGTCTTGGCTGTATATAAAAGATGTAATTTCAAATAGCACTTGAACTTATATAATAACTGAATTGTATATAATTTTTAAACAGTATTTGAAATTACATTAAAAAATGCATTTAAAATTTAAAGCTACAGAGAGCCATCTACAGTATAAAAGGTGAAGGAAGGATCTGTAAAACTTTGATGGAGAAGTGCCATATCAAATTAAAAACATTTGGGAGTCTTCCAGTATGGAAAAGACAAAGCTCTTACCGTTTCCTTTGGAATTTGTGACTGGCTTTGTTCTGCATTCTAAAGGAAGTAAAAAAAATAAATAAGAACACGACTACATATGACACATACTATCTATCAGCAAGGGGATAAACAAAGAGCTCTAATTCTGATGTGAAGTAGTAGTGAAAAAGTGGAGGGTGTTTGTCACAACCCTGACTGAAAATTGTCTAAACAAGCACTAAAAGAGAGGTGAACAAAAATAACTCTGGTGATCTTGTGGTAGTGCACCTGACTTTATTTGGTGATGGGGGAGGTGATTATCTGGACAAGGAAGAACCACTACTGCTTGTACCATTTTCTGGCTGGTGGAATGTTCTCATTCAGGGACGTTCTCCCCTGGCCTTTTCCTTCTGCTTTGAAGTTTTCAAAGAATGACCTCAGCAGTCCAGATGAACCCTTCCAAATATTTTAAATGAGTACGTATTTTTTAGAATATCCATTCTCATTTTAGCAAGGGATTCCCCTTTTGAGCGTGTTTGGATGAACCAGAACTACAGTACTGGATAGCCCAGGACGGGAGGGTTCTTTCAGTTCACCAGAGATGGGACACTCCTATACTTTCCATTCCTCACCTGTGTCTCAGGGCAATAAGGCAGACACACATCACTGGAAAATGCATCCCCCAAACAATTCTGGAAACACAGATAAGGAGCTATGGCTCTTCCAAGCCCATATTAAAAGCCATTTGAACACTCAGGAGACACCTTGCTGCTGGCTGGCTGATCACTTTTGGGCTAACCAGCAATTTGTTTCCATTCAGCTGGGACACAATGAAAAGCTAGGGCTTACTGGACTTTTTTACTTTAGGCTGTTTTGAAGGAGATTCAAATCAGAAAGCACAAAAACATAGTGGCTAAGCAGTAACACAAATATCCAGTTAGCTTCAACCTGAAGCCAACAGCCAGTAAGGAAAAAATGATGAAGGAGACAACTACCAGAAAAATGTAAAGGACATATATGTACCATGGGGCATATTAACTTGTAGGGTACTGGAGATTAACTCTGTCAGCTAGTCTCTGTTGATACTAAGAGTATAGCTCTAAAGCTAAATAACCCAAGCCAATCCTTCAGATGATTCCCATAGTCAGTAGCAGCTCTAAGAAAATGCTTCACAAGTTATGTGAGGTAACCACAGTGCTACAGGAGCTCTATTTAATCAGAGTAATCTTCATCCCTTTCATGAAGGGAGGGAGCAGGGAAGGAATATTTTTAAGAGACAATGTGCCTCCACCTCACATTAACTTGGACAAGCCCTAATAGATAACCTATCTGGCATAAGGTAACTGTGGAAGCAATAAACTGTGGTATTCTGACAAAATATAATCATTCTTCCAGATCTCACTAGTTAGAAAAGCTGACTTCTACCAATTTGATTTTATTCCCTGCTTCCACATTTTACTCACTTTTACCACGATCTGCTGCACTGGATAATCACATGCACATATTCCCTGACCTGATCACACAGGCTACAAAGATCCCATAATAACTTAAATGGGCTCAGCTTAACAATCACGTAAGTTTTAGCTACAACTACACATTCTTGTAGGTCTCTTCCAGACAATAATGGCAACATACATCAAAGGCATTAAACCCCACAACTTTCCTAAGTTTATTATCTTCAATTTACTTAAAAAGAAACCCAAAGATACTTAAATTGTTTCCAAAAGTCATTCACCAAGCCATAGCTCAAAACATAAAAATTAAACACCCCTTTTTTTGGGATTGCTATCTGTACAAATGCTGGTAAACATAAAATGGTTTTAATATTGAGCACTCCTCAGCAAGCAACAGCAAGTCCTGCCCTTCATGAGATGGATAACATCAAATTACATGATTTTTTACATATGATTTCTGAGACACATCTCATTCAGTTACTATTTAAAGCATACAAATGTAGAATATATGACAGAAATAGGGGAAGGATGAAAAGACAAATTGTTCCTAGGTGGTCAAAGATGGTTTGCATATGAAAACGATGAACTGACGTGATTTCAGATCATTCCCTCCTTATTTCAATTTTTTTTTTTTTCATAAAGCTAGTAAAAGTCCATGAGAGGAACTGGTTGAAAAGACTTCTTCTGTTTTTTTCTTTTAGGATCATTTCTTACCAGGGAATAAAAAAACAGCTCTTGTGATGAGTTTTAGTTCAACACCTTCCCCAGCAATTCTGCTCCCGCTCTTTGACAGCAGCCAGCAGTGCATGCCTACGAGTCCTTCATGTCAGAATGCAAGCAAACAAGTCCTTATGTAGCAGAGGATCATCACACACATGTACTGTCAGATCCTCACAGTATCATTTTTCAACTGGAGATACAGAAGAACCCACCAGTTCAGATCTGATCTCTGATTTCATAGCACAAGGCCCACTTACTACCTGACTCAGCCACGACTGCCTTCCCTATGCTGGTCTTTGCCAAAATATTTGAGGGAATATTGCCTGAGCCGCAGCAGGGAGACTACTGAGGTTGAACTCATTTAAAGGGGCTGATTTGCTGTTATTTTAAAACTACTTCAAATATTGCTATTAAATCTCTGCGTTACTCACATCTTATCTTTGTTTACAGTTATTTAAACAAAATCTCGTGTCAAAATATGCATTAAAACTTCCTCATTTTACCACAGAAATAATATACACAAAATTAAGACATTTTCTTACTTCTAAGTTTATTTAGAAAACTCAAAAAGCATTTTCATTCACCTTTATGTAAGATAGTAATACTGCGAAAATTACAGCATAGGAACTTATAAACAGATGGCTTTCAGTGTTCCAGTGATAAGTAGGGCATAATAGGATCTCAAATTGTTTATTTCTCTTCATTTTATGACAGCTTTCACTTCAGCACTTGAAGTCATGTTCCAAGAACGTTAAGGTAAAAGTGAGGTTCGTTTGCAACCTTCCCTGCCACTTTGACTTCCTTGGTTTAATTGTAGTTTTGAAAAGTAAAAGGCTAATGTTAAATTTCTTGAAATGGCCAAACAAAAACTCATTCTCTTTGCATTCAAAATAACATAGAAAAATGAAGCAATTAATTCATCATACTTATATTTGTCTATCTTCTCACAATAATGCAGACAAATAAGTTATTTTTAGAGCTATATATAGCTACAATAACACAAATAATAAATAAGTTCAGCAGTTTAATTGAGTACAGAACAAAGTAAGACTGCTACATTTACAGTCTATCTTTTCATAACAGAAATTATCTTGAATAATTATCAGAGAAATATCTGTATACACTACGCAAGTGGAGCAGGGACAGTATGAAACATCATTTTATTTCCATTTAATGTAAATTTCTCAGAAACATCTTCTGAATTGCCCTGCTAAATTAATAACTGCAGGGTTTCCATTCCACAGAGATTGCATTTATATTCAAAAAAGGCTACTATTTCTTATATCTTTGATTTTTGGATAGAAAAGTATTTACATATCCTGTTTTGGAATAATATTATATGCTCTAAAACATATTAGGGAGCAGGTAGTGGGACAAATGGCAGGCTTTCAAACATAGATTTGTCCTTATGAAAGATATGAAATAATCTACTTGTCTGCATGCATCCAAATAAAGTCTATGCAATACCTTCTTCTATAAACATTTTCACTCAAAATAAAGCTCTCACTTATACAGTACCAAAAAAACCTCAATTCCAATAGCAGATCTTGAAGAAAATATAAATTCATGCATGTAAAATGTTTTAAATAAAACAAAATAGCTTTTCTTTTCTTCTCCTTATATTCAGTGCTGGCCAGGCATGTTTACTAGCAGGTGACAAGATCAAATCATTTGCTCATACTCATCTAAATCTCTTAGCTGCTCTCTATTTTACGCACCAGTTCCCTTGGATGGAATGTTTCTTCCTGTCGAAAAATCAGAAGGCCAACAGTCCCTCCCATCTTGGTACTTCGCAGCAAGGACACAACTTCTTCTTGAGTTTTGCCTGTCAAATCAACTCCATTTACCTGTGACAAAAACAAAACAAAAAAAAAGTTTGAAACTGGTAAGACTCCAAAGCAGGAAGAACAGCAAAAATTAATAGCAAAAAGACATGTGAATCATATGGGACTGTATTAAAAAACCCTCACTGGAGCAACCTGCTTATTAGCTCACATTACAGCTTTCACTTAATAGAACTAATTAAATGGTCATCCTTCCCATACAAATACAAATAACAAGCCAGACAGCTACACTTCACTCCTTTTCAGCAGCAACAGTATAGTCCAGTGTACTCTAAGGCAGCTAATCCCATCTACCAGGATTTCTTACAAGAATTTCTGCATAAAAATCTTTTGACAAAATCAATTTATGATCCAAACTGGTCCTGTTTCCACATGCCTTGGTGTTATACCTACCTTCCAAATATATCCTGCAGAATGAATTGTGACAACGACAGAAAGTCATTTTTTCCCCGAATAACTTTGGAGTAGCTACTCTTTATCTTGCCTCTATTCAGCAGTACAATCCATTGGCCTCCACATGTCACTTATCAGGACAGACAGGTATGGGATACATGCAGAATTTCCCACTGTATGAGCTAACATCAGTGAGGGAGAATCCAGAGAAAGACCAAGTAATCTCAGGCTTTCCTGCTCAGAAACATCTTGGAAATGAAGGCAAATCAACTAAGGGTGCTAAGCAAGTAAGCATGGTGCTCAGGAGTCAGCAAACCATCTTTTTCCTTCCCCTTGTAAGAGATGATAGCTCACACTGTTGAGATGCCATAGCTGTCATCTTAAATGCTTCTCAATCCCCTTCTACCCAAGTCATCTGGGTTACCTTGAATTACAGTAATTACAGAGGGCTATCCTCCAGCAACAATTCAAGCTGACTTGGCCAATTTTGCAGTAAAGTGAAGTTAGGGCACTGAGAGGCAGTTACAGGCTCAGCAGTACCTCCAGTGTCATTTGGCTTAGGGACAGTAATGAAGAGCTGTGGGTGGTAACATCCTATATCTCTCCAGCTAGATTTGCAGAAAGATCTCTGCGGTGCACCTATCTAAGAGAAATTTTGTTCCCTTGAGGACATCCTTCCTTCAGGAGGGAAGTGGCCTTGATTCTCTGTAGGACTGCCCTCCTCTTATAACCCTTTCAGTTAATTCACTAAACCTTTTCAGGGTATTGCCTTCCATACTTGCCAACATCTTCAATAATTTCTGGTCTGTCACTCCATGCTGATTTAATTCTACTTACTAGGTAACAATCACTTTGCTTCGATTCATTCCTAAGAAATAATGCAAGACTATGACACTATATTCACATAAGGACATGTAAACTCATGTTTTTATGGTATGTCTGGGTGCAGCTCTTTAAACAGTTATGTACTGAAAATGCCCAGCAACTTGATCTCTTACCTAAAAAAAATAAAGCCAAAAAAAAAAAAACCAAGGAGAAAGAAGGAAACATTTTCCTATAACATAAAATATATAAGCCTTTGGAAGTGAAGTAGTGTGTGGGTACATGCTAAAACACAAACAAACAACATGTAACATTTCCTTACCTCAATTAATCGGTCTCCAGCTTTTAGTCTCCCATCTTGAATAGCTGCACCTCTGGGAAGAATGTTTTTCACATAAATTGGAGCAGAGCCACCAATTGGGACATCTCTTGAAGTAATGCTAAATCCCAAGCCTTCTGTACCTGCATAAAGAATGCACACTGCTAGTTAAAATGTACATTTTGTATTACATATTAATTTTACTGAGTAGGATGTATGTATACCTCACTGATGCAAACCATGAAAATACATGTAAGATGTAAGAATTACTGCATGGCAAAAAAAAAAGAAAACAAAAGGCATCTATAAGGAGGCTATAACTGAAGCACTGAGTCTGGGCACAGGTGGCTCAGCAGACCCTCCCTGCAACTTGCTGTTCTGATGATTTCCAAGTCATTGCCATATTTTTGACTTTCTATTTCAGATGAGCTAAGTGACAAGGAATCAGAACAAAAGCATATCTGATATCCTATCACTGTCTTCCCCCTTGTCAATCTGGATCTCATCAGTGATCCTTCCTTTCTCTTTTGCAGCACTTTCAACAGCCACAGTCGGCTGATGCTACTGGCCATGGGGCTTTGTCAGCTACTTATGGACACTGGCAGGTGACAGAACTGGAGCTCAGTGGTCTCATTTCTTCTGCTCTGAGGGACCTCAGTCTGCTTTCTTTCAGCAGCTCCTCTGCCCCAGGGCTTCACTTCAGCTCTCGCTGGGTTCCACCCCACTGTCTGTTGTGCAGGTAAGGAGCAAACCAGGCTGCCACTTCTGCTGAGATGTCCTGCTGTACACCCAGGTGACTGAGTACTCTTGGCTAAGACAGACTGAAGCAAAACAAAGGTGTTTAAGATGACCTGGAGAAATTCAGAGAGGGTGTCCAGTCAATATGGCATATGAGACTTGTATTTAAGAGAAATTATGTCCACAACTGGTCACTGAAGGGTACCACGAGCTCTGGAATTCACAAGCTGAGAGGGCAAACAGAAGCCTTTCCTACTACTCAGAAAGCTCATTTGTGATCCTCTCTTTGTTGCAATCTGTCCAGTGTTATCAACAACGCCTGACACTACAGGTTGAAAACTGTCACTCTCCCTGCCTCCCCAACATTACACATCAAGTCTATTCAGGACACTTAATCTAGCATGAAACCAAATGGCCATTCAGCAGAGAACATCCCAACAGAGTCACAGCACCTACAACTTCATTTGAAACGTCTCAGGTGGTAATGTATTTAAGAAGGGTGAAAAAACAACTGCACAGCAACAGCCAGAGAGAGGAGTGAGAAAAAGAGCTCTGCAGGTCCCACGATCAGTGCAAAGGAGGGGGAGGGGGTGGTCCAGGCTCCAGAGCAGAGTTTTCCCTGAAGCCCATGGTGAAGACCATGGTGAGGCAGGTTGTCCCCCTGCAGCCCATTTCAGCGTAGCAGAAATCCACCTGCAGCCTGTGCAGCACCCCACACACCAGAGTAGGGGGATGCCTGCAGGAGGCTGTGAGCTGTTAGAAGTCCAACATGGAGCAGGCTCCTGGCAAGAATTGTGGCCCCATGGAGAGGAGTCCATGCTGGAACAGGTTTGCTGGTGGGACCTGTGACCCTGTGGGGGACCCACGCTGGAGGATCCCGTTCCTGAAGGACTGCACCCCATGGAAAGGACCTACACTGGAACAGTTCTTGAAGAACTGCAGCCTGTGGAAAGGACCCATGTTGGCGATATTGGTGAAGGACTGTCTCCTGTGGGAAGGACCCCATCCTGCAACAGGGGAAGATTTTGAGGAGTCCTCCCTGTGAGGAAAAAGGAGTGGCAGAGACAACGTGTGATGAATTGACTGCAGACCCCATTCTCCATCCTCCTGTGCCTCTGGGGAGAGGAGGTAGAGAATTCGTGGGAAGAAGCAAGGGGTGGAGGGAAGGTGTTTTAAAACTTGGTTTTATTTCTCACTACCCTACTGTGATTTGATTGGCAACAATTAAATTAGTTTCCCCAAGTGAAGTCTGTTTTGCCTGTGACAGTAATTGGTGAGTGATCTTCCCTGTTCTTATCTTGACTCACAAGATTTTTGCTATATCTTTCCTCCCTTGTCCAGCTGAGGATGGGGAGTGATAGAGCTGCTTGGTAGCACCTGGTGCCCATCCAGGGTCAACTCACCATAGCGTTAAAGCCTGAATTAATTTCTGTCTTACTGTTCCTCATGTTCATTTGTTAAGTCTACTTTTTTGTTGAGCAGGTTAATATTCACACATGAAAAGAAAACAGAATTCAAATATAGTCACCACTATTCTACCTACAGGTTCCTGAAATCTGCACAATTATATTTGATTTAGTACAGTACATTTTATTATCAAGATGTTAATCATGTTAAGAAGTAAACTGACACAGGTGACAGGGCTGGGCGTGACACAACCTTTTAAAATCTTCATCTAGAACATAACTAAGTACTCCTGTATACACAGTAAGGGCATGTAGTTCTTATTGTTGAGGACATTTGGATCAATTCCTCTAGGCTAACTATCATGAGACAACTATCCTTCCTTCTGCAGCATTTGAGATAGCTGACATTTGAATTTGAAAGTCTTCATCCACTTTCAGGCCAATATAAAATTTATCAGTGCTGTTACACAGAGAAGAAAAAAAAAGATATTAGATCTCATAACATCCATTTTTTACTTAGGAGACCTCACAATTTTAATGACGCTTCAAACATTCATAGAGCCCTTTAACTCCCGGCACCATAGAAGATGATCGGTATAAGGATTTTTTAAGGCACATCTCATATTTTTATGGAATTTATCTTTTT
Source organism: Lophotriccus pileatus (assembly GCA_035583135.1). Classification (NCBI taxonomy): domain Eukaryota; kingdom Metazoa; phylum Chordata; class Aves; order Passeriformes; family Tyrannidae; genus Lophotriccus; species Lophotriccus pileatus. The sequence goes on along the minus strand of JAWWES010000081.1, from coordinate 12,783,844 downwards.
CTCATTACAAGGATCTGTGTTGAATATTGCTCTTTGAGTACGGGTTTTGTCTGCTAAAATTTCTAAAGTAATATCTGAACAGGAATGTACTCCCAGGACAATATTTCATTATTAATAAGCTTAATCCCCATAGCCTGATTACAGCATCATTACAGATGTCTGGTTCACACACTCCACTTCAAACCCCCATGGAAAAAACAGAAGTTGAAACGTTCACATTACAAATGCACACAGGATATAAACTTGGACTGTGGCATTTTCTGCTGTCAAATCTCCAGAAAGCCTTTACCAAAGCCTGCAGAATACCACAAATCCACACTGAGCCCAGACATTAGCAGAGGAAAATTCTAATTACTTGTTTCTGTGGAAAGAAGGGCCCTCAACTGGGCTGTGTTTTACTATGATGTTCTGTGCAGCTTTGCAGGAGGCAGCTTTTGGGTGCTATTTTCCTTTTACCTTTTCTCTCATTCACTCTGTTATTCATGCACCATAGCTGCTCTTAGCTGTAGGATACAGCTTCATAAGCTCCTCTGCTTATTATATATAAATTAGATGTTCACAAGACTGGGAAATAAATGGATACATCCAACCGAGGCCAAAAATAAATATGACTTCTGCGACTGAATTGATTTTAATTTTTTTTTCTTTTTATACACACAGCCGATTTAGTTATCTCTACTCCATGCATTTCCATTCTCCTGTTGATAGAAATGCATATAAGATCTTAATATCTTCCTGCTGCTAAAGTGTTTTCAGTTCTTAGGCTGTAAAACTGCATTATAATAATGAGGTAACTGTGCAAACACACTGTATGCTTCTCATTTATATTTCTCATTTATACTAGTAATACAGGAGAGACTGAACACACATATAGGCAGAACCACAACATGAGTAGAAAACAGAAGAAATTTCCATATTTTTTAAAACATGGGAGTCATTCTATACAAAACTTCATTTTGTAATGTTTAGGTTATTTCAGCTATGTTCACTTTAATTTCTTAAAAATTTTAAAAAGGGTAGATTTTAGAAAGGGTAGAAAACATTTTCCTGCCTCTATAGCTGTCATCTCAACGATCAAATTACACCGAGTGATAATAACATTTAAAAATTACCCACTAATTTGTGTAATTCAAATTCTTAGGCTTCTTTGATAAATCAGCAGCTCTCTCGACAAGTTAGAGCTCCCCTTTTCCTTGAATGTGATGCTGAACACGCCTTCTGAGGTCTCATTACCCTCAAGAACTCAGCCAGCTCTGAGCTGGAGACCAAGTAGTTTTAGATGAATAAAAAGGGCAGTTACAATGGTAAAAGAACTATTTAGTACAAACAGAAAAGGGGCAGATTTGATGCTTCAGTTAGTGGTTTGGAGGATAAAAGTTATGGTAGCAGTTAAAGCAGGGGGTAGAGGAGATCCTTTCATATAATTTAATTAAATGTATTTTCAAAACTAACATCATCCTTTTATTTGGAAGCAGTCTGATCATAAACTGACAGGATGTTAAAAATTTTACTACAGGTGACTAGACTTTCTTATCTCTTAGTGATGAAGCACTTAATTTCTCACTAATGCTGGGATTACCTTCTTCATTGTGGAAAGAATGCGTCTGGCATAATGTTTCTGTTTCCCCAAGGCCATTCTGTATGAAAAGTTGTACATTCCTCAGCCAGAATCAACTGCAGGTCTAAATTCTAAGCAGCAAAACGTGCTGCTAGATAGAAACACTGACAGGATACAACACAAAAAGCAAGCATCACCTCTGCACATCCCTCTCAAAGGGACATTGGTTCAGAGACCAATAAGGAACAACCAAAGGACCTACACTGTCAATGTCTTATGATACTTCCCTTACAATTGTCTTCCCCTTCAAGACTGCAAGCAGAACTAGAAATAAATCCTGCTCTTCCCTCTCCTCTAATTTAAGAAAATACAAATGAGTTCTCAGGAAGTTCAATATGAATCTTTCTGAATTAAAAAAAAAATTTAAAAACCCACACAAACAAGAGAGGCAAGAACATTTCACAGAGGCAGAGAACATTTCAGAACAAGCTAAATATGGAAAATTCATGTCAGTGAACAGTCTTCAGATTTCATAATCCTGCTTACATCTACAGTTAAAGGATTTTTTAAAGGAAAAGTGTGGATTCTTCATGAAAGACAAAGAACACATTCTCCCTTTCCTAAAACAATAAAGGTTAGTTGCACATATAAACAGCGTGTGACACAAAATCACAAAAGTTACAAAATAAAGCATCCTCATTTAATGAAAGTATTTATGTTATAAATGGACTGAGAATAAGGAAAGAGATAACATACAATAAAACTAAGCAGAAGGGCCAAATGCCCTCTGACAATAATTGGAGCAGACACTGCCCTTCCAAGCATTTCAACTTCCTGCTTTTTCACAGGAGAGTCTTTCTGGAGATCCATGTACAGAGAGGGGACTCCTAAAATAATTTTCCTAGTATTTTATATTGCAAAAGCCAAACAGCAAACATGTTCTCCTTATTGTAAGGGGCTTCACTGAGCTAACCAAGACCATTTTACTGCTCCTAGTTTAAGCGGCGTATTTTCAGAATTTGTGCACATGTAGTCAAGCTACACATGCAAATGACTGCTTAGAAGGCTGACTGCTCAGCTGTCTATAAAATTTCTGCAACCACATGCACAATCAAGACTAATTGCATGCCCGTTTTTATGTAGTTGAGTGACTTGGAATAAGTGTGTTTTTTTTCTCCAAGCAAAGCTCAGACTTCTCAAGAAGATCTTTGATCAACCTAATAGAAACATTCTTTTCCCTTTTTGCTACGGCCTGCTAATAGTGATCAGAAGTGGTTTAAAAAATGGAAAGATGAAACTTGATGCACTTCTTCAGTGACTAATAATAACCAAAATTATTTGCCTCACTTTCGAGTCTCATTTCTCAAGGTCATCGAGGTAATTTAGGAATCTACATGTTTCATTTCAAAAGTGACAAACACCCTTACTGCATCTGAACAGGAATTCTAAGAGAACATATCACTTCAAAAGCAATTTTAAACAAAAATTTAAAATGTCAGTTCAAAGTCTGGCTCAAGAAACTGTGTGGGGAAAACAGGAGAGTATGATGAAAAATGCATGTAAATCTGTACACTTCAGATACATGATGCAGGATATCTTACAGACAAGTTCAGGGTCCTCTCTTGTATACTGTGCTATATAAACCCAAGTAAAACTAGTAATTGTCCATAGATATGCCCTACTCCAGAGCAAACATGATGCAATTTTAAATTAGCTTACTCCCAAGCTACCCATGGCATCTTATTTTTGTCTCTAATGACTTCTTGCAGAAAGGAATTTGGGCCCAGCAGGGATGAATGTCTCCATGTTATAGCACTGAATGCCCAGTCACCTGGTGGGACTTGCAGTGCTTCAGATCGTCTCTGTATGTAAGATGGAGCATTACTAACCACAGGGAGCCAGCAAGCCAAACAGGAACTCAATAAGAAATTCTGAAGAGCAAAGAGTCTTGTAATCCTGCTCAAATCTACAATTCAAGCATTTTATTTTTGTTGCAGTGCGTAGAGGTGCCTTCTTCATTTCAGGACTCACCATTTCCCAGAACACAGATGCTATGCTCTTTCTGTGATGAAGTTGGTAATTGCTACAGCTTTCCTGCTGTAAGGTATCCTACAGCTCTGTCACTCATTTCTTTCCCTTGAAGCTATACTGTTTTGCAAGAGAGAAATATTCTTTGGGCCAAAAAGGAAGAGATGATCACAGTTCCCATGGTCAGTTGCTAAGTCACCCTCTCTCTGAAAGCAGAGGTGACTGAAGTCCTGATTCACTGAATACCTCAGACAAAAATTTAGTAAAATATTTGGTAGAACTAGGACCAACTGAAAAAAATGTGAGCTCAGTTTTGACATTTCACTTCAAGAATTAGATATTTAATTTATCTAAACAAATATGTAGTTATAGACAGAAATTTATGATGCAATGAGCATTGTACTTAAGGGCAATCAGGTAAGATGAAGTTAATTTACAGACTGAGTACTTCAGGCTTGTCTTAGTACAGCAGTATCAAAACCAGTATACATGAAATCTGAGTAACACAATGTCCAATGCAAAGAAGTCTTTTAAATGCTTTAGTGAGTATCAGGCTAAATGCTGTGAGTTACTAAGTGCTCAAAGACTGAGCCTTAGACTCATTTGCTGTATAATTGCTTATTCATTATTTATCAGGGTTGGACTAAATTCCTCTCGGTTGCACTGCCTCGAAGCCTTGCAACCAAAGAAGAAAGACTTTGGCAGTGTCCTGGTGTATATGAGGTCAAAATTTTTCCTAACACTCTGGGTGTGGTCTTTTTTCTTTATTCATTAGCTGCAAAGAACTATTTTTATTTATTTATACTTCCTGTGTATCAGTTTACACCAAAATATATATAAACACAGGCTCACTGTCATGTCTTGCACTATCTTAATTTGTGTGAGCTATTAAGCTAGACTGTTATACAGCCTTAATGGCATTAGAATATCAGCAATAACCCCTACATCTATATGCTAAAAGTTCAGGCCCTGACCTTTAAGGCAAGATAAACAGATATCCATTTTCATTTAGAAAAGCCAACAAACATCCTGCATTGACTGAAACATATGACTGACCTTCTCTTCTGACTTTATTAAACAGCTAAATCCTATGAAAGTTCAGGTTATTTTAAAATGCCAAAACAGCAATAAATATTAAGAAATCATAATTACAGAAGCACATGCTGTAGGGTTATCTTAGCATGTCATCCTATATAATAAAGCTCATGTGATATAAAGAAACACAGCTGTAATAAAGAAGGTCTGTCTATATTGAAAATGAATCAATTCTAATGTACTACATCTGTAATCAGAATGCACAGGTTAAATCAAAAGTGAATTTAAAGACAACATGTTGCATGCTTGTATGCCTTAATGAAGTTTTTAAAGTAATGGTAGTGATTGGTGAAACAATTGCTGCCTGTCAGCTACAAATAAGCACATTTGTTAAATATCTATAAAGCCTGTATTATTGCAACATCCTTCATTAGAAATAATCATCAAGACAATCAATATCCCTACCACACTCATATTTGCAACAAACTACTTGGAGGCATCTCTAAGGGTTTTGCTGCATTGTTGCTCCACATGTATGCTCTCAAGAGTGATCAAATGAAGCCAAAATGGGAGGGGATGCCTCTTTCTACAGTGGATATTAACAAATGAAAGACAGTTATGATAAAAAGACATCCTTCCTTATGCACATTTTTCTTTAATTTTGCTGTGCTTAAAACACAGTTTCTATCTCTGCCTATAATCTGAGATAGGTGCCATTTCATCATAAGCAGTATTCTCGAATAAGCAAACTGTTAGGAAAAAATACCTCCTTTAAACTTCTGAAATATATTCTAGACATGGATTGCAAAGCTTTTACTAGTGTAAGAGCCATCAAACTTCTCTGGTATGAACTAGATGTTAAAGTATCTCAGAGATCATTTTTCATCAACATGCACCTCTTTTACTCCAAACCCATCTAATATATTGGTGCCAGCAAGGATAAATTATGTCATAGCCCTTGGGGGGAGTATTTATGAAACAGTATCCAGTGCAAGATGACCAAAATACAACAACATATCACAGTTGAAAAATCCATAACACACCAAAATTATATGCTTGTATCTTATGAGGAGCTATAACACCATATTTGTTTCATGCAAAAACATTGTGGTCCCATATTCTATATTCATTTTTGGTGCTTTTAATTATATGAAAGGCTTATTTCTACTCCTGGCTATGAATTCTTTAATGGGCTATCTGAGTAATATTTTTACAGGTTTCCACAGACACAGAAAAAAAAGGTAAAAATCACTTTAGTGACTGAGAGTATATTTATAAGCACACTGATTCCTTACTCAACCAGTAACAATAAGTTTTTCCAAGAAGGCTGATCTGAGCTGATGGCCTAAAGAAATTCTTGAAGGAGCATCAACAACAGAAGCAAACTGTCAACTCAACCTTATGTCATCCAAGTTTGTAGAGCTTAAAATTCAGCAACCAGAAAGAAGCAATCTGGTGGTTCATGTGAAGTTCAAAGAAAGGAAAGCAGAATGATAATTTGACAAGTAGCCTGGTACCTGTAAAACTGTAAAATCTCTACCATTCAATGCATTGTCTTCAATGACTTTCAATAAAAACATTAATAAATGTTATTAACATTAGCACTTATAATATCCTAAGGGGACTATACTCCGAGTTCATGGAGAATACTGTCATATGGGTAAACTTTTTGTTGTGTAATGTAAACCCTATTCCTGCTGCTGGAGACCAAATTGTATCTAACATTAAGCATGCTCGTTTTAATATCATAAAGTTTATAGTATCTATAATCCTTTACAAAAATCATTTCCCGAGAGCTAAGAAATACTTGCATCTAAATATCTTTTTATTATAGTTCAAACTCTCTTAAAAGCATCTAGATGGTAACTACACAAAAATACCAAATTTTCTCACATCATAAAAATTCCACAGATGTACCAATGCATCTACATGTGCACATATAACACTGATGTTGAGATAAGCACAGACCACTTTAAATAGTCTCTTATCCCCATTCAAATTACATTAGCATAAGGGCCAAGATAGGAAATATCACATTACATTTCAACCAAAGGTTTTCACATCTCAGTGGAATAAAGAAAAGATTTAACTGGAAATTAGAAAGTTCAATTTACCAACTGGATCAAAAACGGTCTAAATGTAAAGGCAAAAAGAGTTACTCAATTTAAAAAGTCATGATAACTGCGAAGTACAGAATATGGGCCATTTTAGCTTAGTTGTTTATACTAAATAATTCACCACTCCCTGGGTCTTGGCCAACAGAATTTGAGGCACTTACTGCATTTCCTTATTAGCTGAGGGACTGAAAACAATGTTAAAGCACTCGTCAAAACGGCCTTTTGCAATCACACTTCACACACTGAATGCAGGGTAGGACTCCTGGGCCTGCTGTCAAGGACAGCTCAGTGCCTCGGCTTCCAAAATCAACCCATTGCACTCCCCATGCTCCTGTCAGCCATCCTGCCCAACACAGTGGCACTGGGCACACCTGCATGCACTGCACACATCCCTCACGCTACATGAGCAGTGCACTAGTGCCTTACCTTTTCTTAGCTGTATACTGAGCCTCTTCCCTATTTTTTTGGTGTTATATCCACTGTTTGCAGTGGAGGTGAGAACTTTCTGAGGTGATGGTACCAGGCCAGAGGGTGGTTTCCCTGATGAATTCACACTATGAGGTAGCTGCGAGTAGGAGTCTGTCTGATCGGACTGGTTACCCGCTCGAGACATTCTTTGTAACGTGTGAAGTCCAGAATTGTTAACACTTTTCCCATCAGCATACTGGGAATCGGGGCTGAACCGGCTGGAGTAGTACATGTTCTTCTCGCTTTGGGACAACTGTTCATACTGCTCTTTATTTGCCGCAGGGACCACGTGGAACCAAATGAAGGGCGTACGCATGGCTTGGCGAAACATATGCTGTGCTCTAGGTTTTAAAATGAACAGAAAATTAGCAAATTAGGACTGGCAGGCTACAAGGCATTATAAGCATAATTACTAACGTTAATTAAGCAACTCGAGCTGACAGACACATTGCACTCAAGCATAAACCATAAAGCTTGAATCTGTTCACTAGTCTATTTGGTCTGCTTTTCGCTGAGGTTTATTGCTTGAGGGCAACACAATGGTTAAATATGCTTAACAACTAATGTAGCAAATACTGAATTCAGAAAGGCGAAAATTTTAACCACAGTCTTGAAATGCAGACAGTTCTATAGCAGGACTGCAGTGCCCTTTTGTTTTGAACTTTGCTAATTGCAATAATTGTGATAACAGTAAACACAGTGACAACAGAATTATTAGAATGAAAATTACACTTCATAAAAAAACTATGTATTCTATAATTTGGTGATTATATGCAGTCTTGCAACTAGTCTAGTTTACACTTTAATTTTTGTAAGTCAGTAGTCTTTCAGAATACAACATTAAAAAACAGAAACAAAAAATGCTCAATCCTATACAGAAAAAATGCTCAAATCCTGTACAGGCAGACATTGGGCTCTAGGTCATGATCCAAAGCATACAAAGTCAACAAGTCTCTTCACAGACTTTACAAATTGTGATTCAGAACCATAGAACAATCAGAGACAAGATGCTTTCAACCATATGGTACAGGGTTATGTTCCAATTCAAGTTAGAGTCAAAGAAATTAAAACCACATTTCAAATATACACTAAATACAAAATTATCAGGACAAATGATATTTCTTTGGTCCTCAGCGTGTCACGGATTTTGGAACAATGTCATCATCTTTGAAATTACTCATTTTGTGCATACCTCTTTTCTGTTTTTTCTTTCAATTATCTGTGTGTGAACTACAATCTAATTTCATTCTTAAAAGTCCTCTGTCTTTCTGATTCACCATTTTGGGATTCTATCAAGACCAGACAACAATGGAGCAAACTTCTCCAACAAGTTTCTGCACATAGTACCTACAGTTCTCACACACACAAAACTACACATATTTTTAAAATGTTAAAAATATGCTGTCCACTTATACTGAACAGGGTGCATTGCAAGTATAAGAGCAAAATTCATATGGGAATTTCAGGATAAACAGTTTACCAATGTAAGAAAAAAATCTATGATGTACAAAAACCAATCAAATGAGAATTGCATATACTCCAACGACAATAATTTTTTCAGTCTGACTAAATATAAACCACAAATGCCCCTCAGTGTATCTTTTCTTTTTTAGAAAGGCAAGATTAAAGATTTTTTCTTACCTTCCTCAAATTACTTCAAGAGTTAAAGACCAAATAATGCAACATAACGTGTAGTAAGAACACTTACTGTTCAAATCTCCTATTCCGAAGGTCTCCATCATTAATCCTGACAATACAATCATTCTCACGAAAAAGGTTTTCTTGTTCAGCTTTTCCACCCTTCTCCAATCTCTTCACAAGCAGCCCCAGGGTTCTGGAACATTAAGATTACAAATGATTACCGTTTGAATAATTTGCAACATGGAATATCTTACTGATTTAATATTTTATCATAATCACTACAGAAACTACATTTTAAACCATCTTTACCTTGAAGTAGGATACCCTAGTTTCGAACAACTTATAAGCATTACCTGAATTATTATCCCATAAAACAGAAAGCCTAGGTGAATCAAACAAGTCAAAAGTATAAATGAACAGGCAGTGTGATGATAGCACGTCCGTTCTTGCACAAGGCCAAGATTTCTGAGCAGTAAAAGCTCCAAGAACCACCACACATCTGAGAGACGGCATTTTTTCTGCTAGTTAACTGAAGTTGAACAGGTTCAAATTGAAATATGAGTTTCTGAATTAGCAGAGAATACCACAGCCATCACTACTCCTTCTGTGCAAGTGAAATGAGGGGTCATCTCATGTAATAAGCAGCCTATAATGAAGGAATGGATAGAGAATTCAGGAATTTCATGCGAACCAAATGCTTTTATTTTTAAATCTTAACTTTTTTTATTAAACAGCAAAGAGGAAATTAAAAATTTAAATGCCATTTTTTAATTCAGCATCTTAAAATAATTAACTGAAGACAATTTCCATTTGATAGCTTCTGTGCAATGAGTTAGTCACCTCTGTCTAGCCCATGGTGTCATCTTAAGGACATTCTTACAGAGGAAAGGTACAAAATATTCAACCTGAAATTATGAAATGGATCCCAAAGAATGGATTTCAGAGGTACTGTCAGGATAGTATGAAAAGTCAGTGATGTTTCTATACCTGCACTTTAGGTTTGAAGAAGGACTCAATCTTCAGGATTATTCTTTCATCGAGACTGTACTTGATTCTTTTTAAAGATCGGCTTTGCATTGAAATCCCACAGGATGTATCGGTGGGTCAAATTCACATCATCCAAGCCAACAGCATTACTTTTTCAGAAGTCATTTCAAGGCATGGCATGGAAAACACTTGGTTGCATAGCAGGAATTGCAAGACCACATATGTCTTTTAGCAATAAAACTTTCAGTGATCACAGAACTTCAGTTCACACATACCTCAAAGCAAATGAGCAGTCGACGATGCTTAAAAGGACTCCTCATGTGCTCAGAAGCTATATATGCACTTGAGCACTTAATCAAACAGGTCAGAAAAGAAAAATTAACTTATTTCTTCCACTTTAAATTCTTCATTTACCAATTTATCACCAACATATGCAAATGAGACATTTATTTTACAGAACCGTCATACATTTTCTCCTAGAAGGCAGATGAAGAGTAAGAGAAATGATCCTAGTAGTATTTCTACTTTGGAACCACCTAGAGGCATTAAGATATGATGTTGAAAGGATCTAAACATGTAAACAGACTGTGAGGAGAAAAACAACACAAAGCATTCTGACAACAAATCATAAAATGAAGCTTGAGTCAGACATTAACATTCAAATGATACTATTCCGCTTTCAGCTGATAGGAATTGTTTTGCAAACACCTAATTAATCGCACCTTTGACCCATCTGGGGTCCCATCAGAGGCAAAACTTGTTCCACTCTCATTTGGTTCCCAATGGACTGCTTGAATACATTAACTGATACTAACTGTGACTGAACTTGAGTTCAGGTCAGCTGCTGCAATTAGCTGTCTGTCTCTTTGCAGTAACACTGGTGAGCACGAGGAACAGGAGGATTCCATAAAGATAAAGTATCATTTCTCTAAAATACACGCATTTCTGAAAATTAATTTAAAAAAAAAGATCAGGAAAACCACAGTTAGTACTAGTTTGAATCTAGTCCTGTCCCTCCCCATCACAAGTTGATATTATTTGTGTTTGGAAAGTTCTACCATTTGTAAATTCCTTCCAACAACCCAGTATCTCCCATTAAAAACGAAAATGATTTAACAAAAAGCAAACTAAATTTTCTAAAGCTAAACCAATTCTATCTTGCTTGCTTTTTTTCCTGTTCACCAAAGCAGAAAAGCCCCCTGTATTATCTAGATATTTTAAGTGGTTATCTGTTTGCCTTTCCCACAATCCTTTAATAGTTTGCATGGCAAAAAATTTTAGAAGTCCACAACAGCAGCTCACTAACTTAATGAGCACACAACGTTGTGCTCCATTTACTGTACTAGAATTTTCTGATAATTATGAAGGTATGTTGTCACAGGAAGTAAAACAAAAAAAAATTTTTAAATATCAATTAAATACCTTTTTTTGTTCTGTTCACTAAAATAAGCTTTGAAGACAGTTCTTGGATTTTTAAAACTGATCAATAATTATAAAAAAATTATAGATTGATAGTTGCAGAAAGAACTGATGTAACAGGAATATTATTGACAAAAATGAAAAATACTTGTATGCCTTCACTACATTATTTTTATCAGAATTATAGTTTTGATACATAGAACACCAATGGGTTAGAAAACAAGTTCATGACATTTTCACTTGTGAGTAGTTGAATTTCTCTGGGGAGACTGTCTTTGAGCCACAAAGGGAAGCTACTGAAGAGGATACCTCTAAATGTGGAAGAGAGAGGCAAGCAAATATAAAATTGGGAATGCTACATTAAAGAGAAAACCCCCAAAATATTTGAGGGGAGATGAAAGAACTACGTCTTCTTTTCTTTCACTTGATGCCCAACAGCTTTTTGATGCAGTGGCTCTTGCCTGTAACGCTCAAAGACAATTCAGAATTTGGACTTGCATGCAATGCTTGCACAAGATCAGACATAGTAATGACAACGTGTTTGGTTCATATGGTTAAATATAAAAAAATATTAAAATATCAAAACAACATCTACAGAGAGTACAACAATCTAAGTTAATACAACGATAGTACACTGTGCAAAATAAAACAGTTATGTTCATCCCAATGTCTCCAGGTACTTGTGATTACAAGTAATTGCTCTATCAGTAGTTTTGACATAGCATTTTTCTTGAAATGTTACTTTTTACTGCTTCAAGTTCTAGAGGTATATTAAATTATTATTGTAAGATGCACCTTTATGCATGGTTTGTGATTGCACCGATCAAATTTGTAAATAATCTTATTAGATAAAGGCTACAAGTTCTGCTAATGCAAGACTGCTCATCTCAAGACTCAGCATATGGTCCTCATGAAGGTTGTGCTTTTTAACAAATGTTAGAGCTAGATTAACCAAGGCATATAAAGCTAAAGTCACTGAGAACAGATTCAAGTCTGGATGAACAGCCTGAGTCAAACCTAAAACCAGGATCCTCACAGTGTCTTTTAATTAATTTAATTTTTACATAAAGACATGGGGCAAAAGATCCCTTTAGACACAGTTCCAGAAACAATTTCCAGAATGAGATTCTGCACAGCAGAGGAAACTCTGCTAGAACTTGAAGAAAATGTAGTTCCTAAATATTCTAGTTACAAAAGCCTACCAATTTCCTACAGCGTTTTTTCAGCATATTATGGTTAGATGTAAGAATATCACCCTAAAAAAAGGCATTATGGGAACTCATGTTTGTTGTTGCACTAACTAGAGATAAACAGAGTAGACGTGATATTGCAATTATGCAATAACCTAAAGACTAATTGGATTATTTTCCCTGCTATCTGCCACCATCATTAATCCTGATAAGTGGAGATGTGGCTCTATTACAGAGACATTCAATATTACATTTCCTACATTAGGAAGACATACATTTTGAAAGCCTGTAAATTCATCTAGTATAAAGTACAAAAGTCAGTACATATTTTTTTTAAGCACAACCATGTAGCATACAAATGCATGGGTGCATTTGAATTTGCTTAATCTTGTGCAGTTAAAGTAAGTCAACACTGTTTCTAACAAAAATTCTTCCACTATAAACATTTTAAACTCTAACGTTTTCAAGAATGAGATTAAATATACTGTAAACCTTTGCAAAACACTCTGCAAGTCTACAATCCTGTTGAAACAATAATTATAAGTGGAAATTTGGTACCTGTGCTGCTTTAGACTAACATTAGCTGACATAGCGACAGAAGGGAAACCGTGCCAAAGCAAAGAGCTCAATCTTTGTATTTGTTTTAAATACCTAATTGGGAATGTAAGCAGCTGAGATTATATTAGTATTTGCACCACTGTATTTCCACAAGGTTCATTACTCTAATTATACTATTAAAATAAACTCAGCTACATGTGTTAACATTTCACTTCTCAGTATAAATTAGAACCAATGATAAAACTAGAAATAAGCAGTGAATGTTTTATTGACATCTAAATTGCCTGAGTTAGCTGGGGTAGTTCTTGAAATGCGAACTTCCCACATGCCATCCAGATGTATGGAAATGATGATAATTTGTCTTAATAAAAACTGACAGTGTAAGTAAAAATAAAAACTGACATTTAGCATCCAGAATGTGATTTGACCATCACAGCCCATTGTACGTACACACTGAAGTTATTTACCTATTACCTGTAAGCTAACTGTAATGTAATCAGACAGAACAGAAAATAACCAATTTAGATGTTTATGTAAAGTCTCTAACATGAAAAGGCAAAAACTAGATTAAGTGACAGAAATAAGGATTGATTGAAAAGCTGATGTGTAGCAGCTTTATGGAATGAAAGATCTCTGAGAAGTTCTACAAGAACATAAACACAGTATAAATTTCCTAGATTCAGAGGTCAGAGTAGGCAAATCAGCTTGTTTGTTCAAGTTAAATTATCATGGCTACTCAATGCTAAATTGGACATAAACTCCTTTGCCCAATACTGACGTCACATAGCTACTGTGGAGACACTAAAATAACCTTATCAGATTTCATACCTGAAGTCTGGAACCAATTTCCAATCTTCGGTAACTATTCCTCAGCCCTTTAGTTTGAGTAATACTTCAAATTAAACTTATAAAACTTTTTAAAGGCTGAGATCAGACAGTCTTGAACTCAGATACAAGAGTGAAGGAATGGTACATTCACACCACGGAGAATTTTTTTCCTCATACATATGTTTTTGAAAACCATGTCTACCTTTGAGACTTAAAAGGCTGGAAATGCAGAGAGGAATAAATGGAGAGGCAGGCAGCAGATACCTCCTAGTTGATCAATCAAAATATGATTGTTAGAGAGGCAGCTTGAAGACAGTATTATGGACTCTCCACATAGATAAGGGCCATTAGTTATTACATTTGTTTTCTTTGTATCTTCAGTAAAAAAATTAAAGTTTTTACAGTGACACATTAAGTGATTAATAAACTCCAGAAAATGAAGGATAATTTCACTAAAAGCAAAACAAACAAAAAACCCCACCTACTGAATAGAAAAAGTATGAAACATTTTCTGGCAAGGATCTGTGCATGTTTCAGTGCCTACCTTCATTTGAGATTTATCTCTTATTTTAAATAAAATCTGTTAAATTCATCATTTAAAATGAAAAAAATCAGCCTCTTTTTTTTCCATTCTTCTGAGGCTTCCTAATAGTTTTAAGACATTTAGGATATATAACAAAAAGACAGATTAAATATTTTTAGCTGCCAGGTTTTAGATGTATGGTGTATCATGGATTTTGTGGCACACGTCAATAGGAAGAACAGCTGGCAGAGCCGTACATACCTCTCTGTATCAAAGTAACATGTCTGATACTTATTAAAGGATGTTCACTGTGAGGTTTTCAGATGAATATCCAAATCCTTTTCTGTTCTGTTTTACTAAGTAGACTTCAGACTAGTCTTGGGACTATGGGACTATAACTTCCATATCATTATTCACAGACATTTCTGATGTTATCTCATATATTCCTTGTGTTAGTTGAATCTCCTTCCAGAGACAGATATGGCAGGATTTCAGAAGAGCAGCTAGGGTATAGAGCTTGAGAAGATTTCAAAGACTCTTTAAAGTAGAAGAGGCCATATAATGGTAAATTATCCTATAATTACTGTTGAGTTTGCAGAGAACTTGATGCATCCCCCTTTAAACATCAGCATATCATTCCCCATCAGCCAGGATTGCTCAGATGCTATTCTTAAGGGACTGAATGTTTGCTCTCATCTCTGAGCACCTAATAAGAAAGAAGGATTGGTGCTAAAGGCAATTTTGCAAAGATTTAGAATTTTCTTTTCTTTTTATGCTTTCCTATCAGTCATTTCCTCTTCGTTCTACTCTTATCTAAACACTTTCCTATTTCTCTCCTGTTCTGTCCTTCCTTCCGTTTTCATTTTCATGACACTTATTCTGCTTAGCATCTCTGTCATTACAAAAATGTTCAAGCAGGTTTGCAAACAAAACTTGAATCCTGAAAAATGCACAAACATAAGGTGATGAATATGTATACCCCTTTTCCCTTTTGATAAGGTGAACAAACTCTTTTAACAAAAACATATAATCAAAATGGCCAATAATGGACTGATAAATTTCCAGAGGCAAAACAGAAGGATAATAAGGAAACATATCCATAGAATAAAGTTTTATCATGTCTTTACAAATCAATAGTACTTTTCCCAGAGAAAAACAGAGCTATTTTTTTTATTTTTAAAAAGTCTCACTTTTACTGGGAACAGAAATAATTGGTAGCATCTATATAGATGAGGCAGAGACCTTTACAGATTTTGTTCAAGATCAAAAGCCAATTCTGAAGAGATTCTTACTCCAAACCCTCAAAAAAAGTAAAATATTTTCTCAGTATAGATAAAGGACATAGTTATGGCACATAATTTTGAGAGGTTTGGAGTGTTTCCTTGGCGGGGGGTGGATTTTCCAGTGTGAGAAGGCTTCTGCTTATTGCATAGGGGGAAAAAAAGGGTGAATTGCATAATATGTTTTTATACTTTTTCTCTTTTTATAGTTATTGATTTAATAATCACTGCGAGAAACATTTTTAAAAGCAAAAGCAAGGAACTGCAAGAAAAATAAGGGAAAACACAGCAGAACTGGAATTCAACAGCAAGCAAATAAAAACCAATACTGGAACAATGGACTAATCTCTATGACACATTAGATCTTTTCTTTCTGGACATCCCTCCAAGTCTTTACTGAGTCCTGTGTTTGGTTTTGCATATTTAGTTTCCTAATGAGCAGATCCCCTGCTCCAGTAAGTTAGTTGGTTGTAGCAGGGAGCCTTATGCTTTGCAGCCAGAGGAGGAACAAAGAGCAGCCATGTGCTACAGTGAGAAAAAAGTAGGCAGCAGATGCCTGCCATGCATATGCTCTCCCTCTGCATCTATCAGAAGGAGAACCAAGTGTGTCTTATCTGCTCAAAAGAAGTGGGGACCAGGAGGGGGAAAAAAAAAGAAACCAAACGCCCCACCAATGGCTTCAAACCTGAAGCTGGGTGTGTTCTTTTGCCTGCCCACACGGCAAGCAGCTGGAGAAAATGTCTCTGTCCTCACTGAAAGCATGCAGTGTGGGCATGCAGACAGTAAAGCAGCAGCACAACCCAAGCGCTTAAAATCAATCCCAAGCAATGAACTCTACCTTTCTTTCCCTAGAATACAGAGGGCATGAGAGAAATGTGTTGGAAATATTGTAAATCCTTCCCAACTCTGCTCTTCTGCACTTTTGAGACATGGAAACAAGTGTCCACCAGATTATTCTGTGGGAGGTCGAAAAAATTCACACTGCAATTACATGTACACCCATTTTTCTATTAAGTGAGTTCTAGTGTTATGAAGAAAAAGGGGGGGCATTTTAATAAAAAAATTATTTTCCTTGTAACAGAATTTACTTCTCCAATATGTCCTGATTCTAAACATCTATATTTGAGATTGAATTTCCTGTAATAAAACTTTATCATATAATTACGTATGACATAGTTGGCATCCTTTAAGAAAAAAAGTGAGATATTTTATTCTGTGTTTATGGCTTTTAACATGCTCTTGTTTCAGACTTGACAACCATATGAACAGCCTGGAAGTGAATTCTACTTGAGCTAAAATTCTTATTCAAAGTGTCAAAATGCACATTTTAACATCAGTTTTATTAAATAAGTACTTAGTAGGCAGTCAGTGTTCTTAAACCGGTCTTTTCCTTGGCCTTGACACTGTCTAAATCCCAGATAACTGTGTGAACATTTCAACCATTTCTAACTCTACGGGATTTACTGAGTATGTTTGAAGTACTGTTCACTTATGCCCTTTCCATCCCCGCACTGAATTTACTGAATTTCAGATTATGAAGAGACGAATTTATCACTTCATGGAAGTTTGCTCTTAATACTTGTAGTCCCCAGAGAAAGTAGCCTTAAAGTAAAAAAAAAAATTACATTTTCTTGTAATACATGTCAGACTATGAAAGCATTGGGTTTAAAGTGACAACTGCAAATAAAGCTCCTGTACTGTGTTTAAAATCCTGTGAAGGTATTTGGCATAGAAGGAAAAATACCTAAAATACTAAAGTATTTTTTAAAGTAGGATATTAATATTTGAGAAATAGAATTGTATAGCAAGTCAGGTTTGCTCTTAATTATAAAACTGAGGATGACAGATGTGAGAACCTAACAGTCCTTCATGCCTAATGAAAGATTACTTTTAATATATGTATTTGTTCCCCTTTTCCTTAAAGAGGGAAAAAACAGTGTATACTTAGACTATGCAACAAAAATAAAATTTGCATATATTGTTGAAGAATTAAAATTTTTCAGGATACTAAAAAACTTCACATCCATCACTAATTACTCCAAAAGTTTAGTTATTTTTCTGAGATTATGTTAATGACCCTAAATGCTAAAACTCTACTTTAGTAAAGTAAGCATTAGAGATTATGTATTCTATTAATAACATCCCACACATCGTATTGTAATGTAAAGGACTTGCTTTACACTTTTTTTTCTTTGTAACTTCAGAAGTTTCAGACTGTCATATAATAAAACAGGTTCACCTTCCCCAAAACCAGAATGTTTCAACTGGTTTTGCTAGTTCTTTTTAACCCCAACAGATGGGACACATGAATTTCAAAAGCACGGTGATTGTTTTCTCTCCCACTCTTATCAAGCACAAGCGTAGGATGCCTCTGGTTTAGACTCCTGCTGTTATTTGGAAACTTGTGGCTCGAAACAGCAAGGAAATGTTGCACAAATATCCACTTGAATTAAGGAAATGCCTTTATCCTTAAACTCCCCCTGAGATTACAATAGAATCTCTATTAAAACGACACAATTCTAACTCCTTTTAAGCAGGACCTTTGAATTATAGAGTCCATTACAAGCACAGAGTCAGTAAACTTGCATTTCTTCCTGTCTTAATCAATGAGACTGCCTTTTGAAAAACAGACAATACTCCACTGAAGGCAAAGGGACACAATACAAAAATTAACACCACCAAGATAAAACACAGCAAGTTACAATTCAATTAAAATCCTACACGATACGTTACCTTCCGCCTCGGGCACTGAAAGGCACTACATGGATTCCCAAAGGCCCGCCGTCATTGGAGACTTCTACGAGCTTTACCATATCACTGTGAGACAATGATGAATGAGGGAATATGAACATGTACCGTGAAGGAACCGAAAAACCCCACACAAACACACACAGAAAAACAAAACCATTGCAGAAATCAAGTCATGGCGATGAAAGCATTATTGCTGAGTGCTACATACCTGAAGAGTAATCTGATGGCATGAAAGGAGATCAATCGGCAAAAATAGTTCAATTAATAGAACCAACAAAAGCCAAAGAATTTTTTTGTAAACTTAGTTTGCTACATTAAAATAGGTCTCATTATTATCATCATTGCATGCATATTTCATTATTTCTTTCTTATTCTAAAGTTAAATTTAAATTTAACTGTTTGGACCATTGAGCAGAAATACCCCAAATGCCACATGCAATTTTTCCTCAGAAGGCTAAAAACTGACCATAGCACTAGCATGCTTTACTTTTTTTATCTTAGAGCCAATGCTAAATCTTAACATTAGCTTTCACATAACTAACAAATAATCAAAGGTGAATTATTAAATTTCTAATTGGCTAAATTTTTCCAGTTTTACAACACATTAATTTGTTTTATTGTAATTCCTTTTCTTTATTAGAAGATTGCTCTGTTTCCTTACTAGGCAAAGCTTCCGAAGTAAGATTTAACTATAACATTCAAAACCAACCAGATGTCCCCTAAAGCAACCATGCATCTAGTTTTCAATTATACTTTTTTGCTGTAGTGAGGGGAAAAAGCGAAAGAGGAAAATACAGGTTCAGAAAGAAATTGTAGAAATAGAGTGAGACCAAATCTATTAATGTGTTTGAAACATGCCCACATCTGGAAAGGTGGAATACCGCTCATGAACCATAAAGAGCTATAAATACACAAATGAGAAAATAATACACGAAGGCCAAACCTCTCAGTGAAACTGGAAGTGAGAGATCTGAACGGAAGCCACAATCTAAATTTGTGGCTTATGCCTCTCTCTAGTGTTACATACTTTTTCCATATTTCCTGGCAATATATATATTTATATACACACACACAGCTTGTTCCTCATAGGCATACAAATCAAATTTAATCTCAAAATGGAGCAAAGAGCAAGACCAATGCCCTGTGATGGCAGTAAAAGATTTCTCTACTTCCTTCAATAAGCTCTTGATCATATGGGGGGCCATCAGGAAAGCTTACAGCTCTTAATCTGGAATTTGAGAATAACCAGACCACATATGGTTGGAAAGTCAACACAAATCCTGTGTTACAGTTTGGTTTACATTTCTCCCACATTAATTTTTTTTAAATATAGTTTTAAGGTAGCCTCTACATTTGTTGTATGCCTCAGTTGGTGCCTGAATTTTTACCTTGCTTTTTCTACAGTGTAAATGGAAGGTCTGTCACTGTTAGCTCAAGAAAGTAATGCAACAACAGGAGAGCTAAGAGACTTCAGTCAAAAACCTGTTAGTCTTCAGACATGGACCAGAGTTTTAAGACTGGCAGCAGTACAGCATTTGGCAACGTTCCCTGTCACAGTTTCTGTATACGCTGACTTAATTTTCTTCTCACTGTACATTAAGGCTAAGTTTTCATTAACAGGTGGAAAGCAGCTCACCAGGAATAAAGTAACACCTTTGACCTTCAAAGAGAACTTTACAAGGCGTCTTTTGCTATTGGTAGGCCTGTGGCTCCCTATGATCAGCTTTTTTCTGACTCTGCCATTAGCTTAGTCAGAAAAGTAAGGGTTGAGGAAGAGATCAAGTGAAAATCTGTGTGGTTCCTGGAATTGCCTAAGTGGAAACACATCTTAATTTAAAAAACAAAAACAAAAACACAAAAACACCACCACCAACCAAACCCACAACCAAAAATCTCAGTTTTCACAATCACTCAACACGATTTAACTTGTTCTACTACTTGAGTCAGTCATTTTCCATTTTTTCAAAATGCCCATTTAAGGTCTTTCCACTCATTTTTCTTATACTTTTTCTTTAAAAAAAAAAATGCATCCCAGATTCAAATGATAAATTCTGTAAAACAGAAAACAAAAGGAAATTATCACTTCCCAAGAGAGATAGTTTCAATTTGGCTTTCTGACTTTCTCAGAAGTTCGGGCCAACTGCTTCAAACAAACATGCAAAGAAGTATGAGATCAAAGCAGGAAATAAAAGAAGTAGCATATGATGAGAAGTCAATAAGTTACTTAAAAGCAACACCAAGAAACATTAAGTTTGACAGAAATTCTGCAAATTCTATTTAGGAAACAGCATTTGGAATTTACAGTGTAACAGATTAACAGATTTTGTAAATGGAACTGAGTAAAACTCACTATCTACTGCCTAATAGATGTCACCATGATATTTATCTAATATTTAAACCCTCTGCACCTAATTCATAATTTAATTCAAAAATATTAGGAACAGAAAATTTATTTTCATTTAAAATTTAAGTTAACCAAATTAAATTATTTAATTTAAAGTGAGGTATGGATCCGTTCTTCGCAATGAAACGCAAAAGGTCAAGCTAGCTTGTTGCAGCTTTTGATGAAATAAAGTATCATTTAGTGTGATTGAGTTTTTAAATTAGGAGCAGCCAACAAAACATCCATTTTGATCCATTCATAAAGTACAAGGCTTTTGACGTACAATGTGTGACCTCCACAAGCATCTTCCCAGTAGACTGTGAACTAGTGACAGGAATGAAGATTTTCCCCTTTGAAATGCTTGCCTGTTGATCTATTTGTACCACCACTGACCCTATTCCTTCTGTCAAGTTTTCAAAGTTCCATGAAATAAGCATCTTCTTTGAGGCAGAAAATCTACTGTAGCATCAGCACTTACAAATGTCAAGTTTCCAATGCTCATTTTTAACACAGGCTTTTTAAACTGTTCAAAATCTGTATTAAAAAGGTCCATGAACCCAATTGTTTAAAACCAAAATGACACAAACGACCTAAAAAAGATTGCCCCACTTTCTTAAGAGCAGTATCACTCATACTATTTTGAGTACTTTGCTAGTGCATGTTCAATCTTCATACTCATCGTTAAAACAATATGTTCTGCCAGTAACTTACTCCAGGGAAAAATTTGTAGCATTTTCCAAGCCAGTGTCTGCATGTCCAACAGGCTCAACTCTGCTGTTGTCCTCCTCTGTTCGATCTTCATCCTAGATATTAAAAAACAAAAATCACTTAAACCTAGACTTAATAGCTTAACTCATTTTAGTTATGACATTTTATCATTTTCAGATTATTGGGGTTACCACATGTGCAGTGGAAATGTTGTGCTTCCACACCTACAAAAATCTTTCCTTTGTTGTCTGAAACTGTTGTAAATTTATGTCACTTTATGCATTTTTGTAATGATATTTGTAATTTAGTCAGTTTTATATCATAATTTTACTACAGTTATAAAAGCAATGCTACAGAAGCTATCACAGTCAGCGTTTTTTTAAAAGGTGCCACAAAATCAGCTGATAGTCAGCAGTGTTTGGAGAAACTCCTCCCAGGCTCTCCCTGGGCAGGTTACTGGGGGCTTGACTGAACACACAAGGCAGCTCACTGAGGCTCTTTAACAAAGCCTTAAAAACAGTATAAGAAAATGCAGCTTCTGTAATTACATAAAGTACCAAGACCCCTTTAAACATTTTTCCACAGCCTTTATTAATAGCATGCCAGAAAAGACTGACATCAAAGGGGCTCTAATGCTAACCAATTGATTTTATTTTTAATTTCACTTTCCAAAAAGTACATACATTATTCACCAAACGTACAACTTTAATGTCAAAGATGTGAACGCTGTACTTTCAAATTTAGATCAGGGTAATCCAAGGACTTCCAGTTAGAAGATCTAAACCCACTCTTATACCTATGTTAATTATCAGAAGTTTAGACTTTTAAATACTCTTTGTAATCAAACAGAAAATATTATGAAGTGTGAACAGTAGGTTTCAAATACAGACTTAGATTCTAGAACCAGAGCCATCAGGTCAGTAAAATAACGTGTGATAGGTTATGAGTTTAGCACAGAGTCAGACAACTTATTAAATTATTGAAGAGATATTAAAGGCAAGCAGAGACTGTTGGTAATGTCCAATTGACATTTTCAGATTGAATCTGAAAAGCAGGAGGCTGGATGCACGAAGCTTCCATGGACTGTAGATAAGCCTTGTGCACCCTGGATAGCAGCACACTGCGTGAAGCCAAGCTACTAAAGATTGGTGATCCTGTGTTTTGAGAGGCTTTAATGCACTTCCTTGTCATCTCTCTCTGTTAAGTACTAGGTAAGTATATATTTCAAAGGTTAATTAACCAGCATTTTGAACCTGCCTAGAACTGCATTATGAATATAAGCAAGAACCCAAATTAAAAGTTTTCCATACAGTAAAAGTTGCTTACAAAAACAATACAAATGATAATCCATATAATGCATAGATACACATAAGCTAGTGTTTACCTTTCTATATTTACTGATTTCAGCTAAAGTTGTAAATGTACTTTATGTATATATATTCTATATGTTCTACATGTACTGAAGTTTAAAAATAAATATATATTCAAATCTCCATGACAAAGTTACATGCAAAGTTCATATAAAGGAAAATCAGAACATTTGGAGGCATTTCACATTGAAAAGCACTCCACCTTGTTTCATACAGCATCTTGCAGATCACTGTTGCCATGGGTTTCTTGTTTTGAAGTTAGGGACACTGTTGATTGTAGAAAACTAAAGAACTGTATTTATTGTACTTAAGCTATTATCTGCAAGTCTAAAGAGAACTCTTTTCATCAGAGTTGCTGATGAAACCCAATTTTGAAATTTACTTATGACAAAAAGTCATCACAGATGAACATGACTTTGTTAATACAATGTTTCTGGCAATTTTCCATGTGTGGTCTTTTTAAGGAAACATACCAGAAGTATATGTACGTGCAGGAAGAGACTGAAACAACACTCTACCTCTTAGTAGATATGTTTCTGCTAAAAAATAAATGACTGGCTTCATGCAGTGTCATTTTAGCAGACATCTATATATGTGCAATGTAACTATCATTCTTTTAGTACCAGTTGGGTCCTACAGTTTACCACCTTTCAGATCCACAAGCTTTCCCCTTGACTAGTTTAAAGTAACTCTGTAAACAAAATTCCCCTTGCCCCACTCAGTCTTTGGAGCAGTCCTTTGGACTTGACAGACACACTTTGAATTCTCTCCTGGGACACAGCCTGCCATGCAAGAATTGAGTTAATCCTTGTAGAAACCCTTCTTTCCATCACTTCCCAGCCCTGACAGTATCTTTGCTTTTGTTCCCATCACCTCCCAATATCTGCCCAAGACTTAAGCCTCTCCACTTGTAATTGTTTCCTTTCTTTCTGTCCCACCTGGTGGTGCAGAGGTTTATTCCACCAAGGGAAGGAGCATCCCTCCTCCTGATCTTGAGTGCATCCAGGTCAAAGGAAACAGCCAACTTACCTGTCTCCTGCCTGTATCTACCTTTCAATACAAGGATACAACAAATTTGAAACTGCAAATCAAAAGCTATGTAAAACAGATGCTATCTGGCACCATCACATCTACATTTTGTGCCTTTTGTATCGAGAATATAAACACAGCAAGTTTTGGAACTGCACTGCCTGTCAGTTATCCAAGCAATTAAGAAACAGCAGCTTCCACACGCCTCTGTCTGGCTTTTCCTGGACAGCAGACAGATCTGTATCAAAAACATGCATGTGCCCATAAATAGGTGCTTAGAGGAGGAATCACAATTCTAATGAAAGCATTACTGCCATAATCAACAGATGTATGATGTACCCTTTTAAAAATCTTTAATATTACAGTAATCAGACTCTCTTTTCTTCTCAAAATAGCACAGATTTTGATTTACACTGAAGTGAATGGAGAGAAAAATTGGACACCTGCAGAGGGATTTGACTTTAAATTCTGATTTACTAAGAAAAGTAACTAACTAGCTGGGAAAATCTTTGCATCAGGCAATTATTTCTTTATTTGGAAAGTAGTTTTCTTCTGAAAGGCAAATTCCACCTGGATGAGGTAAATGAGGAAAAGGATATTTAGAAGAGCGAGAAAGTTTCTGTGAATCCAGGTGGATATCATTGCAAGTATTTCTCAGAAATAACTGATTTGAGCAAATTCCCAAAATTATAAGGCTTCTCTCTAAAAAAACACTGATTCTAACTATATCTAAAAGTACAGTACAGCTATTAAAGACAGAATGATTTTTTTTTTCAAAACTGAAGAGTAATTAAAAAATCATTTAATCTTTACAGCACAGAATAAAATTTAAAGGAACTCTTCCAATATACTTCTACATATCTTGATGTGTTCAGTGTAAAAATTCTCCACTGTCCTAAAAATAAAAAAATAATTGTTATTCTAACTTCTGTAATAAAATTAATGACTCAAAAACTGAAAAATTAACTGCTCAAAATGGACTATCATGGCTAGCAGTTCAACTTATAAAAAGGTCCATTTCACAGTTCACCTGCACAATGTTAATGAAATACATACGATAAATTGCCAACTGTTTCTGTATTTTTGAAGAAAATCTCTCTATCACCTCTCACTATTACAAAATCCTCAAAGTTAAGAAAAGATAGTAGTACTCCTGCCAACAGAACCTTATTCAATATAAATGACCCCAAATAGTTCTTTTAATTACATCTTCTCAGGTAATTCCAAACTCAGATCTGCTTTGTGTTATTTCCAAAGCTCAAACCCCATGCTTTTCTGGTCTTATTGGATATTTTAACTGTCATTACCAAAATATAGCTCCTTTCTCAGATTAATCCACAATTAATATCAGTCACCACTTCATTTTCAAAGAAGCACTTTCCCACTCCCCTCTGCTGTTCAACACACTTGTAATGAACTACCCAAAACCAGAACTTCTTCAGATTCTGTTGTCTTTTGACCTCTACCTGCAGAAAACTCAGTAGCAGCCAGGGAGTATGAATATTTAAATTCCTTTGTGCAGCCTTTGTTTCTAGGTGCCTGATCTGAGAAAGTGCATATTATAGTCTTCTTCAGCCAGACACAATGGAAAATGGGCTCTGAAGGCCTGTAAGGGTTATGTGTAAATCAACCTTCTCTGAACACTTAATCCCATCTCTCAAATTCAACAGCAACATCTCCATTCCACCAATAATTGAAAAAAAGGAAGCAAGGATGTTTGTCATTGGTGGGGTATTTTTCAGTTCATAGTGGTATAATATTTATTTCATTATTGTTAAGAAAGTGATGGTATATTTTAGTGATAATAATTGTATGAAAGAGAGTAACTGCTTTCAAATTACTCCAACACTCCATGACAAGATCTGTTCTACTGACCAACAATACACTGATAGTGTAAACAGCAACTATCATGTGCACTGAGTAGAATTATAGAATTATTCAGGCCAGAAAAGTCCTCTAAGATCATCAAGTCCAACCATTAAGCCAGCACTGTCAGTCTGCAGTATACGTGTTCCCATATGAAAGAACTGACTTTGGTACCAGATTTAGATACAGTGAAATGTATCTGCACAAGGGCAGGAGAGGGAGCTCTGCCTGGGCCTCCTTTACAGTTTTTTGTGCATTTTCCCAAGTCCTTCAGAAGCTGGTGAGGTGAGCCATAATGATTGGGGAAAGAGATTATATGCCATTATTGCTCTAGTGAGCATCTCTACAAAATAACTTTTGTAAGTAATTTTTCTCAGGAATAATTATTTCATCACACTCATCCAAACGAAATACGATGTCAATACTGTCTGTAGATTTTAATGTGATGAAAGGACTTACTAAAGCTGTTTACCTGCTGATCTGGCAGAATTCAAGAAGCCACTTTTCTGAAAGTCTTGCAATGCCCAGACTTGAATAAAAGGAAAAGAGGGAATTTTTTTCTTGGCATTTTGCAATTAAACCTTAGTTCCTCCTTCGAGAATGTGACAGATTTAAACTTTAGATATTATTTTGCTGATCTAATATTGATAAGCTGTGATAACGTTATTGCTGTATCTTGCATGAACCCCATATATGAGTATGGTATTCAGTCAGCTTAGTCCCTGAGTAATGGCTGTGTGGACTGAGGCCTGGAGAGCAGCCCTGAGCAAGTGAGGATCACAGTGACATTCACTTTCCCATGGAGCAGCAGACACTGATTTGTTTGTTTTCTGGCATTTTAAAATTTTCACATAGTAAGTTCCTGTAAATACCAAACTGAAAGGAACCATATCTAACACCCAACAGGTGCTTTAGATTTTACTGTAGAGAAGGACAAATTATTAATAACCACAAGCTCCTGACAATAATTTTTTCCTCATCCAAGACACAAATAAAATTATGCTTATGCTATTAAAATATGCCCTTTCCTTCATCTTTGCCTTTTTATTCTCTCGCACTTCTCTGTAATGATGATGGAAGAAGAGACATATTCACTATGGGTCTCCTGGTAGCCATGTTTTATAGATGTTTGTTTGGTCCTTGCAATATAAAGTAGGTTCTCTCTCTCTCTGTATCATCAGCCTTGATAGCAAAGAGCTCCTAAGGGGCCTATTTTCCTGTGTCTTAACTAGCACAAATACACAAGCATCAGGCTTTTGTGCTAATGTTCTCACTTTTTGATTAACCGGCCAAATCTCCAGAGAATTGCAATTTTCAATCAAATCTGAAGAGCAGTTACAAAGATCACATGGGAAAAAACCCAAAAGTTATTGAATATAAGAAATAGGGTTTCTCCCTCTTGAACATATAGATGCACAAATAATTAGGTGAGAGCTTTGTGGAATCTACACCACTCTAAACTATGTGTGCTGCTGTTATCAGTAATCCAGGGAGAGGGAAACCTTACATGAAAACATCATCCACTTAAAAAAAATGTGCACAAAAAAATTAAATCTTTTATTTATATATATATATATAAACATATATATACAAGTTAATATTCCTTTTACATCTTAATATGCCCTATGTTATTCACATCCCTCTGCAGGATGGTCACCCTGCAATTGGAAATGGCAATATTCATATAGTTTTTATATGCCTCACTACTCTAAAATGAAATTTGCCTTGCTCAGTCATATCAATGAATAGATATCACATAGACAGAGAGGAGTGAAGAATGGAAGGGATTTTCCAGGTCTCTGATGAATATCAAATTCATCCCCTGCTATCACAAGCAATCATCTCTTATTTCCCATTTATTAAACTGATCAAGCTGAGCCTTAAACCCGGTTGGCTTCATGATAGCGCTATTTCTGTTGTGAAGCGCCTTAACAGGAAATGTTTTTACAGATTTAAAGAGAGACTAATTTGATTTCCTATTGTCCAGAAAGCAGAACACCAGATAGCCAATGAATATAACTTGATACAACCTTTCTTTGACAAACCTATACAACAATTCATTCAGTTTTGAGTAACATTTTCTCATTCATAATGACTCTTAAAACATGTATTAAAAGCCTAGTAATACTAACAACATCTGAACAAGTCCTACAGTATCCCAGTTACTTGTAGCATGTATCAGTGTAGAGGTTTACTGAAGTCAGTAGTCTTTAGGGGCTCAACAACCTGTGATGTATTACTGAAGTGACACACATGTTCTGCAACAATTTGGTGGCACACACCTCTATCACATCGCTAGCCAGGTTAGTGGCAGGAGCACAACCCAAATATTGCTTGGCCATATAACAGAGCTTCCACTAAAACAGCTTTTTACTAGATTATGGTGCAGTTAGTTCTTTTTACAGTAGGCACTGCAGACAGCACTTTTCAGTATGAGAGCCTAGTAGGTTAGAGAAAAGGTTTTCCTGCTAGGGAATTTAACTTGGGACATTCTGATGGTTCTGCTTCTTCACAGTAAAGAAAATCTCGGGCATGACCTTACAGTGGTAGCTTGCCAACAAACAGAATGAAATGCACTAGAACTCAAAGAGGTTTTTTGTTATTGATTGAACACGCTTGTTAATTAATGCAACTCAACAGTCTATGCCTACCAGCAGAGAAAGATTATTGAGGGGAAAAAAAAAGAGAAAAAAATTATTAACAAAAAACTGCAAACACTCAGGAACTATACAAGGCAAACAGCACAAATGGGATCTGACAGAAAAAAAGCCCACAGTAATGTCTAAAGCAACATGGATTCTCAGCATTTCACAATGTATATTGTAATCATATTTCACAGACTGAATTTGTTGTTTGATTGAGAACTGTAACATTTGTTTTCCTCAGGCTGAGGTCATCCCACTCTGGATCATTTCAGTGACTTCTTCAGGACCACTGACAGCCCAAGGTGGGAGGCAGAGGGAGGAGGTGTGCTGCAAACAGATAGCTACCAGAACAAATCCCTACATCTAGGTCCTCTACAGATGGCAAGTATCAAATGGATAGCAAAAATATGTAGCTGTTCCCACCAGATCATATTTAAAGGACACTTTTAAGAAGACTCAAGTGTTACTGTAGCACTAAACTATTTCATGGTCAGTCATTTTGTAACAGCTCTAAATCCACAAATAATATGCACCACTATAACACTAACAGCACGTAAGAAAATATCATAATGATGATAAATCAGTGTCTTAAGTTTCTGTTCATTGAAAAGTGGATAAATGGTTGCCAAATTGAACCTGATAACACCTTGATGATATATTTATTTTACTGAAAAGAGACTTAGGATAAAGACAACATTGGGTCTTTTCTTAATTCTTACACTGACTTGCCATACAATAGTGGCAAAAATCACTCAAAAGTTCACTTCTCTGTTAATATGGCCGGGATAATACTACATGTTTGCAAAGGCAAAGATAAGACACTTGGATTCAACACTTTGAAAAGCAGAAACATTAAAATGTATCTCAGCAGCAGCTTAGGATGCTGAGCCACAAAACATCTCTTGTTCAAAAATACCGATGAGCTTCCCTTCTTCCTGTACTTAGCAACTTGGAAAACCTGCAGTGCACAACCTATTTTTTAAACATTTTACTAGATGCAAAGTATTTGAAGAACTAAAAAACTCAAGGCATTTCATCACACAATGAATTTGAGACTGTTCACTTACAGAGTGACTTTTAACTAAAATCAACCAGAGATAACACGAATTGCCAGAAAAGATTTGGCAGGACCAGACAATGTTTCCCAGTGCTAACAGTGATGCCTGTTGGGGAGTCCACTAAAATGCAACTTGAAAAGCCCATGTAATGATAAAATCAACTAAAAGATTAGACGCAACAATAAAGCACTAACGTCTCACGTGCTACATATTTGCAATACATAAAGCATGGACTGTCACACTTTCAGTATTAAGGAAGGCATTTAAAGAGCTTTCTGAAGATCTGATTAATAAAAATGGTAAATGTGTTCACTGTATTACAAAGAGAAGTAATTCAATCATAGACATATGTACAACTATATTAAACTACCTCAAATTGATTGTTGCCTTAAAACAGGTTCGTTTTTTGTAACAGCCTAGTTACAGTTTTTATTTTGCTTTCTGCTTTTCCTTAGGATCCAAAACATACCTGTTTCACAGGCAAAAGTCTATGTTCTTTGTTTGTTTTAAATGAGGCTTATCTGCAGAATATTTCCATGTTCAAATCTCTGAAATTTTATACTCTTCTCAAATGATTCACAGACTGACATATAGACCACCAAGATCTACCAGTCTAAAAGAAATATTAGGGTTCATATTAAATACACATTTAAAGTCTTACTTTGATGTCAGAATCATGGGAAGTATTTTTAATGGAAATAGTTATCAGTTTTAATTGAAACAAGTCTACAATTATAGGTGAATATCTAATCAAATTCCCCTGCAAAGTGTGGCCCAAAGGCCAGGTCTGGTTATCATCTGCCTTGCATAATGCAGGAATTACCCCAATTATGGAGACATCCACATGTGGTGAGCCAAAATAAATGTAGCACTTGCCACGTAACCAACACAGTTTTGGTTGATGTCTTAATATGCTATTTATTTTCCCTTTCATCATGTGAACTGATACATACATATGCACCTCTATAGAACCTCGTTAACTCACATAATTCCTGCATATACAGAGAAAATTGCTTCTGCATTGGTAGACAGTGTTTCACTTGAATTATTTCACAACAGCAGTGATTTTTTCAAAATGAAATCTAGTTTTCTTTTAGAATTTGAGTTATTCTTACTGCACAAATCCAGGGTATACAGACCTGGGAGTCCAGGATCAGCAAAGAACAAAAAAACTAACATCCATTTTATATAGAGAAGTTGATGTTTATGAAAGTTAAAAAGAAACAAAACAAACAAACAAAAAAACGACACAAACAACAAACACAAAAAACCCACCAATATATTCCTAACATGGAGTTAGTATGGCATTCAGGAAATAAATAAAGAAGCTTCTAAATATATATATATGTACATTGAAGGCCACAACAGCAAAAATATTATTTTGTTCTTAAGGTAAGAAAAAAAGTAAAATACATGGCATTGCTACAACTACACTGTGTTTGTTTTTTCTGTTGAGTAGTCTAAAGTAGGTCAAGTTAGGCACATCCATTAGTTCTCCTATAAATAGATCCACGCTGAATTCACCTGTATGTAACTAACGTAGAGCAACAGAATTTTAAATACTTCTCCCTTTAATCTGACAAGTTAGTTTATTCTGTATAGACACTAGGCAAAAAAAAAAAAAAAAGTCATTAAGTCCTGTGTGATTTTTAGAAGCCCAGAAAAAAATGACAGTGGAAACGTGAAATTGGGACACACTTTCCCTGCAGAAAACCACATGCACATGCCTCCACCTCTAGGTTTAGAGATCTGAAAGACTTCTGCAGAGATGTATTATAGATAAGTCACATACTTTTCCCTTGATATCGAGACAAAGGAAAGGAGACAATTCTGCATTAATCACTTCACATTTTCCCTGTAACACTCCTGAATATATTATTATTCCCCTCACCTTTTCAAAGACCGTGATTTTCATCCTTCTGAGGATTTTTTTTCTTTTTTTAAGATACAAAAAGCATTTCTTATTTAGTAACTTGAATTTGTCATTAGGCAATTTTCAAACAGGTCTCATAGCTCTTTTATCCTTATTCATTTCTTTTTTCTTTTTTAATCTGAAATGGTCCCTTGTTGCTTGATTTGCAGATCTGTATCAGCGTGCAAGGATTTCACTAGCTTCAGCCAAGTACAGAACAGTTCAATCCCCTGGAGCATTGAACGTAAGAGTCAATTTAGAAGCAAGCTAAAAGTATAGCACTCTGTTCTCCGTCACACAAAACATCATTTTACTCACACAGGCATCTTAATAACAAAATTCAATTCTGGATATTTTTCTCAGCATGGCTCAAAGACTGTTCAGAAATGACATCAGAAAGCTTACTGTGGACTTGGCTTTTTGAAAATTTAATTAAAATATCTGTTTTCCAGTAAGGCACAAATCTGTACATTGGTGGGAGTTTAATCTTAGGACATATTCTTTGAGTTATGTCTCATTTACGAAAAACTACTTTCAAAGATTTTGCTTTTGTGCTACCAACAATCACTGTGTTAATTTCACCCAAAGAACCATAAAAATGTAATTATAGAACCACATAATGGTTTGGTTTGGAAGAGTCCTTAAAGATCACCTAGTTTCAACCACCCTGTCATGGGCAGGGACACCTTTCACTAGATCAGGTTACTCAGAGCCCCATCCAATCCAGTCTTGAACACTTCCAGGGTTGGGCATCATCGTCTCTGGGTAACCTGCTCCAGTGCCTCACTGTCCTCATAGTAAAGAATTTCCTCCTAACATCTAACCTAAACCTACCTGCTTTCAGTCTGAAGCCTTTCCCCCTTGTCTTATACTATGTAAGTATTTGTAAATACTTTTGTAAAAAGTCCCTCTCCAGCTTTCCTGCAGAGCACGGTGCGAATAAACACCAAGGTCACGGGTTCAATCCCTGTACAGGCCTTTCACTTAAGAGTTGGACTCGATGCTCCTTGTGGGTGCCTTCCAACTGAGAATATTCCGTGTTTCTGTAGGCCCCCTTTAACAACTGGAAGATGCTATAACGTCTCCTCGGAGCCTTCAATTCTCCAGGCTGAACAGCTCCAACTCTCTCAGCCTTTCCTCATAGAAAAGCTGCTCCATCCCTCTGACCATCTTCATGAACTTATCTAGACTCACCCTGGCAGATCCACATCTTTCTTCTGATGGGAGACCCAGAGCTGGATGAGGTGTTCCAGGTGGAGTCTCATGAGAGCAGAGTTGAGGGGCAGAATCACCTCCCTCAGCTGCTGGTCACATCTCTTTAGATGCAGCCCAGGACACAGTTGCCAGGTCATGTTGTGCTTCTCATCAACCAACAAACCTCCAAGTCCATCTCCTCAGGGTTGCTCTCAATCCATTCTCCACTCAGCCTGTATTTATGCTTGAGATTGTCCCAGTCCAGGTGCTGGACCTTTCACTTGGTTTTGTTGAACTTCATGAGGTTTGCAGGTGCCCACCCCTCCAGCCTGCCCAGGATGGCATCCCTTGCCTCCAGTGTGTCGATTACACCACACAGCTTGGTGTCATCAGCAACCTTGCTGAGGGTGCACTCAATTCCACTGATATTATACTGTTTTATCATCTTGCTTAAAGAAAAGCCCATGGGTTTCCTCTCATTTAAATCATGATTTATCTCCCCTTTGCTAGGATTTGCTAACATACAGCTTCAAGTTTTTACTTTTAAATTTATATTCATACTGATGAAAAGTAAAAATATCTATGTATCTGTTCCAAAAGGTCTTTTGTGTTACATACCACGTAGATGGACAAACATATCTGAACTAAGGGATCCCTAACCTGCATATCTTAAAGTTAATTCTTACAGTTTTGGCCCTGTGTCCTCTAAAGGAACAAAACCATGCAAGGTCCCGGCCTCAAGTCCCAGGGGAGAAAGACCCCAAAGGGAGCCCCAGCATTGTGACAGCGATGCAGCAAACCTGGCCTTGAGGCACAAGGCACCCAAGCCTGCTTTCAGCTTCTGTGTAATTTTGAGTGATGAGATTTTAACACTTTGCAGTTTCCTCTTTTATTTCTCTTTTGCTGAATTGCACAGTTCCATTCTACAATTTTTTTCCATGTCATCCTTCACTGTGAAACTCCACTAAAATTGCCTCGATTGAGTTTCCCTGTTATGCTGTAGAATTTTCTTTTTTGGTTTTTTGCACAACATGGATTTTACCTTAGGCACCAAACAAATCCACCATTTTAATAACAGAAAATACTATAGCATTTTTCATTGTTCTTTTCTCAATTTGTTTTGTTGAAATCAACATGAAAAACAATTTCAAACTTCTCAGTAAATGCTTCATTTACGAATGCTTCATTCCAAGTGCCTACAGGGTTACAATCTGGTCTATGACAATTTTATTCATTTTTTAATCGAAAGCATTAAATCAAATTTAAAATATATACTACTCAGTACTTCTGTAGTGCCCTCCAGCACAGTATGGCAAAAGCACTTCGTGGACCATAATGACTTTAGCTGCACTGCACCCTCAGGAGGAAGATTAGAGGTTATTCTCCAAACTATTTATTTGAGGAAACTGAGGCACCAAAGATTTCTTTCCATAATTTTGATGTGCTTCTCCAGCCTTAGATGCTTTCAGTTTTGGGTGATGTCTCTGAGATAAACAAAGCCTTACTTTGAAAAAAAAATGTAAAATATTTGATTGCACTCCTGAATTCAACGAAAAAGGCCAGAAACTAAAACGGCACTTCAAAAACAAAACAGCACTAAGCATATTTCTGAAAACATCAAAAATCTCTAAACTCATCACTGCAGACAGTAAGCCATTCCCCATTTAGGGCAGCAGACAATACCACAGGCCACGTCACCCCTGGGTGGAGAGCTTCCAGGAAAGGCACCAATTCTCTCAGAGCAGTTTGGTCCTGAGCCTGCACCAACATGTGTGCAGTGCTCACTGTAACACAAAACTCTTACATGACATGTGACAAAACACGATCAACAGACCAACTTCACTAGCACCAGCTCACTAAGCTATTCATCAAAGGTGGTCCCTTTGTCTAAAATGTACTGAGGAACAAAGTGTAGGACATCACACAAGTGCTAGAACAACAGCACCTGAAGAACTCTGCAAGCTCTCTGTAGGTTATACAAAAAGGAAGGTATTTCAAGAAATAACTCATTTATTGCCATTTGTTGCAGCAGAAGAGATCCCAACTCTGCAATAAAATCAACTCTTTTTAAACTTCTCAGAGACCTTATTTCCATTTGTGATTCTTTCCCTTCCTTTTCCACACCATCTCAAAGAAGCTGG
Source organism: Lophotriccus pileatus (assembly GCA_035583135.1). Lineage (NCBI taxonomy): Eukaryota > Metazoa > Chordata > Aves > Passeriformes > Tyrannidae > Lophotriccus > Lophotriccus pileatus. The sequence continues at coordinate 12,749,155 of JAWWES010000081.1, read as the reverse complement.
GACTGAATTCAGCACATGTGATGGTGCTGTAGTATTTCCAAGCAATTCTACTTCCATTCTGCAGCCCATAACAGCACCTCAGCCTGGCATTTCATTTTCCTGCAAGGCCAGCACAAACCACAGATGTGGTTGTTGAAAGAGGCAGTCTCATCTTTTCCCATCCCCAGATGGTCATGTTTGGCACTGGATTCCTCTGTCCACCTTCTCCTTTTAGTTTATTCAAGCATTTGTATCATTATACAAAAGATCTAAATTAAAATTAATGTTTAATAAAAACAATTTTAATTGGTTACATTTCCCAGGCTGGTCCAGTTCAGTCTAATTAACAGCCTCATAAAAGCTTAGGGAGGCACAAGGGAGGAAGCAAAGCATGGCCAGGACTGCTTCTTTCAGCAGCAGAGACGACTGAAAATGTCTCTGACGCTGTGGCCTCAGACCAGTGTTTGAAAGGATACGGCTCATCTGCGGTTTCACACACAGCTCAAGGCACTCATTTCAGCATTCAGTAACTTGCACTCTTCTATGTCCAATCTCATCCCTCTTTTATTACCTCCTTCAAAATCCTACCTATTTTCAACTAATCTAAATTTTTCACTGAAGTTGCTATCTCAGCAATCCCCCTCTTCAAAAATGAGCAGGTCTTCCAGGAATAAATCCCTCTTGCCCTTGTACACTGCTGACCTATTTTCCATAATTTGTTTTTCTCCCTGCCAGTTTCTAATCTACAGCAGAACTTCATTTGTCACCACATAAGCAGTTGACTAAACAACTTCACACAAATTACTCAAATTCCACCATCTTAGAGGAGACCAAATTAAAACAGAGGCACAACCGTGCTTTTAAATCCTGTTTCTTAAATGCATTAAAAGCTAAGATGCATAAACAGAAGGAAAAAATCTACCTGTCTTGTGACTGAATTTCTCTTCAGTCATCCCACCCCAAAAAAAGGTGAAAATATGGAAGTCAGATATGTGTTAGAGAAGCATGTGCCCAAGTGCTTCTCTTCATCAACCTCTCATAGCCCTTTACACATAGATGTCGACATAAACACTTTTGAAGTTAACAATAGTATTTTTGAGAACAAAATTCGATAAGGAATCAGAACAACTTTTGTCAATTATGATTAAAAGAATGTAGACACTGTTAAACCCCACATTTAAACATTCTGATTTTGACATAAGGTTTTCTTAGGTGCCACTTAATCAGTTATAAACTAGCTAAAGCCAGGTTGAGGGCTTTGAAATGTACAGGAGCTTGTTATCAATTTCCCATAAATCACACTGGAATCCTGGACGAGCCAATCAATGAAGTTAGTCCAGTCTAAGACCTCATTGAAAAAATGTTTATTTTGCTTTAAGTATTAAAACCTATTTTCTGAACCTAGAAAAAAAAACTTTTTAGGAAACCAAAAGAAAGCAAGCACTATTACCTTCCCATTCTGAAGCTTTCTTCTTCAAACTATTAAAGGAAAGATTGAAGAAACCTGAAGAACAAGCAAATGCTGGGGTTTCAGTAGGAAGTAACTTCAGAAATCAAGCTGCACTGGGAGCTTCTTTCTCTGCACCCCTGGGCAGGATCTTCTACTTTTCAGTTTCAGAGAATACATCAAGTTTCAAACTAACTAGCTGGGCTACTCTAGCACCTTGTTATGGCCAGCTCTGGCTCTTGCCAGTGCTGGACACTACTGGCCAACCAATACTCCTGACTAGATGGGAAGTAGAAAAGCATCTGCTTTATCATCACAGAATGAACCAGAGAATGAACCGTTGAAAAAAAAGGATAAAGGTTGCTGTATCTTATATTAAAACTGATTCAGTATAAAGAGAAAACCAATTTATTAAAAAAAAAAAAAAATCAGAAAATTCTGTGACAAAGGCTGTTGTTTCTCACTGAAATTAATAAAGCTCATGGTGTTCTCACAGAATTATATGATTTGAAGAAAATATAGGAAGAAACAAAACAGGTGAGTTTAAAACTTGTTATTTTCATTTACTATAATTAGCAGGTTCCCCACTCTTTTCTTTTGTGTCGTCTGTTATCAACTACTTACAGGTTCAGAATGACTCCTTAATATTAATACTTATAATAATTTTTCAGTTTTATTAAAATAAAACAAATAACAAAACTTAAAGAAATATCTTGCACATGTATTCTAGACAATGTAGGCAAGACGAATCCTTAAAATTAATGAAATGCACTTGTCTTTCTCTCTTTACATATAAACAGGTTGAAGGCAACAATGAGCACAGAACGAGAGTGTAGATATACATAGAAACAAAAGAACATTTAAACAATCTTTAAAACAGAAAAGCCGATACTTTCCAAAGGGATGGACAGCAAGACAATGTTACCTAAAGAATTAATAATCTGGAAGACTGAAATCTGCCAGTGAAACCCAGCTTAAGTTTAAAACAATCTTTTAAAACATGATCAGTGAGCTTTGTGAGACTTTACTACATTGCACTGGTGGAGTGTAAAGCCTGGTGACTGGGGAAATTGAAATGTGACTAAATGTAAGATAAAAAATTCTGAGTAATGCAATCTAGGCTAAGCTTCAAAGGGAAAAATCTTGGAAAAAGTAGCACCACTCAAAAAGAAAAATAAAACAGTAAAAATAACCACAAATTAAAGAATTAGCCTCTGATAACATTGAGGTATATTTAATATATCCGGTTTTTACTGCAGCATCAAATATTTTTTCAGTAAATTTAGCTGTAAAAGTAATTTCAAATAGCAATTCCCAGTCTTCTGCCCTCTTGGGGTAAGTATGGATGAATATTAATGTAATATGTACTTATTTATACTGTAGATGAATAAAAACAAAAGAAATGGGCAACTGTGTAACATCAAATATTAATGAAGAAAATTAGTCAAAAAGCATAAGTAGCAGTGAGAACAACAGATTACTGGAAAGATGACAATACCCTTCTGTCTTATTTACCAACTCTACAACACTGGAGAAAGAAGACACAGAGTGTGCCAACTATGCAGTGTATTAACAGCTAACCCACAGCACCACTATATGGTAAAGTACTTTCTTTTATTTGTTTTAACCTAATTCCTGGTCTAGCTAACCTACACACAGCACAGAGTTTGAAATGCCTGACGTGGAGCAGACAACTACATTTTCACTTGTATGTCTCCTTGGACATGGCTGGAAAATATTTCTCATTATGGTGGAAAAATGATGCGGGTAGAGAGGATTTAGTGAACTTCCAGAGGGTAAAGTGTACGACTTGTGTATATGGAGGGGAGCAGAGATGTCTATGCATATCCAATCCCAGGGCGGCCATACAAGAAGGGCAGGCTGAGAGATTACTTCTGCTGACTTGCGGCAAGGGTTAAGGAACACCTCTCCAGATTTATGAGAAAAAAACTACATCTTCCCACTGAGCACAGACTACTGTAGACAACAGACAGAGTGAGCACAGATCAGCACACAAATCAGCAATCCAGTGGTGTATGTGCTGAAGTGAAGGCAGCTGGACATTGGAAAGTTGGGAGCTTTTTGTCTATGCAGTTCAGCTGATCTAAATAGTAGCCAAGTACTGGGGACTTTCCTATCAAAATGAAGCAATCAAGAAGAAGAAGAGATGCTTTATTTATAACCTGCTTTTCCCTATGAGAAAATCCTGAAATGTACAAATACTGAGCTTTTATATTCTGAAGCAGGTAAATAAGAAGGATTAATTGCAAATGCTGGATGGGGAAGGAGATCAGAAGAAAACTTCCATGCGGTACAAATCCATGTAGCTGGAAGAAAGGAGGTGAAATGAGGCTAAATATCAGAAAAAAATCCTTAATGGGGTGATATATCAGATTGTGAAAGTCTCCCAAGGGAAGAAGCAGAATCCCCACTGCTCAACACATGTAAAAGCAGCATGGACAAAGAACTACAAGATAGGCTACAGGGAATAACTCAATACATAGCAAGAGGATGGTTGAGATGACCTAATAATATAACAGGATTTAAAATGACTAGATAATTCTATTATCATTAACCACATTCACAGTAGTACAAGCTAAAACACTGTTGCTATGGCAATCAATCCTTATGCATCGTTGCAGAAAATGACTGAGATGCAAGGAATGGAAATGAATTGAACCAGCCCTTCCTATTCTCGTTTAATTCAACATACCAGTCAGCTGGGAAACTCCCTAAGACAAAAGTTTACATCTAGATTCTCACCAGTCTTTTAAAATATATAGTAAAGCACAAGTGAGTGTCTGGCATTCAAATATAGGTTATCCTTAGATTTATACAGTTAGTTCAGATTCAAGGTAGGCACAAGGCTCCAGTTTGGAGAGGATGATGTTGGAAACGGATGGATTGCTCTCATCACTGCATTTGGAATACTTAATACCGCTTGCATTCTCCCAGTTCAAAGTAAACCAACACTACAAAAAGACCAATGCACACATGGTTCTCCTGTCGTGGTATTACAGCTCCATCTCATGAGAATATGAGACAACTTGCTTTCCATGTGGGAGGCAAGAAAAAAAATACAGCAAGGGTGACCATTTCCACTGGCGCTAAGTAGCCCTACAGACAACAAACCGTAGTACTCAAAGCATCCTACTTCTAATTCTTAATTTATACTCCCAACTGAAAACAGAAAAATTTTTAAGAGTCATAACAAAAGATCAACTGTCTCTTGATTACATATTACCAACTCTAAATCAATTCCAAGTTATTACAGAGTAATAACAACAGGCACATCTCTCAGTACACTGGAAAATGCATACTGGTTTGCTCACTCGATTCTCCTCCTTACATTCCATACCAGAGTATTTGTTGGGAAATTGGGAAGTTAAAGTTGGTACTAATAAAATCCTTAGAGCTGGGGAAAATTTTGAAACTCAAAAATTTTGGAACTTTTGAAAAACGGAATTCAAATCATTCCTGGTACCACTGAAATGTGGTTTGAACCTCTACTAGAAAAAATGGTAAATCCCACTACGTTTTTCTAATGATAACTGATAATTTAAAATAAGATACTAACACTCCTCTTACTCCAAAACAAAAAAGTTACCAGTGAAACACAGCAAGAATTGAGTGGGAATGAAAGCTCAAATACCTGGGTGAAAAACCACTATGCTGTCCCAGCTTTGTAGCACAGTAAAAAGTGGTTACAGGATTTTTAGGAAAAACTAAAGGCGTATGCAGACAGATGAGAATATAACTAATTGCACCCCTTGGAAGTTCACAGCAATGCTTCCTGTCAAAAAGTGTTTCTCAAGTGAACAAAGTATTTCTTTTTTTGGGCTTTTGATAATCTACCATATTGTTAACAACGCAAAGCAGCCCACACAAAGGGGGGCACTACAGGTTATAGGAGTCATATATTCCAAAAGAAACATGTTTTTACCTGCTAGTGCTTGTATTTTAATGTAATCCTTACTCAGTATTTTGTGCATCACTTACACAAAACTATTTTTAGAACCAAAGGGGGGAAAAAAGATCAATAAAGCAAGCAAGTCCATATTCTGATTTAAAAATCAACTATGAGCTAACAAGTACACCAGAAGGCAAATATAAACTCTAAAAACCTCAGTTACAAACTATTTAAAAGAGGCTAAAAAAAACAAGCATGCTTTTAAAAAGCCACTAAATCCGACCTTAAGGAATGTATTATATTTTAAGTGAGAAGCAAAATACGTAAGTCAAGAAAAAGATCAGAGCAGCAGTGGAGTTTTCAGTACTCACAAACACATACAGAAGCAAAACATTTGATAGATTTGCTATATAGTAATCCTCATACACTAAAAATTTATTTGCACAATGTGACTTTTTGAAAAAACTTTTCAAGGATAGCAGAGAAAATTACTTCAAGTACTATCAGAACATTCTTGAAATACTACAACATGCCTGAATTCAGGAGACATTTATTCAACTGATGAAGATACATCATTTTTATTGAAAACAGCCTGCAACATACTGCATGTATATTTTGTTCCTATTCTAATATATTTCATTAGTATTTTTCTTGGAATTCAAACAAAAACCTTCCTGCTTGTGTGAGCTTCAAGTCGTTAGTGCCAAAACTTCAGCCAATGTTTCATGAGAAAATTACTGAATTATGTCTGTTTATGATTATAACACAGATTTCTCAAGAAAATTATTCCCTCTTGGGCATTAAAAACTAAATTAGTATGAAAGACTAGAATGTGTTTAGTGTGATCAAGCTAGCTTTTCCCGCCAAAATGCTTCAATTTAATCCAAACTAATTTTTTAAAACTTAAACCAAGTCTAGTAAGTCACTTCACTTCCCAAAATGACGTGCATTTACTAGGAGACTCGATATAAAGAGATCATTAAAAAAATCCAAAATGTGAAGGCCAAGAATTTTACTATGCAACTGCTGTAAATAATTTCTTTCTTTTTAATATAAGTTCATGGATGACTCAAAAAGAGCATGTGTGAGAAAGAGAAAGCAATCCCAGTGCAACTGAGAAATTAAAGTGAAAAATTAAAGCAAGAAGCCAAAAAGCAGACACACAGATGGTAAAAACTGGCAAAAATTAAACGTAAAAATCATTCTCTTAAGTACCAACAGATGCAGTGACTTTAAAATATTACTCCTTGAGGATACACAAAGACAATAATCCCAGATTGTGAATCCTGGGCCAGTCTACTGCTGTGCTAGAGCCCCGAAGTACACTGTACTGTACAGAGAAAAAATGATGTGTCAGAGATGGTGATATCTACTCTGCCAGTCTACTAAAATAGAAGGGATGAAAATCCAACACTGTGAAATTAATGCCTTCAAAAAAAAAAAAAAATTAGCTGTGTAAATGAAATAAGAGAGGAGACTTGCAGAATCCATTTACAGACTTATAATACTATAGGACTGAGCAAGAACTGGTTATTTGAGCATTTCTGAAACATTCCTTCTTGAAACAATATTCAGGTTTCTCGCTCCAGACACAAGCAAGGCTGTGCTTCCCAGATTCTGTGTTACTAAAGGTTGATGACCCCCTATTTAGTCTCTTTGATTTTAATCACCACAATTACCTAAAACTATCCCAATTTAGACTACTGGTATTAAAATAGGGAAAGAAAAATAATTCAGGATTTGAAAATCGAGAAACTGATGTGTAGTACCTATATGCTTGAAGTTCAGCCTTTCCTGAAAGATCTTCTTAGAATCCAAACTTGAAATGCATAATTATCAGTAGTACTTTTAAAACAAATTATGTAAGACCAATTCTCCAGATTGTTAAATGAATTGAATTGATGCTGCTACGTGTGATTGAACAAACCCAGCATCTTAGGCCATCACCATAATTTCAGGTTAACTGCAGACATAACATAAAGACTAATGCTTTTTGGAGGGGCTAAAAAACAAAGTCAAATTCAAAAAAACAAAATTATGTTTATTTACTACCTCTTCCAGTATGCAGGAATTTACACTGGCTACTTTCTCCTCTAAAACGATTACTGAGCTACAAGGATACTCATAATATCAGCAAGATGACTGAGAACTTCACAATATGAATATATTTTAAAAACAGTTACATGAAAAACATCTGTCAGAAAGTTTTAGGAGTTATATATAGACACATTTAAACATATAGATACTCATATATATCTACGTGTCATCAATGACAGCACTTCAAAATACTGTTCCTAAAAGCGAACAGTTTATGAATTGTTCTGTATTTCAAGTATATAAACAAGTATATTCATGTACTTTATTTAACTCTAACGTAGATATTGACGAGCAGTGACAAAGCTGAACTATAAAAATGAACATGAAAGTTTGCTGTGTGTTAACTGGCAAACTAAGATACTGCCATGAATCAAATAAACTTTGTCTTTTGTAGAGTCTCCAAGCTGAGATGATCCAGAGAGGTACCATTTCTCACCAGGACACCCAGGCAGCAGAGCCAGCACAGCTCCAGCAGCTGCTGTTTGCCCTGCTCAAACAGCCCGCGGGGCGGTTTCGGTGTGACTCCCACCACCCAAAACAGAGTCCCAGCTGCACACTGCAGATGCAAGCACTGCTCTGGTTTCGCCCAGGGTTTCTGAGGTTTGGCTTGGGAGCAAGACAAGTCAAAGCGTGCCTGACACCAGTGTGCTCAAATCCCCAGGGGCCACCATGGGAGGGCACAACTCCTCAGCTGCGCCTCCTCTCATTCTTACACGCACAAAGCGTGTCAAACACAAGAAGCCATTAAATTAAAAAAGTCATTAGTGAGCTGCATTGCAATAGTATAGGTAGATATCCTAATATAATAATCTTTTGCTCCCCTACACGTTTCCTACCTTACCTCCCAGTATTTTGTGCTGTCCCCTGACACAGCAGTATGGAGCTGAAGGGCCTCGTACCCAAACTTCATTTTTCCAGTAAGACTGACATTTTTTAGTTCAGGGAAAAATTGTCAGTCCTTGAGCCACATTAATTTCACCTACCCAGAATGCTACAATACACACTATCCTACTGAATATTATAAGATACTTCTTTTGCACAGAGAACAATTTTACTGACCTTCAAGTAACCAGGAAAATTCATCAGTTCTGATAAGAGGATGAGTTAAAAGAGTTTTCACAAAGAGAAAGCTATTTATAGTGGCGAAGTGTAACTACAAGGAAGAAATACTGATGGGTTTGCCTTATGAAATCTGTGCTTTGTTGCAACAATTATTGCTTAGAAAATCAAGATAAATAAAAATGGCACGATGGAATATTCAATGCAACTTTCAATAATTTTAAACAAAGATGCTCACAGATATGGTCTCTTTCTTTTGGGACATTTAATTTAGTCTATGCTTTGGATAAATGAGTTGAAATTATAAGCAATCATGAATTCCTGCACATTAGGAAAGTAAAGATTTTTGAAGACAAATGAGAGTATCCAAAAGGAAAAGGAAATTAAGCTTTGAATCAAAGCGACTGAACACTGGCTTCCTGCCTAGTATTCTGAAGAATAAGAGATCCAGAGGTTTTGATCATACTGACTACCTCACTCTTCATGTGTTTATTCTACAGTCTATAAAAATGTCTGCAATATACAGGCAAAAGGACAATTTTTTTCTGTCCCATTTTAGAGATAGTTTTGTATGTATGTTGCCCTCAATACTGATTTTTAAACTGTGAAAACAAGCAATATTTTCAATGGCAAATGTGCTAAAATAATAATAGTCAACTGATTCTTCTCAAACTCATAAATAGTCATTTCGAGGCTGAAAAAAGAAGCATAAAAAATTTCAATCCAAATGAAGTTAAAGTAATCACATGCAGCTGTCATGGTTGAGTCTTATGGAAACACTAATTATTTATTAAATCAGATCAAATAGAAGTATTTAAAAAAAAAACACACAGGTATTATCATTTTTTCTGTTTGGTATGTGATGTATATAGAAGTAAGTAACTTCTTTGTACATCCTGATTTCCTAACCAACTTAATTCCTATTCTCCCTGCTCGCCCCCTCCCTGGCCCTGGGTACTAAGTTGACCGTTTCATATGCAACTCCAAGTAGTCTCAAGATCAATTTAGAATGGACTTATTTTCAAATCATACAGTGCATGAATTGGCAAGGCTGGCCTATTATCTTCTTTTTTCACCCAGTTATACTGAGGAAATAAATTAAAATCTTATGGTATATCGCATCAACTAGGTCATATTACGTAATTCCATTCACTCGGTTGCCGCACTCTCTAAATCTTGCTGTGTCGCTTCATGACAATCATGACATTTCTCAAAGTATCCTATAAATTACAGTAACCACTTAATACAGCCAAAGAGTACTACATTCAATAATGAAATGCTCGTACTTAAGCAATAAAATCGAGATTAAATTTAAAACCCAAAATAAAACAAAAACCCAGACAAATTAATTCCACATAACTCAATTATTAACTCTAAGTTACACAGGATCATTCCTATTTACAGCAAAGTGCAACCATGTCATTAAAATGACCTGTCCACACAGGATTTTAAAGAATTAGCACCTTTTCTATTTCCATCAATGGAAGATAAATTACCTATCCCTTCTACAACTGAAAGGACAAATTTGGCCCTTTTCTGAAAGCACCTTCCTCACAATTTGTAATTCATAGAAAGAAAAAATAAAAAAATCATTCTACTATTTGATATATATATATATATACACTATATATATTAGATAAATATAGGTTTCTCATTCAGATAAAATCTTTTTCCCTTGCCCAAAATAACCATTTTGTCTTTATTTCTGTTCTGCTTCGAATTAACTGACTTGCAGGACTCAGCACTGATTTACCTGAATCTCCCCTAAATACTACAATGAGAAGTGAGTAGTTTTCACATCCATATAAGATGGATAAGATGTCCAGATAAGCTGTTCTATTTTAGTGTAGAAACTAAAACTTCCTCTACAAATTAATAATATATTTCTTTAAAATAAGTAACTCAAGCATTTTAGAAAAAAAAATTGTATCAAGAAGAAAATCATAGTATTAAAAAACAAACAAACAAACAAACAAACAAAAAAAACCAACAACAACAAAAAAGGCAGTTAATTTTCTATTTCAAGTCAAGGAAACTCTACGATGTGAATTAAGCTAACTGAAAATTAAGTTAATGTGAACTGTGACTTCCAAGGCAGACATGAAAGCTTGAATTAGCAACAAAACCAAGCAATTTATCAATTTTGGGTTTTCTTATAATTTCAAAGGAACAAGAAAATAATATTTTACTTTGAGGGTGACAGAGCACTGGAGCAGGCTGCCCAGAGAGGCTGTGGAGTCTCCTTATCTGGAAATATTCAAAACCTGCCTGGATAGGATCATGTGCAACCTGCTCTAGGTGAATCTGCTTTAGCAGGGAGTTGGACTAGATGATCTCCAGACGTCTCCTCACAGCCTTTCTGTGATTCTGTGAAAAAACCCCACAGCATTTGGGATAACTTTCTAATTTTGAATGGTGCCTTCCTCATAGAACACAAAGAGCATCAAGACTTCAAAAAATAAAGCAGGGAAGGGATGTAGGGAGATGGAGTTTAGAGATGGCACCTCTTTCCTTCCAAAGAATTGGCTCCTGCTCTGTAGCAACCTTTATTAGAAACCACAGGGTGGGTACATAGGATATAAAGGTAGAAGAGAAAAGACAGGGACACAAAACAATAGCGAAAAAAGGTAAAATATCAAAACCATGTACTAGCAGTACCACCTTCTGAAGCAAAAATGCATAATTTCTTTTTAAGCCTCAAAGATACAAGTAATCACATATTTACACTTTGGTTAAAAGGCTAGAATGCAGAACGAGCATAATGTGAATTTTAAATCAAGAATACTTTACCAAGGGCGAGGGAGAATCCTCTATAGACACAATTAACAGAATTGCTTTAATACACTTAAAAGTTTTAACCTTTGTGCTCTTTGAAGTGAATAGTGGAGCTGCATCTATTTCAGGTTTGTACCGAAGGGCTGTACTGCCCTGAAAAGTTTTACAGTGCCGTAAACTAATGAAATAAATTATCTTAATTTGGTTAGATCTATTTTCATTAACTGTATTACCCACCAAGGGAACGAGGACAAATTTTAATTTTACTAATGTATTTCACTTCTGCATTACTTTGGCATGCCATAATTGCAGCTCCTGCTCACTACTGCTCGCTCTGCCATCTCAGGGCCACCTTTCCCCCTCTCTTGCAGGCAGGCAGGGCCCTGCACACCCCCAGGACCTGTGCAGAGGGGAAGCTGCAGCACCGCTGACCGTCACCACCACAGGGCTGCGTGGGACTAACTCCTACCACGTTCCCACCGGAGCCTTTGAGGACATGGCACAGTAGCAGCAACAAGCACATTATGAAAACAGAGCATTTTTTATTATAAAGCAGTAATGGTGATACATTATGTACGTCTGGACTAAAAAGTCAACACGTGAGAAGATAAACACTTTTCATAGCATGAAGAAAGGAAACAAGTTCCTAAAAGAAGGAAAGGAAGATTGGATACATCCTTTGACGAAATGCTTTCCCAGGCCCATTAATGGGTTTTCAGATGTCCTTATTTGACCTGCTGCCATGGACAGACAGCAGTCTAAAAAAGATAATATTGTTCTGCAGAATATTTAGAAAACAGTAAAAAAACTAACAGCAATAATTAATGTAAAGCTTCCTACAGCATCTCCCTGCCATTTAAGAGAGTATTACTTATATTCTTGGTATTGTAGATTCATTACCATAAATTACCATAACAACAGGATTCTTTAAATAGTTTGGTCCAAAAGGGCAGGAAAATAGCAGTGTATGGTTAGTAGAAAGTTAGAAAATGCCTTTCATATGTGCCAACTTTTAAGAAAGTTTCTGCAGAATAGAGTGGGTCTTCTAGCAGACAGTAGAGAGACAGAGTTATGATCCTCTCACTCCATTCAGCACTTGTCAGGCTGCACCTAGAGTACTGTGTCGAGTTCTGGCCACCACATTTCATGAAAGACAAGGACAGACTGAAGGGGTCCAGAGGGGGCCCATGAAGATGGTTAAAGGCTTGGAAAGCCCACATTGTGAAGCAAGACTGAAGAAGTTGGTCCTTTACTCCCTGGAGAAGAGAAGGCTCAGGGGACCTCATCACATTATTCCAGTACTTAAAGGGTGGCTACAAAGAGGATGGAGGCTCTCTCTTTACAGGGAAACATACGGAGAAGTCAAGGGGCTACAGGTGCAAGTTGCACCAGGAAAGATTTCATCTTAACATACAAACGAATTTTTTATTTTTTTTTTATTTTTTAATTATGAGAACAATCAATCACTAGAAGAACCTCCCCTGGGACATGGTAGAGTACCCATCACTGGAGGTGTTCAGGACAGGATTGGAAAGGTTGCTAGGTAGTCTCACTAAGGCTCTTTCCCACAAAAGGTTGGACCAGATGACCAGATGTCTTCCAGCGTGGGCTGTTGATTCTTTAAATTTCAGACCATCCATCATCTGCCTGCTTATACATCCAAGAGAGTGAGAGTGTTTGAGTGTGAGGATATGCACACCCGAACGTGATGCATGTCTTTTGCTATAATAATTAAAATCCATGGGTGTTTTTATAAAATTGCCTTTTCTGGCTTTGGTTTGACTTTTTTTTTTTAATGTGGACACATATGGAGTTACATTCTGCCACTGAATTCATATCTACACAGGAGCACATAACTGAAAGTAGACTGTAGCCCTGAAACTGTCTCACCTATTTAATACACCGTATGAAATGACATATTATTTTTGAAAGGAGAACAAGATAGATGCCAGCATGAAACATTGTTTATAAAAGCATCACCACTACAGCTGTCCCCAAGCAATAAAGCTGTTTATTCCAACCTCCTACCTCATATAAACTGAAACCTTCAGCACTGAAAAACAACTTCAAATGTGTTCATGACTCCAAGACAAATAAGAAGAGCCATCTCTTTCCAAAATATACAATTACGGTCGTGTCCACAAATGTCCATTTTCTATAAAAGTGCACAGACTTCTAAATTCCACATTTGATTCTGTCTCTGTACATACTGATGCATTCAGCATAAAGATAAGTCTTTTTCTTTAAGGCTTCTTTGTTTCTGTGATTATACACAAACATTTAGAGAATATTTAACAAATATGTGTATTAACATATTCACATTTAAGATTTACACAGATAAACACATTTATTCTTCTGACTTCAGGAGAAATGACAACTCTTATGAGGGTGTAGGAATTATTAGTCTACATAAAAATGAGAAAAAGATAAAGTTTAGGACCTCAAAATCAAAATGGTTTTTAAATATGGAAATCATGTTTAGATTTAGAAATCTGGATCCAAAGCAAGTTAGATCCAAAGTCAGATTTATACCTAGAAAAGGCCTGTGATTCTGATTCTCTCCACAGAAACACATGGTAAAAATTTTAACCTTAAAAGGAGAAATCATAAATACAGAGAACTTACATGGCCAATGTAAGAGCTTGTTTTACCCTCCCATGCCCCTTTTTAAGCATTCTGACATGTAATACAGAACCAGCTCCAGCAAGTCTCCCAGACTGAAATGTGTCTGGGGGAACTGGGTTCCTAATCACCACCAGAGCCTCGGCTGCTGGAAGCAGTTCAGCAGGGTCCGTCCTGGAAGTGACCCAGCTGAGCCTCAACTTGATGCAGATCTAGACTCCAATACTACACAATAGGAGTTTGGATATTTTTTTTTTTTAGGTACCTGAATCATAATCACCGAAATATAGGTTTCTCATTTTGGAGTTCATCATACATAGTATTTTTTCTAATCTAATAATAATAAATGCAACACAGGTAAAACACTGAAACAAATCTACACAACAATCACTTAATTGTGATCACATACAGACCAGTGACACCTCAATACCACAACAGCCTTATTGGAAATCAAAGGCTATTAGAAATTGTGTATGCGTTTTGACCATGTTACATATGCAAAATATTCTGTAGGGGTGATCAGTCAAAGCAAAAAAGGAGAAAAGAAAAAGAAAATAGGAGAGAAAGACCACCAAGAAGTCAAGGTGCTCTTCTGGCAGCGAGACAGGGCATTTGGCTACCTCAGAGCTATATTCAACCTCTACCCTTGCTGGGATGTCTTTGCCCCTCTTCATGATGTGTGGGGCCAGCATTTCAGAGGTTTCATTTCATCTGACCATTTGAGCCCCTACATTGAAGTAGTGAACATCTTGCCAATATAAACAAATAAAGGGAGCAGTCAATACCTAACTACCTGTAGAGGCACTGGCTAAGAGAAAATATTCTTGAGCCCAAACAAGCTTTTTGCTGTCTTTATAGTACAACAGCCAGTAGAAACAAGTGCTGTAGCACACGGTGTTGACAGAGTGAAGCCAGTGTGACCACAGGACCAAGAACCCATCTCAAGTAGTAGAAAACCTGCATTTGCAATTGGATATGGGATAGGGGAGACTTTGAACTCCTGCAGGGGCACCTTGAGGTCTTCCATTCAATGATTTGACTAACATAAACCTTAAGTGAATTCTCTACTGGTCACTGCTTCTAACTGCCCATAGTTAAAACTGTGCCCAATTTTTTCATATTAAGTTAGGTGCCAAGCCAGAAACAAGCAAACCACATCAGCCAAGGCCTTATTCACTAACCAGTAACACTTTTTTTTCCTGTGATCAGCCTCATAGTGGTCTTGCCTAGTTTCATAAACCCTGGGTAGCCATTTGGCTACACCCGCACACCCCCTGCCTTTCATACAGGACCTCAACTGAAGACCCCCCAAAAAAGACAGCATTACATCTGGAGCTTTGAATGCATGCATATCTCTATCTTTGTGATGGAAACCCTTCATAAGGAATATGACAAGCTTTAAATTTGTCTTTGTATTTTATAATTTATATGCTGTCATGGTTCTATGTTCATTACGGTTGTTATCACAAGAGATAAATTATAAAGGGTGTGTACTTGGAGAGAGAGGAAAGGAAGAGACTCTACCCTGGCATTTTACAGAATAATGGATAACCAGCTAAAAATGATTCCTCCAGCTGAAGCCTAGCTAATCCTTTTCCAAATCTTAAAGCACAACTCCTTACTAACGACAATATTTTTCACTGTAGTTTCAATCTCTGTGTGTGAGGCATTTGAGATAAGAAGAGCCTCCACCCCTGAGCCTCCCCATCTTCAAGCCATGAAACAGAATTTGCAGACCCTTTCACTGTAGTTACAGTAATAATAAAACCTAGGGAAAAAAAAGCCAAAATACACCTGTCAGGCAAGGAGAAACACAAAAGAGGTATGTTAGTGAAAACAAAAGTATGTATATACATTAGCTATATCACTATGATACATTTAGAAATAAAATAAATAAGTTGGTTTTCTATCTTCTTTCTTATGTTAGGCATAAAATAGAAAGGGGGGGTTTGTTGTTAAATGAAAAATTTGACAACACAGATAAGCTGGAACATGAGGATATACAGGAAATTAGTGGTTTAAATTCAACAACCTACCTCTGGAGCTCTGATCTTTTCAACTGACAGTGCTGAAATGCATTAATTTATAGTATCCAAATGTTTTAAGAGAGTATATTCAATCATATTAAAAGCAGGCCTTATTTTGCTGAAAATACAAGCTGAAGGCAGGTACTCTACAGCTGGAGATACAAGACCATATGTTACTTCCATGTCTGATCCTGCTGCAACAGGATCCGCAGACACTGTACCAGATTACTATGGACAGATGTCATGAACAAGAATAACTTACAGGAAGTGCTCCATGCAGCACATTTCTGAACAAGAAGACAGCAGTAGTAACCAGCTTCTCTTTTCATTTTAGAACACATTTGAGTTGCTCTAATCTCTGGCTGTTGCAAGATACCAAAAGCTACCAGGAATTTAGGAATCAGACCTGTTCTTCATTAACAACCACGAAATTTTACTCCATCTCCTACCTTGCTTTCATGAACTGATAGATATACACCAAACACATAATATACGTATATGTACATAGATTTACATATAGCTTTAACTAACCAAACTCTCTGTATTTGCAAATCTGATCAACTGCTTCATATTTAAGCTGCTTTAGGATTTCCCTCTCCTGCTGCCCTCACCCCCCTTCCCAGCCCACAGCACAGCCAGGTGCTCTTAATCCTTCTGCAAAACAGGCCTTGCCAGCAAAGCAAGGAATATACTGATTGATTGCTGCCAGTTCCAATATTTGACTAATGAAACTAAAACGACCACCTGAGAGAACTTTTTTGTGTACTTAAACTTAGGGAACTGGTGAAAACTTTGACACTTTCATGCATTCCCTTTCATGTCTCCCTGGTATGAAACAGCATGAGTCCAGATTTGATCAGGGCCCAAGCAAGTCTTGAGGTGAACGGAGGGAAAAAAAGATTTCTCAAATAAAAGTGACATTACCATATATATGAATACATTTCACAGAAAATAAGATTTTTCAACTATTCCTCAAAGTTTGGTTGCTGTGGGGAAAAGAAGGTGTTGTGGAGGGCAAGGTGAAGAACAAAAACCAAATTTTTCTTTTTTTTAATGGTATTTCAGAATCAATGTAAAGATTGCAATTTTTTTCCTAGTACTTGACAATCTGTAAGAGAGAATTAATAAAATAATTGAGTGAAAGAGTAAGAAATACAATCACAGAATCACAGAATGGTTTAGGATGGAAGGGACCTCAAAGATCATTTAGTTCCAACCCCCCTGTCATGGACATGGACACCTCTCACCAGAGCAGGTCACTCAGAGCCCCATCCAACCTGGTCTCAAACACTTCCAGGGTTGCGGCACCCACAACTTCTCTGAACAACCTGTTCCAGTGCCTCACTGTCCTCATAGTGAAGAATTTCTTCCTCACATTTAATCTATACCTAGTCTCTGTAAGTTAAAAGCCATTCCCTCTTGTCCTATCCCTACATGCCCTTGTAAATCGTCCCTTAACAACCCTCACCTTTCTAACTGTATTCTGAAACTCTATTTGTATTTTTGGCTTCATAGAGGTGAAATGATTCTTTGGTAAAGAGTTTCATATAACTTACATCACAGGCTTGAGAAATAGGAAGTTTCTGAGAAATATGTGGATCATTTGCCCTGTGGAAAACCAGAGGGCTCTGGAACGAACTGGGAACAATTGCTACACAGATACAGCTAACCAGCATATACAATCAGAATACCTTAAAGGACTCGGAAAGCAGAATTAATCTTTTCCATTTCTTTGATGTATCACTCTAATTTCACAGAGCCTGACTCAAGCACAATAGATATGAGCAAAAGCAATTACTGCCGGGAATTTTAACGGGCTTCATACATTCCTCCATTTTTAGGCGCTCAAACCCAGACAAGTTTAGAGAACTGTTTCTCTAACACCTACTTGAACATGCCTAATTCTGTGCACTTATTAGTCCCTGCTACAGCAGTTGATTTCTTAGAAACAATGTATCTTGAAGTTTTGTCTGGAGATGCTGCAGAATTACACTTTGCTACATAGTAAATGTAGAAAATAGATTGTTTATAGGAAATGTTTATAGGAAATGTACTTCTTCGGCACAGCACACCTTCATTCAAAGTGCAATTCCAATGAATGTTCATGTATTCTAGAAGGTGACAAAGGAATTCTTTTTTGCCTTATGTTCAAAAGAAGAGAGCAGGCAAATAATTCAATCCACGCCAAAAGCGCCTTCATCCAACAATAAGCCTCGGGAGTCTGCAAGATGAATCCAGTGTTTACTGCTACTGCCTCTAAAGAGCCATAAAGGCAGGTTTGACCAGGACTATTAATACCCCTGGTATCTGCAATGAGTTCTACCCTAGAGGTTTCTTGGCACTGTTGCTGCCTTACCCTTGGTGCCAGACCTGCTGTCTGCTGCACGTACTGGCAGGGTGCACAGACCAGTCTTGCACATGGGAGCATGACTGGAAATTGCTAAATTAATTGATTGTGCCAGATTGCAACCTCCTTGCCTGAGTTTATCCTTCTCAGAAGTGAAAGGCTTAACCAATGGGAAACAAAATCCCACAGAGGATACAGGAAAAGATATTAGAGTTTAAAACTCCAGTAAGAGTGAAAGAATATCTCTGTCTGCAGCTACGCCATCCCCTGCCAGGCCCTTCTTTTCTTCCCTATGAGGCATCCTATTCTCGCAACAGACTTTCTTCTCCTGTGCATATCCTGCCAAACAGGTTTTCCTCTAATTAATTATCCTGCTGATATGAAATCATAAAAGGATCCTGGTCTTCCAGGTACATGCAGAATCACTAACACATTCAAAGAACGAACTCTATCTCTCTCAAAAAAAAACCACCACTACAAACAAACAAAGCCAAAAAGCATAAAATTTGTTTCAAAGAAACATGATATTTGCAATTTCAAACTGCAAGAAGTTAACTCTGGTAACAAATATGCTTCCAGACTACCACTACTGCCCAATTATTTACCTAATTGGGGAATAAATTAACTAGTTAAGCTGTTTGGAGACTGAAATCAACATAAAGCTTAATATGAAACATCATATATTAAAATTTCACGTATCCGACATTTTATAAGATGATCACTATTAAGATTTCTAATCCAACTTCTTTTGCTGAGACAACAGTTTCGTTAACTGCCATAGTGCAGCTCTAATGATGCACAGAAATTATGTCTCGAAAACATCAACAAGCAGAACTGTCACAGGAGATGCCTTCGAATCTGGGCACCGACTTTCCATTTCAACACAGGCTGATAGAGAGACAGCAGCCAACTCCATCTGCACTAACTCTCTATCTTCTTAGAGTAAATAGTAATGGAAAGAACACTATCATTAAAAGTGCAGAGAAAGGAATACAAGGATCAAAGACAGAATTTTTCTCAGAAAACACATAATTTTAAATTAATTTACAGGTAATTACAAGACAAAAATTTTTAATAGCTCATATTTGGGGGTTTTTTTTAGCTGGTTTATTTTAATATTCTGTGATGTTATTTAAGCTCCTTTTGAACTAAGAATGGCGTTGAATGAAGAATGTTTGGAGTATGCTATGATTTGGCAATGCTGCAATTCAAACACCATTATGGAAGTTGTGGGTGGAGGTGAGTAGTCCCAGGACACCAGCCCAGTGTTGGATTCGAAACCTTCCCCTCCATTCACAAGGTACAGCATAAGACAGATTAGGCTGTGTCAAATAGCAAATTACAGTTTTCTGTCCCATTGCCGTAAAATACAAAATTTGTACATTTTTGTTCAATGCAAAAATTCAATGTTTTCATGTCACATTGTATAAAGAAGAAAAATTATGTAACAATTCTACATCCACACTACGATGGGCTTCCTGTTGTATTTCCAATTTCCGTAGTAAAGATGATTTCATTATACATTTGAAAAATTTCAGGCACATACAGAGATATAAAGTGACTGCTAGGTAATTTCAATTTCAGAGCTTTAAACCTCAATGACTACCAGCTTATTAATAAATACAAAATTAAAAAAAAAAAAAACAAACAAACCAAAAAACCCCCCAAAAAAACCCAAAAAAAACACCCCAAAAAACAAAACACCAAACAAACCACAACTTGGAATTAGTGTCTCAAAAAAGCCCAAGATCAAAAGCAGTATAAATGTACACTAAATAAATATGATAACAGTCTTCAAATTTATAGTTAATATATTTTTGATGTTTAGATTAACAAGCATTTAAAAGTGCAGTGTCAAAACTGACTCACATATGTCTACTCTGTAGGAACATTATTAGATTTCAATAGCAAAATGTTTATCAAAATACTACTAATTAAAATAACCGTCTTGGTTCAGTTGTGAAGAACAGCAGCACTCCTCATACTATATAAGTGTGCTTTTGACTCAAAAATTAAATAATTTTCAGGTGTCTATTTCAATCTGAATGCAGGTTTTTGGAAGCAAGAGGAATTCCATATATATTTAGTCAGCAGACTGCTGGTGCTTCTATCATGCTTAGAGAGCCTGTATCACATAAGAATATACTTCTTTGTAATAGCTTGGAGTAGCATAAAGATTAGATTGATAAAGTAATATATATATACACATATATATTACCTGTTCTTGCCTCTCCAGCCACTTGTCCACCATGGGATGACTGGCACTTAACGATGAACGAGCATTGTCTCTCTGAAACTGGTTAGACCAGCTACTAGTATCTCGTGGTAGGCTTCTGTAGTTTTCATCTTTCTAGTTTAAAAGAAACAAAAAAGTGTCTTATAAAAAACAACCAGTCCTTGCACATTAACAATGCAACTGGTTATTAAACGAATACAAAAGAAAGACTGACAAAAGAGAACACAGGTCCGGCTGGACCCAAGGACAGCGCAATTGCTCAGCCATTCCATTGCAAGAGCTCCCTTTCCTTAACACCAGGGAAGCCCAACTAAAGCCTCAGTGGAGTTGTAGATCTTGCACCCATTCGTGCTTCCCTTCCTCTCTTTCCCAGCTTCAAACCTCTAGTGCACAGACTTCCCAAGTAACACACTCAGCAAGGCTTTCAGAGCAACATGCTCCTTGTTTTCATTCCCACCAAAAGCAAATATCCCAAACAAGAGTCCAGCCAGTGACAGCTACAGCCACTATATAATTTTCCCAAGTCTCTGTACGCAATCAATTTTACAATTAAAGAGGTCTCACTGCGCCAGGTACTGTCCTTTAGACCAGAATAATATGCTGTAGAGTTCAAAACTTGAATTTATTATTCCACATAACAATGCTTTGCTTGGTTTGCCTGAAGGTATACAAATACAGTCACATTTGTAGAACAGCAGCAGACGGAGATTGTGCTGACAGAGATACACTGATCCCACTGAGACTGAGAGAAAATTAATTTTTTTTCTTTTTAATTGATGAGTTTGTCTGCACATCTTTCTCATAAGCTGTACAAATTCTTCAGCTTCTAAAGATTATTAGTCCCTACCCAGGCTGATCACTAAAAGCCAATAAAAGCACAGAGGCAGATTCTTAATTATGGGAGTCACCTTTAGTCTAAAGTCAGTGTTACTGATAACTTACATATCTTAGTTACCTCCAACTGAAATAATACATGGAACTGAAATTCTGCTTAGCTTTTCAAAAGAGGATTATAAATATACTATAATATATATAAGTATCCTTCCTTCAGAAGTGGAGTATTTTTTCCAGTCAATGTTTGTCTATCTACATGCCAAATCAGATAATTTAGTGAGACTATCTATTTTTAAAACAGGACTGTAGTCCTACATATTTTGCAACATTACCACTTTTAGGAATCTCGAAAGTCTCTAAAATAATAAACAAACACCAGTGCACATTTGCAGCTAAAAACTATTATTTTCTTTATTTATAGCACACAGCAGATTTTTGGCCCCTTCTTACATCAGTACATTCCATCAGCATGAGTATTTCCTTTCCCCATTTGCCATACTGATATTTCTTTGCCCTGGCACAACATTAGTCCAATATTCCATATGCAACATCAATTCCCTTACAATTGTCCTTCACAACTATGTTAAAAATTACAGGCTTTGCTAGGAAATTCAGGTCTCAGTTTAACTGTGAAACACAGCACTTTACAAAAGTTTTCTGTACAAGAGCAGTCTTTTCCCACACATATCAAACTTAAGTTTTCTTAACTAATGACATCTTTTCTTGAAATACTTTGCAGTATAAGTCTTCCACTTCAAGACATTAAAGCTTAAATTCAACCAGTACAAAATAACCTTGTAAAAATATGTTTGCACAAGTAACCCACCTAACAAATCACCATCATAAGTTAGTTTACCCTGCCACGAATGAGGTAAAAACTTTATGTCTTTCAGCAACTAAAAACAATCCAGTTTTCCAGTGTTGGTTAACCACACAGCAAAACTAGAAACTTGCTCAGTGTCTTGCTTAGAAAGGGATAGTGGAAGTCAGCTTTGTACAACTGTCCCTCAGCAAAGCCATAAAAGTCAGGGAATGCTGTGTACAAATTGATTTTTTTTCCTGTTGCTTCTCTTAACCAATTCTTTTCTTCAGGTGACAGGGGTGGCACAGTTCCTGTAAGCCAAAACAACAATTTCTCTTGTTCAAAGTGGTGGGCAGGAGTAACAACAAAATCAAAGTCTGACAAAGAAATAACAAAAAAAAATCATTTCATGCACAAAACCACCCATACAGTCGGTGCACAAGTTATTGTCATCTAACAATAACTATCTGACAGACCATCACCTCTTCTGAACAAATAAAAATTTCTTCTTATGTAACAAGATATTTTCTGTATTTCTGTACTTTATAGATAATTTCATTTTTTATTGATTCACGTTTACAATGTTCAATAGAAACTTTTTCGAAAGACATTTTTATTTTTAAAATACAAAGATCTCCCTCCACACAGCATCTATTACCCATGCACAGGAGTGTTTTGCAAGAGCAAGAGAGAAGGAAAAAAGTTCATCTAGGCGTGTGCTGTTCTTCAGTCACTCAATCACCGGGTCTGGGAATCATGCTGGACAGTCTTATTGCACAGAGTTTACATTGGAACTTCGTGTTGTAAAAAGTCTCAAGTGTCACAGCACACAGAGTAAGTGAAATTATCTAAGCTAAGAGAACCTCTGTTTGGTTCGTCTACGCTAATGACAAGAATTCTGCAAAGAGTTTACTCCTAATATTACCTGTGCTGACCAGAAGAGTATATTCATCCCAAAATATTTCTGCTTGTAGCCCACTTCAGTTGAAAGTTGCCTTTCTCCTGCTAAGTCCTATACCAGCTCATTTTATACAGTAGGCAACCAAGTCACTCAGCAATTTTTCCGACAGCAGAAATAAATGCTGGAATGGTAGAGGGATGTGGTTTCTGTAAGTTCTCGTGTTTCTCAGCACTGTTCAGAGGCTCAAAATAGTGCTATTATCAGATTGAAATAAAATACCAGTGCTGCAATCACACACACAGAGTCACGTTGGTGTTGGCCAAACAGCGAAACATTAGAAGATCAACCAGCCACAGACAAGTCCTTGACTCCTTTCTTTGTCACTGCTTTTTGGCAAGCAGCTACCCCTGTATCCCATGGGTGACAGCACTGGGACAAGCATCAAGCTAGACCAGGAGCAGAGAGAGAGCAGCATTTTCAACACTGCCACACACAGATCTTCTCACAGACAGGCTGCACAACAAAGCCTCAAGGTGCTCCTGGCTACCTGTAACCCCACCTATGCAGGGGTTTCCATTACTGCTACTGCCAGATCTGATTCAAAGACAGCAGTGGTGATCAACTACAGAGGTGGAGGCGAAAAATAACGCTGCAGCTCAGACATCAGAATTTACTGAACCAGCTGCATTGCTGCCTGCTATTTTATATATATATGTGTGTGTGTATATATATATATATATATATATATATATATATATATAAGCTTGTGATTTTTTTTTTTTTTTTTTGCAAAATATGCAGATGTTAACCCAGAAAGCTTTACTTGTCTTCAGCATGACCTAGCATTAGCACACATGCTCCCAACATCTGACTGGGAAAGGTGTTGTCACTTTTAGCTGCAATACCATAAAAAAAAAGATTTCATGGTACAAAAGGCATCAGGGTCACACAGGGAATTCTCATTTCTTCTGGAGCTGCAGCTGTAAGCCCTCCTGGGACCAGGGCTGACACGCATCATCAGTTACAATTAAATGCTCTAATTT
The DNA here is from genome assembly GCA_035583135.1 of Lophotriccus pileatus. Classification (NCBI taxonomy): domain Eukaryota; kingdom Metazoa; phylum Chordata; class Aves; order Passeriformes; family Tyrannidae; genus Lophotriccus; species Lophotriccus pileatus. The sequence continues at coordinate 12,725,076 of JAWWES010000081.1, read as the reverse complement.
TTTTAAAAAAAATTTCTTTCCCAAACATCTTTGGGGACCACAGGCCATGTCAGCTTTATCACGTTTGAAATGGAAATTGATCAATATAATACTAAAACTGCCAAGTCATAATATCACCACTACACTTAACGGCAGCGTTTTGCAGTAATTTTAATGAGGACGCATAATCTAACGCTTTGAGATTTATTTCAGCTTGGTGTCCCTGCAGGGCTTTGCTGGAGGGTTGGGTGAAAGGGGACAGGGAGAACGAAGCAATTTTGCTATACTTTTAATTTCAGATGATTTGCAGTATATAACAAGATCCTCATCAAAGGCTCTGCAGCTTGTAGATAAAATGATGCATTAGCGTGATCTGTGTACTTCAATTACTAGCTGCCAGTGCATAAGCTCACTGGTGATTTTAACCCACAGTTGTACCCCTACAGAGTCCCAGCACCACGAATCCAACCAGAACATCCTCCACACCATACAGTGACAGTTACACATCTGCTATCTCATTTGCTACTGGGCCACTTTCCAAATAGTGAAGAAGTTGGGTTTTCCCTTTGTTTTGACCTCCTGAATGGCTAAGGTAAAATGTGGCAAATTTTCATGTACTTTTTTAAAAAAACAAACAAACAAACAAACAAACAAAAAATCCCACAACCTAGATAGCATTATAACAGGGGTAAAATAGATTGAAGATCCCTTCAAAGTAATCCTCTGAAAGAAGTTTTCACTTTCATTATTTCTACAGAAAATAGTCCATATCTCATTTAGGATCTCCACTAAAAGACCATTTTGGACACTGACCCATTTTTGCTATGCAGTCTTTTCTTGTAAACTGTACACTTTGGGAAAGGTTCTTCATTTGTTTGGCTTTAGTTCCTTGTCATGGCCTCAGATAGAGACAGGATTTGTTGATGAGAGGTGAATTTTGTTTTTTTCAGATTATAATTTCACTTGAGAGACTTTGGGCAAATTCATGCCTACAAGTGCATTTGTTGTTGAATCACTGATTATAAAGGCTGCTCTTTTTTTTACACTCCATTATATCCATGTTAGAACCTGAACTGTTTGGTGTCACTCTCAGAGAGGAAGCTAAAAGCTGCAATTACCAAAACAGTCACACAGTTTATGTAAATAACTCTCTGATGAAAACATCTGTTTATAAATGCAGTAATACATACATATATCCATTTTCCATGATATCTGAAGATGTAGCAATCAGTTTTTTGTTTGGTTGAGGTTTTGTGGTTGTTTTTTAACTGGGTTTTAGATACAGAAATATGGAATAAGACCAACAGGAACCCCATTTCCCCAGGAAAAAAAAAAAAAAAAAAAAAAGACTGCAAAAATAATGTCTATTTTACAGGAGAAATACATTGCAAAGATAGTATCTATTTTACAGGGGAAATACATTAATTAACCCAACAGATCTATTGCAGGAACAGAAATTCCATTTAAAAAAAAAATATTACTTACATACTTACATAGATGTCAGATTTGGAACTATTCTCTCTATTCATCAGCATCTTTTAACAATTTCTATCAAATATCAAAATTTTACCTCAAAACTAATTGCACCAGTCACTCCTTCTAACTGTCTATACATGTTAAGAAACTGACACTACTGCTTGAGGGAGCTTCCTTTTCCTCCCAGTAGATTCAGTTTATTTCATCATTTCACAATTTAATTTCCAAGCTTGCTCTTTTCTTTGATGCATACTGAAGAACTGATGACCCCAGAAGCTACAATAATCCAGACACAGAACAGCCATCTAGCACATAGAAGGAACCAGTTACATCCACCCAGTATCAGGAACCTTTGATCTTCAGCTATTCTCCAAAGAGCAAAGTAAAAGAGGACTCCCACATTAAAGAATTGTCACAGCTTCGTGCCTCCTATCAGCTCAGACATGGAACAGGGTCATTTCCAGCAACTGGCAAAAACAGATTTGCAGAAGATACAAATCTAAGAGCCTAATGAAGAACTCGCATGCACTATTTACGGTGAAAACAGATGAGAAGAATGACCACTCTACAGTCATTCTGATATTTCAGAAAGACTTATCTTCAGAAGCGACCCTCTGTATAGGTCCAAGAATGGAATTAATGTATTATGCATCGACAATAGCTCATTAGGTGCCAAGAACGAAAAAAGCTATTGAAAAGCCAGTGTTCTGCTTAAGTTCTATCGCCTTACACTTGGAAACTTCCAGAGTTGTCCAATTCCAATTTATATATTCCATGTTATCCTTTGACTGACAAGCGAAGCCTGACCTTAAAAACAGAGCAATAACTGGGGGCCATGATGAACAGACAGTTTTCTGTGCATGTAGTGTTATATGTAAATATTTAGTGTCAAAGCATATGGGCTAAATTAAGAGCAAACTAAAAAACATGAGACTGCCTATCCAAAACATTATGTTGATCTCTCTTGTTTACAACACAGAAATCAAAAATGTCATGATCTCTGCACGTACACATGCAAAGCAAGAAGTTTCCAAGCAGAATACACTGATATTTCTCAGATGTAAAAACAGAAAAGAAGCTGCTTCTTCCATTCACTCTTTACTTACTAATCTCACAATAAAACCTCACAAGAGATAATGCAAAACAACCAAAATAACATACAGCAGTTTATATTCAGTAATTATAATTCAGAAGCTGGATTTTATATTTGTAAGCTTAACTAAAAAGACATAGCTTTCCATAGTCTCATTTTAAAGTAAAATAAATTAATTGGTTAACTTAAGATGAAGCTACAGTTCTGATTCCTCTACACATTGGACTTAGAAATCATTTTCTCTTCTACTATTTTTCATTCAAGTGAAATATTCTCTTACACTGTGCCACTCTAAAGGCATCTAAAAGGTTTTAAGATACATCCACCTATATATGGTATATATCTTATATGGGTATCTGTTTAAATGCAATATTGTAATTATGCACAGTCCTGCCATTTTCATTAGAGATTTGCTTTTGTACACAAATGTATACATTTTACATCAATTTGGATTTAGATAAAATATCATTTTTAAAGTTGTTTGTTCATTTTAAATGTCGACATTCCTTCATTTGATTCCTTGGGAGAGCCATGAAATTAAACTGCAAGAAGGGGAAAAAAAGCTGATAATGAATTAATTTAAAAGTATGCTTTGAAGATAGGATTTAACAAATAGAATGTCAATATTAAATATATTTGAGTAGCAAAGAGAAACAGGAAACAAGGGGGTACAGGAAATCTCACAATATCTGGATCTTGAAATGAAGAACATCTTATATCCCACCAGCAGTATCCTTTTCAGTGTCAGGTAGATACTTGCAGGTGGCCATACCTCTAAAATGCTGCAAATGGCTGTCTGTATATTTAGAAATTTGCATCTGTGATTCTGAAATGAAGGAGGCTGGGATATGAGTAACCATTCTTTCTTTGAGTAACCAAACTGTTTTTCCCTTCTTTCTTCAGTAAACTGACCATCATTGAGAACTGCAGGTATTTAAGGTCAGAAGCATGAAAGCGATGCCCCAAACCCACGGCAAGCAGAAGTGCCTTCTCACACATCCAGCCCATCCTCCTCCCCACCACCCACCCTCACCCAAACCACCCACCCTTCTCCAGATGGAACAACAGGGACAGGGGTCTCTGCAAGGCTCCCAGCAAAGCATCCATCACCTCATCCAACCTGCCAGTTCATTTCAGACCTTGGCCAGAACCCCTCCTGCAGTCTGTGGGGAAAGCCCAAAGGGGTACTAGACAGGTGGCTTGTAGCAGCCTGTTTCTCTTTTATCTGAGTTTATAGCAGCATCAACACCTTCAGCTCCTTGCAGTCTAAGGGGACTTTCTCACATTAAACAGCTTCCCATCTTTCTCCCTCTTATGGTTTTAATTTTTATCCACATTTCTTTTACTTCATGTGCTCAGCAGGCAATGCTCTTAAGTTGAACATCTGTGTACAGGAGCTGAAGATCTCGTTTATAAAGAGATAATAAAACTGGCTGGTAGCAAACAATGATCATCCCCTTTCTGTCAAGGCTGTGAAACAAAACCAGGCTCAGTGACCTGCTAAGTGTTTCGGCCTCAAAGTTAGTCATAACAGAATTAAGCCCAGAAGGTGACTAGGCATTCCTAGTTTGAAATCCTGTTTATACTGGAGTTGATTTTCCCCTCTAACTAAAGCTTACCATCACCTCCCCAGCCATACTTGTCCTTTGTACTGATTAGTTCCATATATGAATGAATTTTATTCTGAGACTGCCTGCTTGTCTTTCTTGTCTGCTTATATGATTAGTACTCATTGCAAGATGAGATAAGTTAATTTAAAAATCCAACAAATATAGCAAAAAAAGCTGAAATTTTCACTGTTTAAAATACGCAGGTTCATGTCAGAACACTGTTGGGAAGCACAGCTTTCAACCTGAATTGTACACTGAAGTTCTTTTTCTTGCTAGTTACACATTCAGCCAACATCCAAACACACTTTGCACCAATACATAACCTTGATAATCAGAAAACAAATATTTGAATCTGCCAAAACTCTTGAACCACAAGTGTATATGGTTGCATGATTGTAGGTTACAACTAAACAAATGAAAGCAGGTCAAAACTCAGATCTAATTGTTGTCAAGGAAAATATATGTTCTTCTAAACTTAAAAAAAAAAATAAATAAAAAATCACTAAACCTCAACATCCTACTTTTTTTTTTAACAACTTATTCAATCTTTTATCAGCCTACTCTTTCAGCCAAAGAGTTTTTCACCCTCAAACACAGGGAGAGCAGCAAAACCATAAAAAATTCAAAGCAACAGAGACTTAAGATTTAAACGTGGGAATGGCAGAGAAACAATCTTCAATTATCCTATACCATGTACTTGAGAGCTTTTTGTTTTCAGTATAGCTTTCATTGTCTCTCAGAGAGATGCTGTACACCACATTTACTGAAGTGAAAAGACAAACAACCTGTGCACATTCCACCACTCCTTCATCAAGAGTAAGAGACTCACTCATCGAGACCCTCCCCGGCATTCCCAGCTCATGATGCAGCACTGTGTCCCCTCACATATGGACCAAACATTGCTCACCCAGACACTGCTCACCCATCACAGAGAGAGACATGGGCTAGCACAGCACTGGGACTAAAAATACACACTCTTCCTATGTGATGTAGAACAAAGACTGAGACTGATCAACAGACTTGCTCAGCCTCAGAGCAGAAGTGAAAAAAACCTCACCAGTTCTCAGATCTTACACAAATAATCTGTCTCTTTTGGAGGACAGAGAGGAAATTTGACAGATGGGCATCCACAAATGGATGACAGAGCAAAAAGAGGTGAAACAATAAAGGAGATGGAGAAAAATCACACCTTCACTTTGGATTTGTTGGTTTTATTGTTGTTTTCCCATGCTTAACACATCTGGTCATGACTGACTTTCGGATGCAAACAGCTGAATCCTGTCCATGTACACAGTCCTCAGCAAACAGAACAGCACACATCAAGTGAAGCACATTGGCTGTTACCTCTGTGCACTAGGCAAGGATTTTTCACTTTGTGTCTCTCATTCCCAACTTGCTGGTGATGATAAGAAATACTGTATTTGTTTTTGCAGTTTGAAAGAAATAAAGTTACTTTATCAAAACATAAGAAAAAACTTTTTTACTCTAAGAGTGATTGAACACTGAAAGAGGTTACTCAAAGAGGTGGTGCAGGCTCCATCCTTGGAGATGTCTATACTCACAACCTGACTGGACACAGACCTGAGTAACCTGATCTGGCTGCCCCTGTTTTGACCAGAAAGGCTGGACTAGACATTCTCCAGAGGTACCTTCCAACCTCAGCTGTTCTGTGATTCTGTGAAAGTCATGAATTTTATACACTACCCAGGACAAAAATAACACACACTATGTTTATTTTATATTGCATTCTCTTTGGGTACGATTCCTCCAAATTATTTCATCATCACATGACAAGCTGCTAGCAATGAGTTACTATCATAAAGAAAGAAAACTGATGCATAGAACTTTTGTTTTCTTGAATTTCTATTATTTTCTCCCCTATAACAACATTTTCTACATTAAAATCCTCTATTTCATCATCCGAGGATAACACACTCTGCATTCTCTTTCCTCTCAGTCTATGTGAAATCACATCTGGAATGACAAAAATCACAACTGTCTTACTGAAAAGAGAAAATCTCTGCTCAAATAAACCTGGATGAAGAAATATTTGTGGCTATTGAATTTTTCAGAACTTCTGTTTCAAACACTGCATTTTTATTTTAAAAGCAGAAAGCTGTACTCGTTCCATGGGGGTTTAAAATCTATTGTGACAAAGATGCCAGGTTCTTTGCAGATATTCTGTACTTCTCCTTAGCAGATTCTGTTGAATTACAGCACCTTTCCAACATTGTACACCTGGTACACAGTACCTCCCTTCTGCAGGAGTACAAAGAGTGCCAGGAATACCAGAGAATAAAGAAGCATCAGCAACACTTATGTCTTTCATTCCCAAAATGATGCCCAGTCGATTAGTCCACAGTCTTCCCTAGTCAATTTAATAGATTTACACTCTGCAATTCAGACTCCCTGACTATAAAATGACACTAACACACAAAGTTCAAACACAGGCCTCTTCAATCCTTTGAATTACACTTAAAATCTATTAAAATACCATGTCTTTGGTGGCAGTGATAAAGTAAACTTCACTAAGCTGTGTTTAAAAAGACTCAAAGCTAAATGAAACTCATTTTCACTTTAAATCTGATTTTGACACTGACATACCATTATTGTTGAAGCTTTTCAAAAAATGTGTTCATGATTTTCCCTACCTAGACATATTTCATTAGGGAAATACTTTTTTTATTCTGTTTACAAAGAGGATTATAAAGCATTGCATCTTTCAAATAAATGTAAAACCCTGCAACCCAACAATCTGAAAATTTGTACTAGTCATTCTCAGCCCATGGGAACAGCAAAAATACCTGGAAGAGGAGATGTGGAAAACACAATGTTTTCCAGGTAAGGTATTTGACAGTAGATGAGACAGACCACTCACACAGAGTTTCAAATTCTTTCTCTGCAGTTTACAGAGCCCAAAAAGATTAGGCTTCATAGTAGGAAGAAAGCATATCCTAAAAACAAGTATTATTATTCCTACAAGGCACCATGATTTTCCACCTAGAAATACACATATGGACAAACCCATTCAACAACAAACAAGAAAAAATTTGGCTGCTGACTAAATGGCAAAGACAAAAAGCAAAGGGAAAAAAGCAATTACAAAACAATATGCCAAGTACACTCAGTTATGTGTTTGCTGTTGCTGATCCACCCCACAGAGCATGTTGTGTGCCATTTGCTTTGCTCCAGGTGGGTGAACCCAAGAGCGAGAGGCACGTGCACAGACATTTTTCTCTCTCTTGAGCTGTCCTTCTTAACATACATTTTCACTTCTTTCTGCTGTACCAATCTTGTTATCTCTGATGGAACAATATATTAACCAAAAGCAGAAAAGTCACAGTGGGAAGGTTTTCCTAAGCTGGTTAGCCATGGTATATCTCTGCATTAAGCAAGTCAGGTCAACTAGGTAAGTCTTGCACCTTCCAGAGAAGCAGGATCAAAGCAAGTAACTAATTTGAAATTATAAGCCACTCCTCACCACAAATGGAGATACAAATTTAAGAAACACTGAAAATATATGGGATAATTAATTCACAGTCGTTATAAGATGCAACAAATCTGGTTGTTGCATTTACATTCTTCCAATACCATAACACAAACATCTAAGGGAAAAGAAACATGACTTTCATTAATGCAGCTCGTATCTATTAAGAGTAACTAGTTAAGCCAATAGGCTTTGGTACTGAATTATTAAGAATGTGATTCACAATAACAGTTATTCAGAAAACAACAATACCAAAAAAGATTTCACTGCAATGGAAGAAAGCACACATGATATGCTTCAGCTGTGTACAATCTGTTCACCTGTGCAGTTCAACACAATTCAAACAAAATCACAGCTTGCAAATCAGGTATTACTTCAGGCCTCTGAGAAGAGATTTCTACTAAGAGATTTCTTCTTGTTTCATTAAAATGGCTCAAGGAAGCAAGAGACAGGATTAAGTCAAGTCATGAGTCACTAAGTAATACAGATATGTCTCACGTGTACAGAAAAAATATCTGAAAGTGATTTTAATATTCAGTTTAAAAAAACCCCAAACAAACAAGAAGTGAATTTACCTACTGAAGCTGAAGATAAAATCATAAGCCAATTTTGTGAATACTTTCACAGATGAGAATACCTAATCATTTGGTTGAAATCACTTATGGCAAGGATGAGGTCAGGAATTACTTAGCTGAGTACAGTTACCAACACTACAATAACTTGTAAATAATCGGTAATTCTGCAAATAAATAAGTACTTTGGGACAGAAAACACCTTGTTTTCAGTTGCTCTTCTAGGTGAACAACACAGAAACTAGAAATTAAGCAAGATTCCAATTCTCGAAGGAAACACAGAGTGTATTATGATATCCTGCTAATAAATGTTTCCTTACAATGAGATTATCTAAAAAATGGATGAGAGTGCACATCCAGTTTAGGCAAGGATTTCATATCAAAATATTCTACTTATTGTAGCAGAAATGTATCTCAAGTTCAACGCACAGCCAAACCTTCGCAGGACCAACTCATGCCCCTCCAAATCAAACTGTGTCTCTCTCTGCTCATTCCCCTCTTTCCCTAGGGACAAAGCAGATCCTACTGTCTCCATCTATCCTAGTAACGACAGGCAGCACTACAGTTTCTTCTGCAGAATCCTTCAAACAGCCCGTATTTTCCCTCTTCCCCTTTTCCCTTTCTGTTGCCCAGAACTCCTGGCATATGTCCTGGCTCCTCACAGACTTTGGTGCATGGCAGCACTCCCACCCCTTCATTTCATCTCAGCTTGGGTATCTGCCCATTTTCCTGCCATTCCAAATTCTTCATACCCAAAATGAAACAAACACCAATAAGAAGTCTTCTCTCGCTTGTCCCCAAGAAATAAATCCCCTCTGCTAGGTACATGCAGTTTCCCCTCAGCTAATTCCTCCAAAAATTGGACAGGGTTTCTACCTGTCAATTACTTCTCTTTAGAGGTGACGGACTGAAAGTAATGTCACTTCTTAAGAGTCAGTAGGTGGATGAAGCTTTTGGCAACTCTCCCAGAAACCCGTTTCTTGTTTCTGCAAGATACTGCTGGGGCAAAGTTGCTAATCTACAACTGTGCTGCAAATCTCAGCCCAAGAACATATGTTCTTGTGCTGTCAAGAGAGAGAACTGCAGTGAAAACATTACATAGTGCCAACCGCCCACAAAAGATATATGGGGGCTCAAGCCCAATGCACTGAGCAGAAAATTAAGATTGTTCTCATTGCTTTTCTCAGTCTGTCATCTATAATCAATGAAACAGTCTGGAACAAAGCACAGCCATCTCTTTGTTATACGAGTAGCTGAAGAAAACAACCTAACATAAGAAAAGTAGTGAGGATTTTCTACAGCTCAAATAACACAAATACATTTGTAAAAACTCAGTGTTAGTACTTTGGTGATTGGTGACAGGAACTTCAAAAATACACCTTTTAAAATAATAATAGAAATGAAATTGTTGCTTATACGGGGAAAAGAAAGAAGAATTCTTAATATCCATTCCTAAGAGAAACAGGATTGCCTACAAAATCTTGACTCACATGAAGCAATCAAGACACTGAAAACAGAAAAAAAAAGTCTGAAACTAATGAACTTGGGATTAATTCATAACACACATTGCACAGCAACTACTATTTAATTCTAGATGTTTACTGCATCTTACTTATTAAAAATAGTGCTGTCATCTGCTCTATTCAAAGGATCAAAATAAAGAGTATGCAAAAAAGGTAAACAAAATTATTGGTATCTACTGCGCTAACTAATATAACTTTAATTTTTACCAATCTTCTTGATTTAATGTTCTCTGGTGCCTTGCTCCCCATCAGTATATGAGATCACATGCATTCCTTTCCAGTTTGGTCACTGTACTCCAGTAGACATGAAATATTTTCAAAAAATCAAGACTGAGTACATGCTGAACAACTAATGATGCAAGAAAACTAGTGTGAAAGATGAGCTGCTGTTCAGTTCTCTCCAATTTCTGCTAACTTCAGACACTCAGAGAAATCTGATTATACTACGTATGGCCCTTCATATCTATGCTTGTGGAGTAATGAAATGTCATCTCATTATGATTTTGGAAAAATTAACTGAAAATGTTAATACTTAAAATGGATTAGATTATAATTTTTCTTCTCTGAATCAGAAGAGTATAAAAGACATTTTTTCAAAACAACATACATTTCTGTGCCACACCAGTACAAGTGACAGAAAATATACCACTACCTCTGCCTGCAATCCTGCTCCAGCAGACACATAACAATACCATGTTAAACTGACACCTCTGCATGAATGGGGGACCTCAATGCCTACGAGCACTGAGCTTTTATAGATGTTTTTGAAATGACCAAAAGCCCACCGAAAACAGCTCAGTTCATTAGCAGTATATAAAGACTTCTTTATTTGGATGAGGGAGTCCCGACTGCTGAGTCTTAGTTTGCATTTAAACTACACAGAAATAATAAAAATAAAAGGAAAAAAGTAAAGGCTAAAATTAGCTGCATATTTGCCAAGATGACTTTGCACTGTATAGTCAGAATGGCAACCATAAGTGTAATATTCTTTTTAAATTACTCATTTCTATTAGAAAAAATATATTTTTTTTCCTTTTGAGTTTGTCTGCAAGTTATCATCACAAATATGGGCAATGTTGGGATCTGTACAAAAGGGCATATTTCTTCCAATTTATTTTTTTTCATAATGCACTGAGAAGAGAGCTTCCTGCTGACTTCTCTAGTGAGTAAAGCAATTCATATAAAGATACTGAAATCATATTGAAAAAATGATGGAAAAAATACTCACTCTACATTTCACTGTTTTGGTTTTAAGAATGTTATCAAGGAGAGAAATCATTTGCAAGTTGTGTTTTGTATTCCTTGACCAGAACCTCAGAAAGTAAAAACTAGCAAAGCTGTGTCAGAAAGACAAACCAGACCAGTTGTGGGCATTCAGATTATTTACTGACATTAGGACTTCTACAGAGATCAGTAAAAATCATTACACACAAGGCCTACCAGCTAAAAAAAAAAAAAAAAGAAAAAACCCACCACCCAAATGCATGAGAGCATTTAGGCCCTGCTTTGCAGAATAATGAGTAATCTGAGCTTCAACTACAGCTAATAGCAAAAATCAAGTTTTTAGAGTCCCTGCTGTGTGGATCACAAAAAGTATCTCAAGAGCAGGGCACACGTGTGACTGAAACACTTCTCTGCTGACGATAGGACTTGGAAGACAAGGTCAGAAAACACAAGTTCAAACAAGGAGCAGGTGAGAAACGCGGGAAGCAATTCCGGATTCATGCACATTTTTCATTTATTTCATGAAGAAGGAGAAAGAAATATACCTTTCTTTCATGCGCACTGGGCACGCCAGGGGTGTTCTGCTTGAGGAAGCCTGCTGTTGTGGACCACCTTGTAGGGTTTTTCCGTGAAGGTTCTTCTGAGGAAAAATTTGTGTCACTTACAGAGGTTGAGAGGCCAATCAGTGCAGGGTCACTACTGCGTCGGACATGAAGAGGCATATCTGAAGAATAAAACAGACAGTAAATAAACACTGACTAGATTTAAAATGTTTTTGACAAAGGAAAAATATTTTTTCAAGCTCTGGATGGGTGGTTTTGACCAAATGTGGTTTCACAGAGTAAGGAGTTATTGACCTCAGCATAGCTCCTCAAGGACAAGGTCGGTTTCCTCAAAACCACAGCCTTGCTGCTTGGCCACACAAGGAGAAAATGAAGGGAAAACCAAGCTCTGAAGCCAGCACAGCTTGGTGTATTTCCGAGTGCGAACACGGCATCGCTCCTATTTGCTGGTTGTTGTGTAAAATAAAAAATACAACATAAGCTTCAGCAACTAAGAGGCTAAGGTGACACACACATATTTTAAAGAGCAAGTGGCCAAAGCCTGCTGACAAAGTAAGGGGAGCACTAGGACAATGTGCCCCCCACGCCACTGCTGAGGCTGCAGCCATCAAGAAGCTGCTGGCCAGCAAAAGGCAGCCTCCTCGCCCTCTAAAATATACTCTCAATTTCTTTCTTAAAACTTATGGAAGAGACTGTTTTCTATTCTGCATTCTTCCTTCGCCTCTTCCTGACAGCTGAAACAAGATCAGTGCTGATTTACCCTGATTTCCTTAGCCTTCCAGCTGGCATGAGTGACAGAAGAAAAATATTTCATTAGTAATAAATGATGCAGCAGGCAGGTAGACTGATTGGAAAGAGATAAGGTTTTCTTAATATACGCAGAGGTCACATCCATTCTGGAAACTTTGATAGCACATTAAAGGTAGTTTTTCTTGAAACACAACTTAATTTTTTCCAATTTCATTTATTACCCTACAACGAATATCCACCCATCTATCCTCTCCATGCCCAAACAGAAGTTTCATTGCCTGAATTTGTGACCTCTTAGTCCTCTTCCACTCAGCATCAGAACAGAGGAGCTGTGATTTATCAGTTTTATTTCCCTTTATTGCTGTACTGGGAACCTTGAATGCAAAGCAGAAAAGAAAAAGGTGAAAGCGATGGCACGTAAGTAGCAGAGTCAATGGAAAAGTCACACTGGGCAACAGCTGAGAATAAAAACCAGGACTATGTTTTAATGGTAGGATGAAACAGTTCCCAAGGAAACTGAAGGTGCATATCTCACAATACCAGCAGGAAAACACAATGACCAGAGTTGTTGGTTAAATGAGTGGACAATCGACAATATCTTTATGTGAATGCCACATATAATACTAATAATCATCTTATTTTGTATGGCATTATAAAGACACTGAGAAATACAGTAAATCATGCCACACAATGAAAACGTGTGAGGATTTTTTTAAGTTTGCTAGGACTCCTGCTGTTGAAATATGCACAAGTGTACACAACCAAACATTAAAACAGCCTATTTTATGTTTATTATGGCAAACAATAACAAAGAATTCATACTTTTTTTTCCTCACAACCAGTGTACTATTTCTCTTCCCTTTCGATTTCTTCTTTTCATTTTCATAACAGAGTTAATTTACAGGAAGTAAAATGCTTTCTCTTATGAATATGTATACACATATTTATACACATACATACTATATACACACATATATATATCTGTAAAACAGAACAAGAATTAACCACAAGAATATTTCATAAAAGATCACTAATTATTGCAGGAAAGTATTAACGGTCTTAGGTCTACTTAGAATTTGATTGCTCAGTATACACTCATAAACTCTTATAGAGGGTTTTTCTTTGATTGCCTTGTCTTCAGCTACTTCAAGTTTCATGAAGCAGGTGAAGGCAGAGCATCTCCTCTCCCCCTCTACAGCAAACACACTGACAGTGCACTATCAAATCACAAGAGATCTCTGAACAAAGGTGGCTCAGCTGCAGCCCCAGCCCGTGCCTCACCACGCAGGATGAAATGACCCCTTGAGAGCAGTGCCCGTGCTCCTGGCACAGCCCTGAACATACACTCTCATTTATTAGATCAGCCTGAGCCAGAAAGTGGCTCTGTACTATGTAGTGCCTCTTAAGAAAAATACTAATCTATATTTGTTCCAAGCAGCACCCCATGCATATTATCCTGTTTGCCTTAGCTACCCACCCTACAACAGAGAACTACAATTTTCAAACATGAGTTCACTTGCTCCTTATGCTTGTACATCTATATATAAGCACGGTGATAGCAAAATGTTCTTGTATTTTTACACTTCTTCTCCAAATTGCTTGACAAAACTAAAGTTCAGTTGGGTGAACTTCTGTAAGAAGAGAAGCCAAACTGCCAACAAAGAAAGAAAGGATGAAACTGGAACTCAAGCCAGCATTTCTGGCGAGGGGCAAGCCCTTATCACTGCCTTGGCTTTCACTTTGTAGTGAAAACCTGACAGTTTGTCCAATGATAAGTAGTAGTGACATTTCAAAATACAGGTAGTCAATTATGCAGCAGAATTCACAAATATTAATATGCTCCAGAGAAGATACTAACAGGAGAAGCTTCTCTACAATATCTACTCACAGATGAATCACCTTTAATGTGATCAGTTTCATTTCAATAACATTAGCTATTGAGATATTTTCAGACATTTATTGAACACTTCTCTAAATCTTTAAAAAAAAAAGGTGATCTGTCAATATAAAGATGTAATATGATTTATTTTAATCTCTTCTTGTGAAAATGGTTCCATACACAAGAAAAAGTAATTTGCATTACTAAGCAAATTTCACAATACATTACGAAAGACAAAAATTGGGGTGTGTCAGATCAATGTATTTCCCAGTTAAATTAGAAATTTTAACATGGCAATATTTTTTTATTACTGGCATAGGACAAGCACATGGAGCTAGATCTAATGCATGCTGCTTGGCAATGGCCAATACTGCTCCAGGTTTAATCCAAGAATTAAATCCTGTTCACACTATATTAACCACAACTTGTAAATAAAATCTCCTACATTCCTCTCTTCAATTCTGTTCTGAGAGACCATTCTAATTTCATTTTGATACTCTACATTAAAACAACAACATAAAAGAATATATTGAATAGATTTTTTTTAAAAAACCAATATATTGTTGGTTACAATCCTCTGTTTTACTTGAATTTATAGATTTGAAGATGATATACTTTGAAATATTAAAAGGAAAATCAAAAGAAGGGAACTTAATAATTAAACCACAAGATGAAGTACGCATGGGACCGATGCAATGTCACTGATTCCAGGATGATGGCTGATACCGTTTGAAGTCTGTGGTTTCTTTGAAGAGTGGATAAAACAGCAATGAACTCTAATCACAAGGCTTCAAATTCTCTGTGGCACTAATGCACTGTAAATATTGATTTGCTTCTGCAGCTAAGGTGCCTTTTAAATAAGCACTTGAAACGGTAAATCTAATAATGAATTACAGGAAGTTTTAAAAGTCTAAGAAATAGGGAAAAATTAAATTAAAAATCATGAAAGTTACCACTAACTCAGTTCTTGAGTCACATTCAAGGACTTGAAGTATTCAACCACAAGTCAACTTCAGAAAGAATTATATGTGACAGAGAATCCCATTAAGTTATGTTTGTAGCCAGAGTTCTGCTAGAAAACGGTTATTTGTAGGATATATCCAAGCTGTATAACAAAATGCTCACATTCATAATCATGAAATTCTGACTGGAAGTCTCATTTTATTAAAAGCAAGAGCAGTTTCACTATAAATTATAAAAACAGCCAATACACATTTTATAACCATCTTTAAATGTTAAGAATACAGAGTTCTACCTTCCCTTCCTGCCAGCAATTCCATTTTTATTTTAAAAGGGTCATCACCTTCTCTGATTTTCAAATACGCTCACGAGCAAAAGCATTTGAGGATCTGGCAAATTTCATCCATAAAGCTGAGTACGTCGTCCTGTGTGCAGGCATTCACACAATAGATGGTGGTCTCCCCGAACAGAACTAACATATACCTTCCCATACCAATTTCCTCTTGGATATCAGCTTGGAGGGCATGACTAGAAAAATACATACTAATATTTATATAGCATAGCCAAGATAATTTTATTCTGAAGATTTCTACTGATGTTTCAGCTCCTCAGTGCCCTTGCAGTTTGCACAATCTGGCACACAGTGGATTTAAGGCACAGAAATTAAAAAATTATCTCAGAGTCATTTCTGGCCACCTCACACAGACCAACAGGCCCACAACTGATGAGTAGACCAGGACAGGTTTTTTTTTCTCTCCACACTCTAGAGATGACTCTGGGAAAATTATGAAACAGTAAAACCAAAAAACCCTATGGGAAAGAGTAGTTTTAACAAAAAACATGCTCAGGTTAGACAGAGCTCCTGAAAGTGAGCCCACAGATATGTATCTACATCTGGGTGTGCTGTATACACAAGACACACATAGGTCCTACCTCAGCATCAAGAAAGCAGTCTGGGGATTGGAGACAGAAACTGAAGAGCTTTACTGCCTCTACTACCAACCCAGCTCAAATCTCCATTCTAGAGCCCAAGAGAAAGGATGAATCAGGGGTCATCCTGGGGCTGAGGAAAGCAGAACTGCTTCTTTCAGCTTGAAGTACTTGAAACTGCAAGTTAAGGTTTTGTCTATATTTAACTGAAATATCTGTAAAAAAATATTTAGATTAGACTTGAGTTTCACACTCCAGCACAGCTCCCGGAGCTCTGGTTCCAATTTCAGTTAGGTTCAGTTCAGTTCTTTGTTCCACTCAGCTGGACACACCAAGAGCCAAAAATCCCTTATGACCCTCAAAAGCTCAAATCCCCTAATCAGTTCAACTTTCATATTTGAAAACCTCTAGAGACAAACTGATGGTAACTTCCAAAGACCACTGAGGCTGTTGTAAACCAGACTGTGGACAGAAGAAAAACAGCTGGAGACAAAAACCAGCTGACAGTGAACTTATCTCCAAACTGCATTAAACCCTAGCAGGGGCTAACATAAACCAGCACTTCTCTACAAGATTACCGAAGCAGTGCAAATCAAATGTAGGCATCTTGAATTAGAAAAGAAGAAAATATTAAAAACTTAAGCAGTTCCAAGAGGTGAAGAACTTCCCCTGGGACAACGGAACCATCTGTCCTGCAGAAGAAAACTTGGGCATGCTACAGAGAGAAGGCAGCTGGGAGGGACACGAAACAGGAGCACTGCAAAGCTACTGCCAGTTGCAGAACTTTTCAGAAATATATTTTTGGATGTGACAGCAAAGGAAGGGGATAAACGTACAGATATATATATTTATATGTATAAATATACACATACACACAAACACACACACCAACAATTCTCTCTCCATGGCCCAGAGCAGTATATTTCTCTCTCCTAGAATCCATTCCACTTTTAAGTAATTATGATTTAATAAAATATTTTGCAGCATTTCAGAATGTAAAAAACTTCAGAATTCGTTTTGTATTTGTATTATTTCCCCCAAGTTTATCCTCCTGCCGTTAGTTGCCTCCCATTCCCTTACAAAACTATCTTTTTCCTTTCATATGTCACAGACGACATCTCAATTCTTGCCTAAAAGGTGCTACACAGCACGTAACTTCACCTTTGCTTCTCTTAATTCTCTATTGTTGTTCATTTTTGTAAATATTATTCTAATCTTAACTTGTTCAGAAGGCACCCAGAATAGTTCATTTCTCTTATGAAATACCCTCAGTGCTGTTTGAATCCTCCCTGTCCATTTTTGAACTTTGACAATAATACATAACCAACAATAATCACACTTTGGTATTTTATTGTCGTGGTATCAACCCAGAACATCCACAGAAATCCTAAAACTTTTTCTACAGTCTCACTTCAGCATCTTTGTCTTGGTGAGTAAAGTATTTGTTTAGTTTAGATCACTGCTCTTCTACATTAGCTTCTATTTATTCAGGCTGAATCAAAGTGCATTCAGGGTGTGTACAACATCTCTACTGGGTTATATATCTTTTCCTCACTTGTGTTATTCTATTTTCCCAGTCTATCAACCTCTGAAAACTTAATCAACAAACTATTTATAGTACGGCTTCTCCCAGATTTAAAGATGTTAAATAAAACCAAAGCTGACAGGAATCCTCATGACACCCTACAGGATAACAATCTCTAGACTAAGATTGCCTTCAATTTTTGATATTTCTATGCTGATTTTTAAACCACATTGAAGTGTTTGTGGTCACATTAACTTGGAATTTTCAAGACATTTAAATTTCTATCAAATGCTTCAACATTTGCAAGTATTACATGAATTATACAGCATTCACCTGCAAATTCCAGGTATCTCGTGTTCATGGCTCTTCCTTTCAGAATTACAAGAAAGCTTAAGATGGCACAGTTTAGATAATTAGCATTTCTCTACCTCAAAATATGTTTATGCTTAAAAACATCAACTCCTAAAATTAATTTCTCTATGTTCAGAACTCTTGGTTAAACAACTAGATTGCCATTGCTCTTAGAGTGGAAATAAATCATTGTTAGCTTTACACAATTCCAGATATTTATAACTACTTCACGTACAAACCCAACTGTTTTCAGTTATTCTTCTAGCTATTCATCGCCAAACAACAGCTTATGCACTTCCTCACAGACATATTTTCCATGTTATCAAATATTGCTCTCTGCTTTCTTATTTCTTTAGCTTTAAAATGTCAGATTTCTAAGCACTTGCACATTAAATCATGACAAGTCCCAGTCAGACTACTTTCCTTCTCCCACTGCCCCATGCCTTGGGGCTCTGGCAGGCAGCCACACCAGGAGTGGGACAGAGGCTGCACCACAGCACTAAAAATGCACAGGGTGGTCTAACAGATGGCAGATGAATGCAGCAGGTTGTGTCCTTAACCATGACATAAACGTAGAGAAAATACACCGGGCTGTGTAAAACACACAAACAGAAGCCCACTGCATGCTTGCACACCTTTAAGAAACACAGGGCACTGTATTAGCATGGGTATGATCAAAAGTGACTTACAGAACAGTAAGATCATCTCTGGCAGAATGGACAACAGAAAAGAACAGAAAAGAAAAAGAGAAAAGAATGTAAGCAACCTGCCAAAAAAAGTCTTGTTACAAAGCAAAATAAAGTCCTTACCTTGTAAGTATAATTTTCAGTTTCTTTTAATAGAACCTAAGTTTTCCATTTTTCCAACCATGACTGCTCAATGACTTGGAATTCAGAAATAAGAAAACAACCTGCCACAGTTATATTTTAATAATGAGGTAATGTTAAATCCTTATCTTGAAAGGCCTTTAAAGTAACAATCTCTCTTCCTCTAATATTCTTTTTTCTTACTTTTGAATACTAAGATCTGGGAAAAAGAAAATTATTTCACCTTGAAACTCAATTTACTTAGACACTGACTTTTAAAGCTAATTAGAGAAAGAGCATTAAAACTGAAATTAAAATTTAATTACCTACACCCTCTCCGTCTCTTTTCTCTGGGCTTTTTTCTAAAATGCAAATATCTTTGCATGCCAAAAGAAAAGACAAAAATGTCAGATTTTACAAATGTTCTACTCATCTCTGTCAAAAAATTCTGTTTCAGAATATTTTAATGAGCTACAGGCTCAGGTTTTTGGGTACAATCTTCAAGGATTTCCTTAAAATATGCTGGATTACCTCCTTACCTATTTTCACACTACTGCTACAAAGGTAAGAAAAATGTACTTCTTGTCCTCCAGATGTTAAAAATCTTTGCAAAAATTTGCGCCTTACTTCTTCAAACAGTTGTGCAACAGTAGAAACCTCATCAACTTTGCTGCTGCTGAAGTTTTTCTGCTTTCATCAAAGATCATGCCTTGCTAATAAGACTATGATTGATATTTAGTTATATTATGATGAAGACACTGTATTTCACATCTTCATTTGTTTTGTAGTGCAGGCAAGGGTTTACAGTGACGGGAGCGAATTCCTCGCTGCTTTGAGCTCATAAAGCTTCACCACTCTGAGACACAGGAAGGAACTTGGCAGATATTTTTCTTACCACTTTGAAAAATCCCCTAAAACTTAATGGTAAAATTGTTCCTGTTAGTAAACATAATGCAATGCTGTGAAAACTGTGTATTTTTTATGGTCTAAATGCTTTGGGTAGGCTCAGAAAGGCTTTCTTAGAGGAAGGCATTTGAAACTTTTTCCCTGGACAGAAGGGAAGAAATATAGATGCAACAATAAGACTCAGATTGTAACTCAGAGAGCTCTGCTGGGAAGAACCAGGAATGATATAACATGTATAATACACGT
Organism: Lophotriccus pileatus; assembly: GCA_035583135.1. NCBI lineage: Eukaryota > Metazoa > Chordata > Aves > Passeriformes > Tyrannidae > Lophotriccus > Lophotriccus pileatus. The sequence continues at coordinate 12,705,196 of JAWWES010000081.1, read as the reverse complement.
TACGGTTCTTTCATCAGTGAGTTTCAGTCAGAGAAAACCTGCTGGGGTTGCCAGTGTTGTGACGCCTTTCTGGTCCCCAGGCCATCACTGTGCTTTTATGTGAGGAGGAAAAGGGGTGGGGAGAAGTGCCATTACCCTGCAGTACCAGATGTTAGGGGTTAAGAACTATTTGTCAGTCCATAACCATTTCTGACTTACCAAAGAATAAACTTTCTTTCAACATTTCTTGCCAACACAGCCTGGTACATCACTACATCACCTCACACCTGAGGTGGGAATTCCAATCGGGATCATATGCAGACGCCAAGGAGTTAGACACGCTTAACTGCAATTCAGCAGGAATATGTGTAATTAGCAAGAGATTTGTCATTACACAAAGCTGCTACTGAATCTCTCTCCTTCCCTATTCTCCATCAAAACTTAATGCCTCATCCACTGGCTCATGAATTACAGCAGAAATTGACTTGTCAGAAAGGTGAAGGCCTGCACTGCCCAGAGGGCTGCAGAGCCTCCAGGCTGCCCATCAGCATCACCTCTGTGGCAACTACCCAGTGAAGGAAACCCTACACCCGCCACTCCCTGGGCAAACAGCAAGGAAACAAAAACCTGCAGCATTTCTACTGGGGTTTAGAATGGGAAAATAGCATCCCAACTTCTGGATTTGTAAGACATCATGATAGAACCATCACTAAATAGCCCACTGTGTACATAGGGTATGGTAAATAATGGGTGGCAGCAGGGATCCTCTGGTGTCTTCATTATGTGAACAATGAACAAGTTATGTATGATGGTAGTTTACCTCCTTTATGTTTGAAACAGTGAGGGAAGAGATATTTCTTTGCCAGCCATCAGATGAACACTCCATCTTTGAAGGTGTTTGGCTGTTAATCTGTTATGTCTCCATGTTTCTATGGAGAAGCTCCTCCACACTGAGTGAGCACTGGCCAAACCTCCTGTCAGGCTGGGGTGAGCACGGCTGGCTCCTGCCTCGCTGCACTGCAGAGAAATTCAGGAATCATCAAAACCTTTACTAAGATATAAAAACAATCATTCGTATCCAGTTCACAGGCCACTGTCAAGCTGGAGAAAGCAACAATTTTGGAATATCAATGCCTGGAGGTGGATCTGAACCTGTGTTACTCAAAATCCAGATAGCGATATTACAGAAATTACTTAGACAGATTTTTAACTGAAGCATAGTAGTTATGACAACCAAGGCAACTTGATCACAATCATTTAAAGGGTTGGGGGTTTTTTGGTCAGAAATGATATGTGCATATATTCTCATAGTTACAAGCACAAAACATAAAGCAAATAGAACATGTGGAAAGGAATAGCCTCTCTGCACGCTACCAAGTCTCCAACACAGTAAAAAAAAACTACAACTAACATCTATAATAAGATAGAGTGAACATAGTTCTGAACAACTATTAAAAATTAACAGCTTCTGCAATTTCAATGGCACTTGCTCTTGTTTCCATGACAGAAACATTTAATAGGATTATTAGAAGCATATTGGTACATTCATGAAACATGCTCTCATTAGTGTTATCAAATCTCTGTGAGTTAAAAGTTCCACTGAACCGCTATCGGCTGCTGATGATCAAGAAGAGAGAGATCTCAAGCAAAACCAGGAAAAGGCCACGTCATGCCACCCCATGTGCTCAGATAGACAATATTTAGCAGAAGGCTCTTCTGCACGCAGGGACTAACACAGCTCAAAGGCAAAGCATAGAGCATACAGATCTCAAGAATGTTATTTTCTGCCATTCAGCTGCAAGTATCAAGCTGAATTGCCAAAGACAAACCAAGCGTTTGCGTGTTTAAATAATGAGATGAAATGCCACCAACCCTCCTTGTCCACAGGGGATGCACGGCAGCAGAGCTGCCGTGCCCAGGACATGGGAGGGCAGATAGTGCAGCTCTCTGCTGTGCCTGACCTTTCACTGGGGGTAGGTTGGAGAATGGTCTGGGAAGCTGTAAAGTTTGGGGACTACACAAATCTAATGATGTCCAAACAAGCTCTTTCCAATAACATGAGTGGGGAATAAGAAGCTCCAGCTTCTGCACAACATGCTGAAAATTTCTCATTAACTCTTAAGGTTAAAGATCACTTTCTGCAGAAAACTCTGGTGTTCCCAGTAGCCAACGAGTGAGTAAGATAATTTAGACCATACTGGAAGTTGTTGTTTAAATTGGTCAGATAATGCCCACAGTGGGACAATAAAACAGAACACCTGTTGTTCTCCAAGGGGTGACAGACCAGCAGACATCCTTAATTCTTCTTCTTTTCTAGAAATAGATATCCCTGTATTGTTTAAAACCATGCCTAGTGAGCACTAGTAGACTAGCTGCTGCCTGAAGCATGTGCAAAGTTTAGCATTTCTACCTATCTTTATAAAGTTCAGTAAAAGAACAACAGGGAACCTAAATTGTTTTCTTCTGGACAAGAAGAACAGTTTCTACACCTTGGAAAAACTTTGGTGACAACGTTTTTCTCTTTTTTTTCTTTTTTTTTCTTTCTTTTTTTTTTCTTTTTTTTTTTATTCTGCACCCCACACATACCCTTTTTTTTTTTTTTACCCTCCTCTCTTTCCTCTTTGGAAACATGCAGTTACACTGCATGCTTAATCACATGCCTCTCACTCCATTTCTTTATTTCACGTTGCCAAGGCTGAAGGGAGTAAAAAATTATTCCTAAAAGTTCAAAACCAAGAATAAGCAAATAGAAAGAGCTTCAGCTGAGGTTCAAAAGGAAATCTCGCTCAACGAAAGACAGTTCATGAATTTTTGGATCAATGACTTTTCATGCTTGCAGTTGCCAAATTTCATTAGAATTTTTGATTGGTTCTAGCCCAGAGTTGAAGATCATCTTTCTTAGTGGAGAAACCGCCTTAGCCAGAACTAACAGAAGATATTTACTGAAATACTGTGGTATATACTTCATGCCAGAATTTGTCAGGTTCCCAGCAGCTAACTCTTTCAAGCTGTCTCCACACCACAAGACTCCCTCCTTGTCTCATCCTAGAATGTGCTACAATAATTTCAAATATCTGCATGCAGAGAGGGAACATGAGGTGGACGAATTTTATTTTACAAAATCTATTAATATTTTTAATTATTATGATTATTATTCATTTTATGCTATTAAGGAATTCTCATTCTGCTTCATTCTTCATTGAAGATTAATAAGGTATTTATTGTTCTGCAGACCAAAATGTATTGATACACTGAAATGAGAAAAAGAGGGGACTGCCAGCATATATTACTTGGTCCTCTTCCATTAGCATGAATAATTGGAGACTGTAGCTCGAACATGAGGAAGCTCAACAAATTCAAACAAAAATCAATAGCTCAGGACAGGTTATCCTGGAAATGCCCTGCAAGTAGTCAGTTGGACAAGAGTACTCAACAGGACCTGTCACATCCTCAACATTTTCCACTACACAGAAGAAAAATGCTGTTACAACTGATCTGGCAACTGAATGCCTCCTTCTGCATCCAAACCCAGTCAAGTGCCTTGTGCTACTACTACAAACACCTCACTGTCCTCCAAGGCCTCCCTGCAGAAAGAGAACAAGTTAACAAAATCTCTGCTGAGGATGGACGTAAGGGAAACACAGAAAACAAAGCAACTACAGTTGTGCTAATCCACATGAGGCCATGGCCAGTGCTGCCTCCCCTGTGGGCTGATGGACAGAGTACTCACTTCCCTGAATGCCACACATCCAGACACAGCCCCTGCAGGACAAGGCTAACAACCTCAGTCCGGGAAAAAATATATCCAGGAGTAAACAAGGAACATGGAAGGGTCACTCTGTATTCAACTACCAACATGGAGATGCAAAGGAGGAGCTGCCTTTCTGGATAAGTGCCCAAGCTTACTGGGAAGCCACAGTCAGGATGTAAAGGACTGCTGTAAGAGCATTTATGGTGCCTAGTCCTCAGCACTCATGGGCTTCCCCTACACACCCTGTAGCTGTGTATCCTTAAGATGCTCCTGCTATAACCAAAACTATAATTCACTAATAATATTATTTATAATAATTATAATAATATTTTTAGCTGAACTTAGTTCCCCACAAAGGCTTCGTGAAATGCAATTCAGATATTTTCCACTCCTCAAAAGAAAGTTATCTTGCATAACAACTAAAAGAAAGCCACAGGAGAAGAGAGCCATCTCCTGTACTGATGGAGCTATTTCTTTAGCCCACCTGAGAGAAATGGATTTTAGGGAACAAGCCTTGCTATCATCATTTTATATTCTATTAGAATTTAGAACATTTTCTAGTACTAAGATCTCCCCAGCATATTAATTTTTCAATCCATGCATCCTTACAAGGTTTGTACACAGACCTGGGCATTCACAGAATAAACACAGAACAAACGACTGTGAGTAGAACATCCATAGGCTCTCACAGATCATCGACTTCTCTGCAGTGTGCACCTCACAGTCACTGTGCTTCCAGCAGAAACCACCTCTGTTTTCTGAAGTACTTAGTTAAAAATTATCTCTGAGCAATTGTTCTTGTGTATTTTGCCAAACTACACCATTTTTACATTAAATACGAAGTTTTGACTAAATACTATTTTACTCTTTAATAAAAGTGGCTATTTTGAGTTTCATGTAAAATAAGAAAGTAGAAAAATCAGTTATTGCTGTTTAGCTACCTATGTTTATGCAATCCCTGAAGGCAGAGTATTTTAGTAACTATATGAGAGCTAGTGCATTTAATATTTCATATGAGATGTCAAAAATGTGCTGCAGTAAATAACATCTAATATACTTACTCATCACTACAAATACAAATGATATCTAACACAGAGACCCCTCACGTAGATGTTTTTTAAAGTCAGTCCAGAACAAAATTAAATTTATATTTGTACAGACACACATTAGTTTTAGTTGAGATTTTGTCTGTACAGAAACTGAAACATTATCTTCTGTATCATTCACATAAACACTAAAAATACTTCTTAAATGTTTCTGAAACTAAATAGCTTTCTGAGAACAAGTTCATTACTTTGTGTTCTTCTCTGGAATTTGTAAAACTATTTTAAAAGTTATTAATTCATGCCATAGTTCATTTTATTTGTCTCAGATGAGATTTTGATTTATGTATTTTTCAAGCATTTGAAGATACTTTGAAAGGATGTTTAATACTTGTAAACGTAAGTTCAAACTTAGGAGGAGAAAAAATTATCCACTGGTCAAGCAACACATATAAAATGCAAAGCTCCTCAAAAATGTTAAAAAGGGAGCCAAGATTGTGCATATGTGGGAAATCAAGTCTGAATCTTAATCATGGAGGGTCTTCCCTCCTCTCCACAACAGAACATTTCCAATAGAGGGGCTTTTCTTTATCATGCAAATACCTCATGGAGGAACAACTCTTGGATGCAGGTACTACAAAACACCTTGTCACAGAACAGGGGAGCAGGTTGGGCTGCTCCTTATTCCATACCCAGCATCAAGCACCTCTCACTCAGCTCCCCCAGCTTTTATCAGCTCTTGGAATACAACCATCATCATATCTTTTGTGTGATTACTATGGCAATTCTAATGTAGGGCAGACTAAAATAAACCAAACAGGTATATTTGCTTTTTCTGAGATGACCAAAACCATTTGTGCAAAGCGAGGTTGCTCTCATGTTCCTAAAAAGCCATTTGGTTATTTCAGTTATGAGTACTGGACTAAAACCACCTCTCAAGTGTAATAGTTTTTAGCTGTTTCCACATAGCTGAAGAGCAAAGCAGTTAAATATCTCAGAGAGCTTTGCTGCTCCTCTTCAGCAGCAGCATCTCAGAAGGGCTGGAAAGCAGCTACACTGAGAGGAGAGAGAACCAAAACTACCTAAGCCCACACTCATTCATATGTCCACACTCTTTATTCCTGGCTGGCACAGGGACAGTGTTGGGATGTTGGCCCCTCAGCCTGCTAACTCCAGGAGAATGGGAGAGAGGGAGACCATGAGACAATGAAGCTCAGCACATCCATAACCCACCTGCAGGTACATAACACACCCCACCGGGTCACTGAATCCCTCTGTCACAGACACCCTCATCAAACAGTCCCTCCCAGCACCCCTTTCTAATCACAGATGGTTTGCAGCTCTTGTCCCTGTGCATACTTCGTGCTCTCAGAAGTCCTGTGACACAGCCAGAGAGGACAGAGAGCCAACTTTTCAGTAAATGGCACTTCACAAACATCTTCCTAAGGGGTTTTAAAAATTTGGTTTCCCTTTTCGCAGCAGAAGAAAAGGAAAGACCTGGACACCACATGCTTTTAATTACATTCTTGTGGGACTCACCTAGAGGTGACTGAAGAAGTATAAGCTTAATCCACAAAAATATAATATTAAGTTCTTTAACAAAAATACACTTTTGCAGATTTGCAAGAAAAAAAACCAACCTCCCTGGTCCCAGACTGGAGGATAAAAGTCTTTGCATGAACAAAACAAACACAAAAATTCTTGGATCAAAATTCAGTCAGCAGCATGAGGCTGAAAAAATTTTCCTGCTGATTTACTACACGGCAGTTTGCCTTTCCAAAGAGCGATCTAACATCAGTGTGAGGACAGCGAGAGGGAAAATTGCTGCCTAAGTGGCAGGTTTGTTATTGTTTGACATTTCTAAAGAGTTCACTAGAAACTTCTAAAAGGAGCATCTTTAATTCCCTGAAATTAATGATAATCGGCCAAGTGAATGGAGAACAATTATGAGGAAAATTGAATGCTTCCAAATGCCAATTTGCTGTATATCCTGAATTAATATTGCATAAGCATTTCTAGTCTCTTTGCTGTAAAAGCAAAGGAATAAAAACCTAGGCCCACAGGCAGTCTTGCATGCCTCTCCTCACAGAATTCTGTATCATCATTTTTACATTTCATAATCATATTTAGCATTTATGTGGTGACTTACATATTTAACCTATTTTTCCTTCCAAAAAAACCCCACAACTGTAAGGTAAACTGTCTTTTGCATTGAATGTTCAACAATAAACAGTCACACCACAACAGCATGAAGCCTCTAATACAGCCAGAGATATAAGCTGGTTTTTCCTTCTAATTAAGTCAGAGCACACTTGAAGCCATTGTTGTAAAATACAGTCTTGGGAATTTTTTGTGATACAGCTACACCAGCAGTCAGTCATGAAGTACAGTAAAGAGAATACTCTGCAAAGAAAAGGGCTAAAAATGTCCTTTTTTTTTTTCTTTTAGCTGAGCCCAAACAGATCAGTTTCTGTTAAAGGGCCAAGAAAGTATAAAAAGTTAATGCAGAATTTTTATCAGCCTCACTTTCCTAGGTAGCAGTTGAGTTGCCAGCCAGTCCCCACAGGAGAACACAACCAGCCCAAGCCATGGTGACTGAACCAGATGCTGTCCATCCTCACAAGTCAGCACTTGGTCTGCACTAAGGAGGAGCTGAATCAGAAAACAAATGCAAAAAAACCTTTAAAGTGAATTTTCTCATTTTCATCCTAAAAGAAACCAAAATACACACAAAACAACAACAACAACACACCAAATAAACACACTCCAGCTACAAACAAAATGGGGTATGGATGAATGAGAAAAACCCAGTTGCTGCTGGAGGGTTTGCAGGAGCCAAGGGTGTTACAGCAATATGGCCAGAGAAAGGGGTTGTACAGACAGCATGGGAAGACTACAGAACCAGCTGGAATGGATACTGTAAACAAGGAGAGAGGCTGCAGCTGGGAAAACTGCAGCGAGAAAGAGAAAACATTAAGGAAAAAAAATACAGAGGAATCTTAAATGAGAAAAGCACAAGTCCAAGTATGTGAAGAATCATTCACTACACACACTGCAGCACTACTGCGAGACTCCAAACAAGACTCATAACTCAAATCCTGAAGACACCCTGTGATCATCCTGTCAAACACCTATATAAGCCCAGATACACCATGCAATAATGTCTGCATTTAGTCTTTTAACTTCTGTTGGAAATACAGAAAAATATTGACTTTAATTTCAAGACTTCAGGAGACAGAGAATCCATCAAAGCCCCAGGACTGTCATTTTTAAAGCTCTGCAATTCAGTGAATGTCTTCTGTGTCTGAGACATCCACAGTTTGTGTTTCAGGAAAGGTAATTCAAAATGTCATCATGCACTTATACAAATCTAAGATTACACACTACCATTTTTCATTTTGTGATTAACGCTTGAGAAATAACAAAAGTGTAATCATATGGGATTATCCTTCCTTTTCATGTCTTTATTTTTTCTTCAGTTTCTGGCATGGACCAGGTCTCAGGTTCTACCAAGAATTTTGCAAAGGGAAAGAAAGGGTGAGAGGGAGGGCAGCAGAAACCTAGAAACCTACTCACTTGCTCTCTCAGAGTCATACATCATTTACATGGGTCCTGGGGTAATTGTTTACACAGCAAAGTAACATCAAGGAAACAGTTATGTATTTTTATTTGTCTCCAGGGAGGTAAGCATTGCCTGCGACTAGCTCCTTCCCCCCCTCCCACCCCCACTGCTTTTCTGATCCATGCTTCTTTGTTCTTTAATTTTTCATGCCTTCTCTTTTCCATTCTCCTTCTGTTTCTGATCACAGCCTGATACGAAATGGTTGTCTCCTTTCTAAAATTTCCATGAGGCACCAAGTTAACCCAGATGCACCGGGTTCTCAATCTGGAAGTCAGCAAATGGAAACAGAAGGAAGGAGCATCAAGTCACCAGCTAACCTCCTCTCGAGTGAAAGCCTCATCCTCATCACACGTGCTGAGCATCTCACGTTCTGCAGCTTGATAACTACAGACAGAAAGCACAGAGCACACGAAGAGCCTCCATCAGCAGCCCTACCTTTGACATTTCCTCACTTTTCAGTGTTCACAAATGACCCTTTAGGTGTCTTAAAAGCAAAGGACAGAAAAAATTGTGGGGAAAAAAAAATCAAGGAAGGAAACACAGAGCAAACTATTTATATTGCAGTGGAAGTAATAAAATTGTTATGACTGAAATGAAACAAATGTATTTAATTTGGCTGGTCAAGAGGAAAATAAAACTGAATTAAGCACATGTATCTCTGAGTGAAAATTACCATCCATTTAGCTAAAACTATGACTTTAAGATCTTCCAAGGTAAGATCAAGGAAACACTATTTTTTACATGTTACATATATAAACACTGAAAAAAAAAAAGATAAAAAGGAAAGGAAATGTGAAAAAAGCCCCACAAGTATAGCTTTCATTACAAAAGCCATCCCTTTTGATACAGCATAAGACGAATTATTGGATTTAATTGCTTACTAAATTTACTAAATGCTGTAAAAACATGTGGTCAATGAAATGCCTTCCTCCCACAGAGGTCTGAAACTCTGATCCTTTCCAAGGAAATTCTAACTATGTACCAATCTTATCTGCTTTCATACAGAAAACACTGAAAATCTTCTGTCCTAGAACTCAAGACATCTGCCAGATCTGAGAGGCATAATGTAGAGAAAAATACAACACCGATTCACAAGGACTCAGTGCCTGTTAAACACAACTGGATTTGCAGAAAAACCTTGAAAGCATATGTACTCAGAAAATATTTAAAACATCTGGTAAAACTTCGATGAGGGGAGGGTGGAATACAAGCCCATAACACGAGAACAAATTAAAATACTTCATTAAAAATATTTTTCGCTCTGAGTAAAACATTCCAACTTTGAAAAAGAAAAATGGAAACGAATGGAACAAAATCCTGGCCCTGGGAGAATTCAGAAACTGAAGCCAGTACACAGTACATACAGCACAGCACAAATTGCTCTGTATGAGTGAAGCTGATGTACTGCCTTGAGGGTTTGAGGAGTAATTTAATATTCAATTCATCTCATAATAGGAATCCCATGCAAAGAATTCACATCCACAAAATCATTCTGGTACAACACAGAATGAAAACTCCTAGAAGCTTGCTTGTACACCAGAAGTCACAGCGGGTAAACAGCACATAAATAGCAGTATTACAATACCATCCTGAACTCACAGCCACTGAGACTACAAGAATCCTAATACAACAGGGAAATTACATGCACAAGCACTGAGCTCCTCCAGGAGCTCCCACCACGGCGTGTGTGCATGTGCTGGAGCAGGAAGGCTTCGGGGTCCGAGCCTGGCAAAGCTCCCATTGCTCTGAGCACCATTCCCCTGCTTGGGGTCTGGGGCACACTCCAGGCATGGGTGGCCTATTCCCCGCAGCAAACCCACATCTGCAGCCCCTGGGAGGGCATCACCGAGGACATGGCTCAGGCAGGCACTGTTCTGGCACTCCCATATTCCATGGGCTCTCTGGGTTTGCTGCATAGAGGAGCTGCCAGGACACCTCACACACAGTTTAGGATGAACTCTTCAGCTAAGACAAGAAATAGGCAGATCAAGGTGCAATAAACAAACACCTGTGAGTATTCGCAGCTGCAGTTTCACTGAAGCTTTTTCACCCTTCACTTTTTGGACAACAGGTTTTCAGACAGTTCAGTTTTGTCCTCCTTCCCTACATTACTGCTTAAACATGGCTTCTTTTCCTCCTCCTCGGGCTCCTGGAGCCAGCACCCTGACAGTGACCATCTCCCCGAGCCTTCAGCCACACATCCTGCACCCCTGGTCACTGCTGAAGCACAGACTAGAAATAATATCTCAGTACCAGCATTAACTGCAAACAAATTTTCCCCTACCCTTTATGGGTGGATGAAGTGAAAATACATATTACACTGTAATGTTATGTTTTAAGCAACACAACAAAGAGCTACGGGAAAGCAGGATTATGGGATTATTTGTGTTTTATTACTTTAGAGATGAACTTAAAACAGAGGTAGAGGTAAATCATCTACATGTACAATACTCACAGAAATATTGCTTGCTATGTCAACCTAGAGCAGTAACTTTATTCACTCACTTAATGGATATTTCTCATGGATTAATGTCATGCGTTTCACTTGACAAAGCAGTTCCATATTTTTTTCACTGCAGTACTTGTAGTAAGCCCTTCATTTTTATTTATTTTTCCATGAGTCAAGAGCCAAACTAAAATTTTAAATAAAACGTGAAGAGACTTTACTATGCAAGACCCTGCAGATGGAAATCATTGTAAAAGTCAGGCAGTGCTTGACCTAAAATCCCTCTATCATGTAATAAAGGTCTTAAACATCCGAGCTTAAAATGTGTTGGAATAGAAGAAGCTAACGTCATTTTTATATTTGGTGGAGAAAGCTTTCATATGCAGAAAACCTCCAAGAAGCCCAAAAGAGGAGAGATCAAGTCAGGAGTCACCAAAACCACTGAAAGGCTGATTTGTATATTATATAGTCATGATTAACAAGGCACATGTGTTCATTCTCTTAACTTGTCAGAAACTGGTGAACATAATTTTATTCTTTCATAGTCAGTAGACATGAACTGCTAGCATTGCTTCAAATGTTACTTCATCTAAAAAGTCTCAGCAGTTGTTGCTCACCATTATTCTGTCCACAAATCTGCAAAAACATTTACTTTAATAGCCTATATTTGAGGGATGCTCCTTTCCCCAGCCACCCATTCAGAGGCTGGAGCATGTATACAAAGAACTTTCCCCTCCCCAACCCAGAGGAAGCTGGGATACCCTGAACAGCAGAAAAGGCAGGATGGCTGTAAAAACCCCAAGATGCTGCACAGTGTGTGAGGGGATGGGGTACAGAGATACTCAGCTGCATAGAGACACAAGGACAACTCACATCCTTCAGCGCTCAGTAACTCCACACCCTGCTTGTTCTCCCACATTTAAGTTGACTTTTCACTGCCACATGGTACCTGTTGTGCTTTGAGGTCTGAGAATGAGTGGCAAGAAAAGGCACAGCCACTCCTTTGCAGACATTTGCCAGTTTGGGAGCAGTCCTATATACAGAGACCAGATACCAGTGTCAGACACAAGGCAGATGACACTGCTGGTTTAACTATAAAATGCCATGGAAGTATCTCAAACCTAATTTTACTCAGAAAAAAACACCAACACAGGACTATTTGCATTCACAACATACTGTCCACGACCCAAATATACTTCCCAAACATAATTATGGCTGTACAGAAACTTCCTGGGGCCATGTAAAATCATTCTGTGAGTCAAACTGAGAAGTAATTTGCTTTGTAAAATGCCACTTAGGCTTTGGAAGATTTTCTCTTCCAAATCTGCAAATAATCATTTTTAAGGCAACATCCTACTTCATAATAAAAATTTCTAAAAAAATCTTCCATTAAGAATTGACTTTTATGGTGTGAGTTAAATCACAGGCAGAAGGGGATCCACAGACATGTATTTCAGAACTGGTCAACTCCATTTCTCTCCCATCAATAGAGATTAGCCAGTGCAACTAGTCTAGGCCACGCTCCATTTCACCCTGAAATAAGCTGTAAAACAGGTCAGATGAACTCACCCTGAAGGTGTCCATTCTTGTCCAGGAATGAGAAACTGGGCTGCCTTGAGCATTTAGCTCAGATGCAGAACCTCAAGTCTGTTGGTATTAACCTCACCCATCATGTCTGCTTTGAATCAGCTGTGGCCCAGTAATTGCCAAAAGAGTCCCTCTTTTACTTTCAGTTGTGAATATGAGCAGTGTTGTACAGAGAGCTGAATCAAATCCAACCCCTCGGGATAAGGTTTTAATGGTTGATCAAAGTTTGCTTTGAGAAGCCTAGTCCCTGACTCATATGCACAATTTTTGGAAGCTAACGCAAGCTTGCTCTTGCTGTCTTTGTACAAGCCTTTACTGTATGCATGAAAGCAGTAGTACAAACCTTTTATCTTAACCTAAGCACCAGTTTTTGCTTTTCTTTGTAAACCCACATGGTCCCCAACTCCCTGCCCACACATAAAACCACTTCCACTTTCTGTAAATTCAAAACTATTGACAGAATTAATTACCTAAATCCATAACAGAGGCAAGAAATGCAGACCTGGAACACAGCCCAAGTTCACATTCACTTCAACCCCAAACAGCCAAGCTCTGGCATCAGCAGCCTGTGTAGTAAAAGCCCCCACCAGCGAGGTGGCAGCTGTGTCACGAAGAGGCACCCCGTCTGTCCCCACAGCATCACAAAAGGGCAGATGAGGAGCCCTGCCTGCAGATAGTTAGGGACACTGAGCTACACTGAGCCAAGCTGAGCTGTGCCAGCAGGAAAGTAGGTGGTGGGCTCGTGCCTCATCTCAGTTCAAACCAGGTTCATGGGCTGAAGCCAAGCTTGTCATTTCTATGGCATTCAGTGCCAGGGGTTAAAAAGAGGAAAGTTCTTTCAAATACATATGCTTTATTCTCATCTGAAATGCTTAATCTGTCCCTAACATGAACCCACAGCAGTTCTGAAGCTGGCACTTGTCTTACTTACATAATCCATTTAAGATTTACAACAAGAGATGGGTGGGAGAAAGAACAAATTTTATCTCTTTTTAAAGTATGAAATAAAGCAGTAAATTAATGGAAAGATATTTCTCACCCACTCCTTTATTTCAGGATCGTGTTTCAGTCCTTTTAAGTGTATGAGAGAGTAAATAAAAAACAAACTAAAAAACAAGCCTATTCAACTAGCAGCCATCTGTCCCTGCTTCATCCTCCTCAAAAGAACATGTCAAAAGACATGGAATTTAAAACAACTTTTTCCCAGTAATCACCCAAAGAGATGGACTATCTCCAAAATACATCCCCATCTGAAAACAAAGAGTATGTGAGTTCATGTGCTTCAAATGTAATAAGGAAGGGAGCAAGAAGATCCCTTGTAAATGATGAACAAAAGCAAGCAACAATACTCACACTGAAGTACATATCTAGCCTAATAAAGGATATACTTTAAATGTAATATCTTACAGCCTTGGGCTTGTGGTCAAAAATATCCACATTCTTATTGCAGGGGGAGCCATGCACTGGCTGATGCACTAAACACAGGGTAACTTTGCAGACAGTACAGCACACAGCCCCCAGTACCATAACACACTTCACTAGCCCTGAAACAACCTTCCTGTAAGACCAGCCTGCTTAGGACAGAGAGAATAATTACGTACATTTGACAAACTCTGCATCCTCTCCTATTGGTAAATTGTCTGTAAGTAATTTATGTCAGTTGCCAACTGCCCCCTGACCGTTGCTGTTGCCTCAAAGCAAAGCAAAACACCATTGGGATACCAGTTACTGTTGCAGACTGGTGGTTCTGGATATTAAGGATGCCTTGAAGCATAGTGTTCTATCACATTTCAGAATGAGCACCTATAAATACTGCATAAGGTTTTTAGAAACTGTTGGGGGGAAAATGTAATATGCACACATTCCTTCATAAAGTAGAAAATTTCACAGGGTGGTTGTCTGTACTGCAAAGAAGCATTCCCTACTCATTTCAGATTCATGTTCCTTTGCCTTTACTGTGCTCCTTCTTGTTTACTTACAATGAAATTACAAGAAACAGAGGAGCAATCGAGAAATTATCTATTGAAGGAGTTATTACACCTATTGATACATGTGTGAAGAAAAAACTCTTTAAAGAAACAACTACCTTTATCACAATGGTATTAAACCCATGATACCAAAATACAACAGACCTGAGCAGCTACGCTGTAATGTTTGATTGGATAAAATGGCATAACATTTTTGTATACAGAGAAACACAGTTCCCTCAGGGAAAAAGTCACCTTTCATTTAAAGAAGGGGAAAATAAAACCCCGCAACACCACAACCACCACATTATTGAAATATTGTATTGAAACACTGTATTGAAATATTCTCAGAATACAGCTGTGATTTCCATAATAGCTTGTTGTTAAAGTGGTCATTAAATCTATTTAATATGTCAAATTTAGACTAACATCCAAACCCAACTTCTTAAACTACCAAAATTCAATACTTCATCTTCATAACCCTTCCTTATTATCTCTCTTGTGCTATATTCTATAGGTACGGTACAAAATACAACCAGTTATCAGATACAATACTGTATTTTTATTACTCCCCATTATCAGTACTTGTAGATAGAAGTCTTCATCATATGGAATAACGTCTTGAAACGCCCCATGATTACTCAGGTTTCCTCTAGAGAACCCAGTAAATTCTAAAATTCTTTATTGGGTTCAGGGATTTTTTTAATCCCACTAGAAGTGACAGTATTTTGCTTGATGATATACTGAGAAGACTGAAGATATTAAAGGTTAATTTAGAAACCTAAGCAGTTTAAAATCCATTTGTTTTTACAAACGTGTCACGGTCTCATCAGAAACACATGGTTTTTAAACTGCTCAACAATCCCAAATTAACAGCAGAGCACTGAGCTCGGAGAAAACACCAACTGGAGATCACTCAAGTCAGAACCGTGCTGTAGAAAGATCAAATTTAGCCTCATGGAAGAAAGTGGCACCTGGTACTGATTTTTTGATTCAATAACTCTGGCTTTTAAACAATCACATCCTTGATAGAGCTACAGGGATAAACGCGATAAGAACTCCTGAACTGTGGGAGCACAAGAAGGTGAGGAAACAGACTTCGCTAAATCTTCTCCTCCAGTTCCAGTGCATAAGAAACCTTCCTTATTCAGATGCCAACAGCTTGGTCCAAGCCTCAGTTCGAGGTTCTTTTTGTATTATCCAACAGAGTAAAGGAAACATAAGAGAACTTGGCAAAGAAATAAAAGTGGGAATGACAGTTAGGACATCTTTTGGATTTCATTCCCCAAACTTCACTGGAATGACAAACTCGAAAGCTGACCTGACCCAAAGCTCTATGGAGCTAGTGGAAAACCTCTCACTGATTTGAGCAAGCATTGCCTGTAAAGCCCTAATCTCTCATTATAAATGTGTATGACTTTCTCCATATTTTGTAATCAGCTATTTAATCCTAGAGATAACTTGATCTGATAAAGCTCCAAACATCTGGGTTTTGATGAACTCATCTTTCTCTTCCTCCCTTTTCTAATCTCTTGCGTCCTTAGTTCTTTGACATTTGAAAATTACTTTATTTCCATATACAAAGCTGACTCAGAGCTGAATAAGATATATAAAGAGATATAAATAAGAATGAAAAAGTTTCCAATGGCCATATGTTGCAAAGAGTGCTGAAACCATCATCATTTCTGAAACCAGAGCAAATACAAACTCACCTCTGCAGTTCTTTGCCAACATACTAACACGAAGTGCTCCAAACCTTGAAACCTTATAAATATTAATAAAATAAATTATTAATAAAATAAATTAATTCTCAGAATATGCATTTGGGACTCTAGATAAATACTTGCATCAAATCAGCAAAGTGCCATATTTTAAAAAGCAATTTTAAAGTAATTGAAATTCACACACTTATTTACGCACTCACACCTTTGAATGGTTTCCTCAGTACTGAATTTTTTGAACACTCACATTATGAGATGCTTAGGCACACACATTTTTACAGTGGAGTCAAGAAGCGGCTCGCCTTGGTTAACAACCAACCTTAGCCAGGAACAGGACAGATTGCCACCACCAGCCAGTTGCCCTCCTGCCTTAGAGCACAATGCAGGATTGTGCTCAACAGCACACAGAACTTCTGAACCATTCCCACAAATACTGGCTTGCTACGTGAGGTATAAACATGTCTTTTAGGCCTATGGGTTACAACAAATGGCTTTTTCTCAGGTAAGGCTAACTTTCCTTCTCTAAGCAGACATGAAGACTTGGATCCTATCAATTTTTATCTTTCCTTAACTAAATAACCAATCCTACCAATGGTTCATCAGAGCCTCCAAAGTAACTTACTCTTGTTGCTCTCTTTTGGCTCTCTCCAACTTGTTCAGAATTTCTCCACGATTGTCATCACAACTGGCCACTCCAGTTTAAGTCTTCCTGCTCACAACAGTGAGCTCACAACAGCATTTGCCTTTGACCGATGATGGAAGAGCATAAAGCCCAAATGCATTATAATAATGCCTTATACTGCCAAGATCCTTGTTGCAGTACTCTCTGCTTTCATTAGTATTGCCTTGTAAATTACCTTTTTCTTTCTAGATGCAGTGACTGTGCACATCTCACCGATTTCAAAACAGTTCATAAAATGTATCAAGTCAATGCTGAATTGAAACATGGATATCCAAAGTGCCAGAAACTCCATCTTATTTTTTTATGCAATTCTTTATATTCCAGTTCAGATTTATTAAAATACTGAACAGCCCTTAAACGAAGAGAGCCCTCAGGGTCTATACTTGATACACTCTTCTAATTTGTCAGTGAAAAACTAAAAACTACTCAGAAAGCAGAGAGAGACACACAAATTCAAAGACAAGCAAGGTCATGAACTTCAATATATCAATGAATTCCCAGTCCATGTCTGCATGCATACTCTTACCTATGAGGAATAAACTTATGCTGATTGCAGGGTAAGAGCAAACTTGCACACAGGGAACCTCAGAGCAGCAGCCATGCTGCTGGGTAAACAATGATGTGAAGCTGCAGCAATTTCTTTGCTCCTCTGCACATCTTCACAGCCAGCTGTGCACTGACTTCGTAATATTCTCATCTAGATTTTTTTTTTTCATAGTCTGCTTCTCTGACCAGAACATGAAACTGACACTGAGAGTCCCACTAAAACACATGATATGATTCACATGAGCACATATCTCACTGGAGTGCATGATTTCCACCGAGCTCCTAGTAACTGATAACACTGCTCTGGCCAGTGTCCTGGGAAGATGGTGACCCTCCAGCCTCTAGGAGAACCTTACAGTTAGGCCATATCTCATTTTTAAGGAACTGAAGCTCGTACTGAAGACATACTGAAAACAAAAGCATTGGGCTCACAAAAGGCAGCTGATCTCTGTCACTCTGGCACAGACTACTTCAATACTAAATCATGCTGGGAAGCTGTACATGCACAATATGTTTGTACACCTGTCTGCTAAATATTTCACCGTGACCTTAATTTTTCTTTTACAAATAATAGCTTCAAGAAGCTAATAGTTTAATTTTAATAATTATATTTGGAATCACAGAATTACAGAGTTCTGATGAGATCTCTGGGTGTCATTAGGTCCAATCACTCCCCACAGAACAGGACCAGCTAAACCAGGTTGTCCAGGGCCGTGTTCAGTCAAACTGTGTCCAAGGACATGGAGATGCCACAACTTCTCTGAGCAGCTCGTTTTGCTCTCAAGGTGAAAACGGCTTTCCTTACTTCTAACTGGCATTTTCCTTGTTGCAACTGGTATTTGTTGCCTCCAGCAATAAAGTGCCTATGTGAGACGAATCTGGCTTCATCTTCTCAATAACCTTCCTTTAAACAGCTAATAGAAAAAGGATCTCTCGGCACTCTTACTCTACTCTGGATCAGGGGAAAGAAAAAAAAAAGAAAAAGAAACAGTTCTCTAAACCTCTCTATTTCTCTTAATATGTTTTCCAAATAATGTTATATATTAAAATGTTTTTTAACTGTAACTGCTGAAATATTCAGAGACTTGTTACACACCATCTCACCAAGACAAATAACCAAGGGTGGTCTTAGCTCTTGAACAAGCTAAATAATTGAAAAGAAAAACAAGACAAAGAGATGACCCTTTTCACAATGTCTCATGAAGCTGGAAAGGGACTTTATTTACAATATTTAAATGCAGTACTGTGAAACAAACAACTTGGTTCATAGGCAGTGCACCCGCTGCTGAACTGTCACTGCCTGACATCCTGTCTTATCTGCCAAATTGCTCATTAGGTTTGGCAATTTTCACCTGCGCCTCCAGTTTATATTTCAGCAGGGAATAAACATCAGTCTGCTTTAACAATCTTCTGCAGTGAGCTTCCAACCTCTTCCCAGAAAGCATGCAGGCACAACACAAAAAATGTCTTGTGTACTGGCTGCTTAGAAAAAAAATACAGCTCAAGTGATGAAATACAACAAGAGGAAGTTTAACTTTGATAATAGAAAAGCAGTAAAAAAGAAAGAGCTAGGTAAGAAACATAAATAAATCAACTGCTTGTGTCGATGAATTGTGTTTTCACAGTGCAAAACAACACAGGGGGTATGGGCCAGTCTCATTTTTGTTTCCATGTTTGTATGGGAAGATTCAATTTGACACAACACCCCCATCCCCCCCACCCCCGCAACGTGCAAAGTACAGGCTGTGTTTGTGAATGGGAAAAGAGGGACTCCAGATGAATATTACTTTTCCAGCTGGACCTGATCTAGCTAACCTTTCCCTTGCTGGGAGAGGAGGGATGGCGTGATCTATAAACAAACAAAAGGGGTAGCATGGCAACCAGAACAAAGAGAGGAAGATCTCAGCAGGCCCTTAAGCCCCAGCCTAAAGCACGGAGATGCTGCCTCGGAACAGAGCCCGCTCCAGACCCCGCGGGTGCAGGTGAGTGGCAGCAGGATGGCCCCAGCTGGGCTCCTGCGAGCGAACTGCTGCGGAACAGAGCCCAGCTCCTGAGCAAAAAGCACCAGAGACGTAAAACAAAACGTCTAAAATGCTATAAACCAATTTCAGACGGAATACTGTTTTTCATTTGTTAGAAGTAAAATATTCACCGCCAACCCTGCAATTAGCCAGAAAATTACAATAATTACAGCAATTTTGTATCCCATCTCCAATCCAATTAATAGATATATGACCTTGTCAACATGTAATAATCAGGATCTGCATCTACCGCAAAACTGGATGGGTTTTATTTGCTGAATAGAACTTACACAGTAAGAAGATAATTATTTGAAATACTGAGAATACCATTTGTATGCTATGCTTCACTTCACAAGTTATAAAGGAAATACAATAAGGATAGCATTTCCATTTTCAATGTATATTTAAATGAAATTCTTGAAATAGGTTATGTTTAATATGGGATAATATTACTGGACTGGGATTCTAAGCCTGTGCTTTGAAATATTTAGAATCAAAATATTTCTAATTGTCAACACTTAAAAAAGAAAAGAATTAGCTAGATAGGAGAACATCTCTGATTTCTGATAACATATTTATGACAAATTCCATGTATTTTCCAAAATGACACAAAGATAAGTGAGCTGTCCAGTATCTCACTGAATTTTATCTGTGCTATATGATTTTAATGCACTAACATTCATGTATTGTATAATACACTGGATAATCCCACTAAAGAGAAAATATGTATGCATTTGCCTGCTCTAACCCCCCTTAGTTGAGAATCCAGGAGGACAGCTTTTTGGCATATGCATGGAAATGAGATGTGCGTTTAACAGTGGCATACTCTAGTGACAGCAAAATGGAAGGGTCCTGAAATTCCAGAATACTTCTTTATTCTACCATTAATTCTTTCCCTAATTTAATTCTGTGTTGCAATGAAGCATAGTTATAGCTTGTAAAGATATGTGTTCAGCTCTATCTAAGCTAATTGTTAGATGTTGTTCCCTTAATTTTACAGAAAACATTCTGGTACAAAACCCCTCAAACTTAATAGACTGGTAACTTTTCCATTTGCATTTTACCTGATTGCTTAAATGCAGATTTTTATCCATTAAAAGAACACCTACACAAAAGCAATCTCTTGGGTATTACAAATAGTTTTTTAAAACACTGTATCTGTAGAATATTAAAGGACTGATGATACTAACTTCTGCTAAGAATTTTCTGGAGTGGAGTCACTACTTCAGAAGTTCAGTGAGCGAAATGATAGATGCTACAGGTAAGAGGTCACAATGCTTTATCCACACTGTCTTGTTTGTGTGGCACTTTTAACAACAATGAAAATTACACAGTAAATTTCATTCCATGATTTTTCTTCTTAATAAGCTGAAATATTCCTAGAACCTGTCTGAGCAAGAAATGTGATAAGTAATTCCTACTACGTGGTTTTGCAACAAATGTTCACCACATTGAAATAAACAAAACAAAGGCTTGTTTCTGGCTATGGTTTCTGTTTTTTAAAGAAGTGTATTTTTGCAACACAGTAAATGTACGTTTTAGCAGGTGTTTTTATGGAAAGGTGACAAGCATAACCTAGCAACACTGACAGGTTCAGTAGAAAGTGCTCCTATCTTTAGTTTCTTTTTACCATTTCCTTCATTAAATGGAATGAAACTGGCGAACTGAAAATTACACCGTGCAGAAACTGCATTTGGAAATTTTGCTGTGATTTTCAGTGGAAGGACAATTTTAAACTGGCAGCACAGAAGGAGCTTATGGCTTCTAAAAGCAGTTTATAAATAATTTATTAAAACAGAAAAGGTTTGTTTACTTGCATGCGGCAAGCAATTATGCAGTTTCTCCATTCTGATCAGCTTTCGATAGGGACAGATAATGAATCATTTTCCCAGCAGCATCAATGGGTAACAGCACTTGGCATCTTTAGATGAAACACAGAGATACTGAGAACATTTACTTACTTGCGCGTAGGACTGAAGGGGTGACCTCAATTTCACTTGTTGCTTGGTAAGGCTGAAAGGCCGATGCCGCGTTGGAGCCAAGCTCGCTGCCGAAAATCTCTGGGCTTTGCGTGCCTGTCGAGCTGGCGCTGGTGCCATCACCTCCATGGTGTGGATCTTGCTCATCAAACACAGCCACAAGCTGCAAATGACAATTTAATCTACTGTTAAAAAAACCCCGACTTTCAGCAACATCAAAGTGCCATTGCACATCAGTATTTCATCATTTCTTCCCACCAAAGAGCAAGAAATGTCTATCAGCAGAAACTCTGATCAATGCCTAGACCATCAGCCCAAGAAAAGGCAGCCATTAATTGGATACTACAAAGGGTCTACAGCTCTGATGGAACACGAAACTCATCACTGTCAGCCACGGAAAGAACAGCACCAAGTCAGGAAAGGAAGGGTTGCACCTTCTCCAGTAAACCACTTCATCTCAGCCAGTAATGGAGAAAACTATCAGAGCGTGGATCAATGCCTGTTCACTGCAATTTTTCATTTGCTTTTTTGATACCTCTACATGCACCATAACTAGGGAATCAAATTATGAGCAAAACCAGAGTTTTATAGAATAAAAACATACAAGAAGAAATTATGTTAATACACATTGAAAGCTACACACAAAATACAATGGCAAGCGTTACAATCACTAACAGTTACCATCTATTAGTCCGCCACCTATTGATCTATTACCTATTAATATGATTTAAGTCATAGGGTTCTCTTGCAAAATTTCTTCAGTTAAATTTACAGAGATACTCTG
The DNA here is from genome assembly GCA_035583135.1 of Lophotriccus pileatus. Lineage (NCBI taxonomy): Eukaryota > Metazoa > Chordata > Aves > Passeriformes > Tyrannidae > Lophotriccus > Lophotriccus pileatus. The sequence goes on along the minus strand of JAWWES010000081.1, from coordinate 12,683,068 downwards.
TGTTTGTTTGCAATGAGATCCTCCAAGACAAGTTTGAAACCTCAAGTACAATTTGAAACTTAGCCTAGTCATTAATTTAATAAAGGTTTACTAAATCTGTGTTCACCACTGCAAGAAAAATAGGAAAAATGTCATGGGGATTTTTGATAAATCTGAGATTATTTTCCCTTTGTAAATGAATGCTTTTATTTGAAACAAATAATTTATCCCAATTTATCTCTGGTGACCTACTGAAAGAGATAATGCCAGCTCTTATACACATTTCACTGTGGAACTTAATTTTCAAGATGGAGAAAAAAGTTTTATGGATGACAGCATTCTGCAGCCTGCAAATTAATCTATAATATAATATTTGAAAGACATTTCCAAGAAAGCATTACATTCTTCTGTCCAAATTGGTAAGGTAAATGGAGCAAATCAACTTAAACCTGTGCTAGCCTCTACAAATTGTTTATTCTGTTAGAACAACAGCTAAAACCTTGTGTAACATAAGGGAATCAGAGGTCATTTTCTCTCTCTTTTTTTTTTAAAGTGATTTCAACATCATCTTTATCCCAAAGATTTTAATATTATTCCCTTTACTCAAAGCTAACTTACATAAACATCAGTAAAAAAATTTCAACCCACAACTGTAAGTCCCAGTGGAAACCATTTGGCAATTCAGCTTTTGAAAGTACTTTTCAGGCATTAACTCTTTTTAATGAGTCATTTTGAAACTACAGAGAGTAGAAAACTTCTGCTGGTAATTCCATGTCTAATGCAAATTTAGGCTCTGGCACGCATAAAACAGAAAGGGGAAATTGGTATTGGATAAAGAGTCCGTGCTCTCTCCAGTGTTAGTTGAAAAGTAGGGAGCAGCAGGAAAACCAGGCTGCAGCTGCTGACAGCTGGAACATGTTTTTAACATAAAAGTCATTATTTTATGCTTGAGAAATCTACACACAAAAGAGACTTGACAACACCAAAATGTCAGTAGCTCAAGAGTATTGGAAAATTAATTTTCTAACACATTGTGAAATATCTGTGCTTACAAAAATATGCTTCTCAAACTTTACTCATAACTCTCTTACTGTTTTATAGCAAGCTGATTACCAATCTCCAGCAACTGAAAATAAATTAATCCGCAAGTGAAGATCTGTGAGGTATTACAACAAAAGACAAACAAAGCATTTAAGACTCCTAGGCATGAAACATCAAATCTCTTTCTCTTTTGCTTGTCATGTATCAAGATAAATCCCCAAATTACATTGTATTCCTTTGAGGCTGATTGAAAAATATTGTTCCACGCATGCAGCTGCAAATATTTTATAGATATTATACTTATGTAAAAAGGTATTTCCATATAAATCTCTATGTGTATTATGTCTTACTGTAGGTTGCCTCCAGCTTTTTGCCTATTCCAGACAGTCTACAACCTACAGCTTCAGACTATCTAAAAATGAATGTCTCTTATTTCAAGCTTAGCTTTTGATCTTATGTTTTTTCGCAGGTATTCACTGTTTTGACAGCATCAAACCTTCAAAAGGCTTCAGTTCCATTAAAAAGCATACCAAGTTGTAACATTTTTTCATATCACATGTGAGGAAACACAAGCCATGTTCATCTCCTCCAAATCTAATTAGCATTAGGAACACAGGTTAGGAAGTTCGTTGTAAAACAGCACTACAATGGTACACTCATTACTCATAATAAGGTAGAAAGTCTTTGGGACTGGAAGATTTAATGCAAATCAACACACTTGAAACTTGATTTCCAGAGTTTGGTATGACATTCTGCAGATGATGAGCTCACAGAAAACAAGGACAGCCAAAACATCTTACATTGTATTATGGTATCAAGCATTTGTCTCCGATTTCTCCAAAATCCTTTATTTTAATTAAGGGACATTGTTTGAGCAGGGGAATTATCCACTTTTTCACCTTTGGAGGCCCAGAAATCACACCTCAACTACCATCTTTGCAGGAAACAAAAGGCCTCTTGGTGAGTCATGTTTAACCACCAAGATGTTTTTAATTTGGCAAAGAATGGAGCTTTTATGAGCTTTAAAGTCAATGGTAAGCCTATGGTATTTTGCTAGGCTTTAGATATCAGATATACAAAGACAGCAGAAAACAAAGATGGCTTTTCTGGAAACATCATCTTTACTGTCAGGAGACTGCTTCTATGTTGATTTTTTTTCTTCTTTAATGTGAAATAAATGACAGGAGATACCCTAACCTTTGAGGAATCACGCTATTATTTTAACACCTGACATGAACTGTGCCTCCTCTTTGTTCTCTGTCCTTTAGTTTTAGATCCCACCATTTGCAGTGACCTGAAAAACTCATCATACCATCCAATCTTATGAAGAAAGACTGAACAAACCATAATAACACAGGAATAAAGAAAATAGCTTAGATGTTCAATATTAGACCAGTATTAGCTCTTTAAAAGATTTCCACCAAAAAAGAGTGAATATTGGAGCCATTTGGATTTATGATTGGTTTAACTTTTCTTTTTTTTTTGAAACACAGCCCCACAGCCAAAGACCAAATATCATATCAACAGTAATAAATAATAACAGTAGTTATTTTAAGTTTCATCCACCCCCCCTTCCATGGGACCTGAACTTGAATGCATCAAAGAATGGACAAATATGGCTTCACAGGTAACAGCAGTTTTAACCACCTAAGGTAACAGGACTATTTACATTTTTCAATCACTGAAATAGAAAATAAAATCAAGTAGCAAAAAATTACTTTGTCTTCCCAAAACAAATTTAATAAACTATATGCTTAATTTAGACTGACATGCTTACATTTTTTATTACAATATGGCAAAAGCAAAGGAAAGGAGGATTTAATACAAATCCACATCATTCATCAAGGTAAGCTGGCACAGGAAATATCAGTCTGATTAATATAAGAATTTGGTCCCCACTGCATGCATACATTATTTTTTCAAGAAAAAATATGTTTCAAATATTCATTAACACATTCAGATATAAAGACTGTGGCTCTGCTCAGATCACAACTTATGGAAAGGTTCTTTCCATTTCAGCAATTAAGAGTATTAAGGAATTAAGAGTAAGTTTTTGAACAGTTAATATGCATAAACTAAAATACTTTTCAAACTCCAGAGTAAGCAATACAAGTAATCTTGTACGAATTATCAAAAAAAGATACAATTATTTTAAAAAGTAACAACATTCAGTGTTTGACCAACAGTTTTTCTTTTTTTTAGAAATACAGAGAACTGCAGTAAAACCCAACAATTAGCTCAGTTGTAAAAAGCATACCTGTGATCTTTAGTTTATTTCAAGAGGCATGGGGGTTTTTTTATTGCTACCCTTATACTCTGAAGACAAAAAAAAATATAGGAGTATAGTATAAAAACCAGATAACTTGATGCTTTCCTCTTTTGACTGATAAAGACTTTCCATAGCAAACAGAAAACAGAAAAATAAGGGAGACCAACAAAATTTAATTCTTTTTGCTAAATAAATTAGGTTCATCAAGCAAATGGCTTACAAAGAAATTATTCTACAACCTGAGATATCAAAACAAGGTTTTACTGAGGTGTCTTTGGCTCTGGGATAGGAGGAAAGCATTCCAGCCTATCACTGCATTCAGCTCTCTATAACACCATGTTGTACTGAATTAATTGCACTGCAACCTTTAGTTCTTTCTGAAAAAGATACCAGGATGAGATTCTCTATTCCTCTGTCTGGGACTCAACATATCATACTAACCAGGTTATATTTACTTAAATAAATGGAAAGCAAGAAGATTGATTTATTTTAATATTGACATAGCAGCAGCAATCTGCATTCCAACATTAATTATTACAATTTTTGTCTATTCTAAAGTAATTAAAAATTAGTAAACACATATGCAGTCTTAATTAATATACTAGATTAAGTACTTGAATGTTAATTAACTGGATTAAAAAACTATTTGCACCAGCAATGGCTGCTTACATTAAGTACTAAGACCACATAAAACAATTCATCACTATCAAATGACCCGATCAGGTCATCTCTCCCCAGCACAAAACCACAAAACCAGAAGTCCTCCACTTCACAGAAATTCACAAACCCAGAAATTTTGCTGTATTTTTCCACCACTATGACAAGTAAGATTGTCAAAAAGATCACTTAAATTTTGCATATTCCTAAGTATTTGTCCAAATTCTGCTAATTCTTTTGTGATATTTATTGATGAATCTGATACTGGCTCATGTGTAGGAACCAGTAATGATTTCAGACTTATTCTACCATCAGTTAGGATTACAGTTCCATTCTGCCAGAAAGACAGCAACTGATCCTTTGGTTTTCACATCCTCTGAGTTTCACAGAGGCTCTGGACTTCTTATCCACTCTTTTTAACACTGAGTGAGACTGAAATCACTTATCTTTTCTGATGATTAGGAGCTATTTTAAATATCTGGTTTATTCTCACCAGAAGGACACTTATCAGATAACTTCATACAAGGACATTCCCCACTTTTTCTGCTGCTCAGTAGTCAATTGTTCAGTAGTTGATCTGTCAAGCAACCAGAAGTGTCTGGAGTCCCCTGGCTGAACCATGCACTTCCCCTCCTAGTCTATACAACTTCCAGATGTGGTCTTCCCTTTCACAGCTGCTATAGTCTTTGGCATTTATGCTGCACAACTTCTCCTGTAGGATGGGTATCTGGGGACAAAACTGCCTGTGACTCCAGTAGTCATTTTTCTGGTTCTAGAAGAAGAGAGAGCAAAGCCCTTCTGGGGCAGCTCCAAGTCATGGAGCAGCTCAATCACTCACCTCTGGTGAGGCACCCATGCTGGCAAGGACTCTGGTTCTCAGTTTATGCTTAATAACTGAAATAGCTTTTTCACAGGAGAATTATGGTCCTTGAATATAGAGGTTTTGATGGTCCAAATGAGATTCTAAATCTAAATTAGCCTTGTCAAAATATCTTAACCTAAAGTAGCTACTTCAAGCATTTCCTTTAAACCCTGATGCCAGAGGGTTAAGCCCAGCCCTGTCCTGCAGTCCCAAGGTATAGATCTCTATTTGCATTCACTTTCTGACAGCCACCTGATCTCCTGATCTGGGAGATAATCATTCTCACAGCATGGCCATACACTTGCAGGCATATGCAGCAAGCCGAGGACACAGAAGAAAACACAAACACACAAACACAAACATCACTGGCATCCTTTCCTCAGTAAAGAAAAGATTCCAGCCTTAGGCAAGCCTGTACAGTGAACTGGCAAGGCAACCACAGAAGTGACTACACACATCCTCTGCAACCTCCTTCTCTGAGGCTGGCAAAAATCACTTCTATCCAAAGCAGTCTGTGTATTACTCAGTTCATGTTACAATGCAGAACTAAAGAGTACTTGTTTAATAAGGCCCAGCAGTAAATCAAATTTCAGCTAATGGCACCTCAGACCCTAAAACATCCCAAAATACGAGTTGCTTGTGAATGAACAGATGAGTGTAAGAGGAAAAAAAACACATAAATTCAGGAAAATAACTAGCAAGGGAGTAGCCAATTATTATTTAGATATGAAAGAAACTAAATACAAAATCAATTCATAGGTTTTCTGATGACTGAACTGACTTTAATAGCCCCATGGCAGACCCAAATTCTTATTATTCCTTGAGCTTCACTCTTCTACATGGCTCATTAAAAACCCATTTAAATATAACTATTGTTTCAATGAACTGGTAAGAGAAAATACGGCGAAACAATAGTTATTTTCACAAATACCCACAGACATTTAAAAAAAACAATTAACAAAAATAGCAGCATCTAAGAGTCATTCTGTGCTGTATATGCAACTTGAGTGCCCTCTCAACAGACCTAGACATCACCCAACATTCTAAAAGGAGAAAAAGGGCAAGCACAGTTTCAATTTAAGACAAGTTGTAACATAAATAACAAACCTCTATAATTTCAAGAATTAGGACTACCTGTCCTAATTAATCACTTCAGTCATGAAACCAGAACTAGCTTTCCATAAAACTTTTCAAAGTCACATAGGTAGAAGAAAGCCAAACAAAAAACTTTCTGTAATAACTTCATTGCATTTTTGCTTTTGGAAAAATAAGAGGAACATTTTAAGGTTCACATTCTACACTCTGTATTAGAATTAACAGTTTGTATTAGATTTTCAGTGGATTACACAGAAGTGTGAGCTCACACAGAATCATAGAAGGATCTGAACTGGAAGGGACGTCTGGAGACCAACTAGTCTAAGCCCTTGTTCAAAGCAGGGTCAGTGAGAGGACATTGCTCAGAGCCACATCCAGTCCAATAACCCCAAATATGGACCCACAACCTCTCTAGGCACTCTCCCAGTGTTTGGCCCTTCTTGGTTTTAAGAAATTTTTTTCTCTATATCAAGCTGAAACTTCCTTTGTTGCAATTTGTGACCACTGTCCCTCACATTACTCCTGTGCACCTCTGGGAAAAGTCCAGCTCCATCTTCACCATCCCTGATAGAGAACAGTTATATCAAGAATGCTGTGCCTTAGAGAGTAGCTTGGCCACACAGCAGCCCTGAATGTCCCCCTTTCCCTAGTTAGTGGTTTCCAGCCCACTAACTCACTGTGATGGGCTCTGGCTGGGCTATCACAGTAATGTCTTGGTTGTCTCGAGGAGGCCAAAATACTCCAGAAGTAGAGAGAAATAATCACAGAATCATAGAATGGTTTGGGTCGGAAGGGACCTTAAAGATCACTTAGTTCCAACCACTCTGCCATGGAAAGGAACACCTCTCATTAGACCAGGCTGCTCAGAGCCCCATCCAACCTGGCCTTGAACACCTCCAGGGGCATCCACAACTTCCCTGTGCAATCTGTTCCAGTGCCCCCCTGTTCTCACAGTAAAGAATTTTTTCCCAGTATCTAATCTAAACCTGCTCTCTTTCAGTTTGAACACATTCCCCCTTGTCCTGTCACTCCATGCTCTTGTAAATAGTTCCTCTCAGCTTTCTCGTAGGATCCCTTAGGTACTGGAAGGTCGTAATTAGGTCACCCCAAAGCCTTCTCTTTTCCAGGCTGAACCAACTCTCAGCCTTTCCTTATAGGAGAGGTGCCCCATCCCTGTAATCATCTTTGTGGCCTTCTCTGAACTTGCTCCAACAGGTCAATGTGCTTCCTGTGCTGGGGACCCCAGAGCTGGATGCAGCACTCCAGGTGGGGGCTCTTGACCCTCTCTTGACCTTCTGTCCACGCTGCTTTTGGTGCAGCCCAGGATACGCTTCACTTTCAGGGCTGCAAGCACACGCTGCCAGGTCATGTCCAGCCTAATCACCTCTCTGAACCTGCTGGCTACAGATTTGTTCATATAGCCCAGGATGGAGCTGGTCATCTTTATTCCAAGGGCACACTGCTGACTCACGTTCATGAGGTTCTCCACCAGGTCTGCTCCTACCCAGGAAGTGACCTCACAACTAATACTGCTGAGTGGGGTTATTTCAGCCCACATCCAGGACTCTGCATTTGCTTTTGCTGAACAAAATCCACGCCCTCAAAACCCCATGGTATAAAATAACTGCTGGAAAATACATCATCGGTCTCGATGAAAGTAATTCTCAAATCTGCTGACTAAGTAAGTGCACCTCACTTTCAAAGCTCAACATAACATACCAAGTTAAATCGTATTTGCAAGATCAGAACTCATCTATTGATTCAAAGGACACTTTAATTTTACAGGTAGTTTTAAAATCTTCTGCTTTCATGATTCTTTAAATCTAAGAAAGTATTCTGAAGTAAATATGCAAGCTTTTTATTAAAACATTGCTTTTGATTATTCATTTCCCACAGCACTTTGATCTGAAAAATTCTAGAATCAATATTAAATTGTAATCAGATCTTCTCCCAGTAGGAATTAAATGCAGTTTTAGGTGCAATTCTGTAAGTTACTATACTATTAAAAATATTTAAATTATATTTTAAATGTTAAAATATTTAAAATGTTAGCTTACTATTACATCTATTTAACAACTTTTTGTCCTTTCTCCACACTATTGCTGAGAAACACTCTAAAAGCAAGCATGACTGTGGCACCCTGGAAAGTAATTTGTGTATATGCTGTCAGAGTTGCTCTCGACTTGACCTCCATGGTGTAAGTCAAGCGGAGGCTTAGGCCAAGAAATAAGACAATAGCTGAACAGTGTTAAAAGTATTACAAGAACTTTTAGCAGTAGCTGCCACTGAGCTGCCTGACCAGTCAGCTGGCTCTGGTTTTCCATGTCCTCACACCCTGAAGACACCAGACACAGCACCGCTGTACATAACGTATCGAGCGAGAGCTGAGCCGCCAGCCCACGTGTGCAGCCAGACAGACACAAGTACCTACAGGGCACACACCAACAGATTATCCTGAGAAGTCCTTCTGACATGCTCACCTGGCTAAACCTACTGCATGGACACAGCAACCCCAACACCAGAGTTGGATCTTGGCTTTCATGACCAGCTAAATTCCACGGCCATCTCCATTTGTCGGCTCCTATGGACAGACAACCCAGAAATGCAGAAGCATTCTTGTGTCTCTTGGTACTGACAGACATAGGCAGAAGGACATCGGTGCCAGTAGGTGAGTTTCTGTTCAGTAGGGAATATTTACTTGGGCCAGGAACAGGTAGCAGCTGCAGTTTGTTGTGTTAACTTGCGCTTCCCAATGCTGCACTTCTGCTGTTAACTGTAACCATGCAAAGGAACCTCCATAAGCAGTTGGAATTAGCTATGGATCCCAGCCTTCTCAGTGAATGCATTAATCAGCACTGGCACCCACAGCTGTTAAGCTGAACTCTGGTGAAAGAGAGGGCAGTGCCATTGCTGCACCCTGATCTCCAAGAGGATGGAGTCAGTCATGCGAAGTCCAAAAGGCAGAGATGCTGAAGACACATCTCACTGACAAACTGGTTTGTTTAAGATTATGGGTTAGATTTCAGAGCCTGCAACTAAACACAGAACTGCAGTTAAAATAAGAGTGCAAGAAGAGAACATCACCCTAATTTTTTTTTTAAACAATCTTGTTTCTCTTTTATGCTTTTCAGCAAAAATGAAGATAGTACACTTAGAGAGAAATTTGCTTCCCACAGTTGCTACAATCTCTCCATACAATAGGTACCAAAATGCTTAATTCCATGCTTGTTTGGGCTATAAGAACAGCTGGGGAAAATACTTCTGTCCCAAATTAGAAAGTTTTTCAATCATAGGGGTTTTATCATGGGATTTTTTTAATGGGTTGTTTCTTCACCAACTCTTCCTTTGAAATCATATATAATGCTCTTCTGTATATGCTGCCCTATTATTTTCCTAAATTCTCTTGTTCAAGGCTAAGCTCATACTCCGCAAAATTACCACAATATATGATTTACCATGGTATTTCCTTGGCTCATTTTGAAAAGAAATACAAAAAATTTATAACTATCGTGTCACTAAAGAGGTGCATGAAGAAAATATGGTATCAGAACAGAGAGTGCTGTGCTTGCAAAGTAGCTGGGACAATCTGAGCGTGTGAATAAGCCAATTTCATTGCCTCCATTTTTGATTCCTCAGCACAAATGAGCATATGAGAACCACACTGAGGACAATGATGCTAATATTACTTTGGAAGCAATTTCACACTTTTAGAGTGCACTATAAAAGTCTGCCTCCTTTTCTAACAGGACAAGGCTCAAAAGGATACCCTGACTGTTCTGCATGCAGCCGTGCCTGTGGGTATGGGATGACTCTGCAGGTCTGCAGATTTCCAAGTCAAAAGAACAGACCATACAGGAGTTCAGTATTTTATTTCTGCCACAGAGGTCAGCAGTTAAGCAGTGACGCTATGCAGTAAGTAATCCAGACACTGGGTTATTAGAGGGGCTGGTGTCACACAGCAAGATATACTGCTGAAATAAAAAAGTATTAAATCTTAACAGTTGTCTCATCTGTCATTGGGAGCAGCAGCCCTTGAGTACAAGGAAGAAATGGTTTCAGAAACCTCCAAAAAGACCAGGCTTTCCATTCCTCTGCCACAGGATCAACAACAACTAGCAACATTAAAATTCCAAGGTTTTAATTTCATCTGAGGTACAAAAAGGTAACTAGTTAGTTAAAGCACAGGCCAATCTTTGCAAGCTTATTAAACTTCAAGAAAATAGATTTTGTAAAATACAGCTCTTCATTTTATATAGTGTGTGCTGTTCATTGTAATTTGCATGCAAAAGCCAGGAGAATGTGATTAAAAATACCCATCTAGAGACACAGATGAAAAACTTCAAACATTTTCTGATTCCCTTCTGTTCCACTCATTATTTCAATACCTCACTACAACAAAGGAATAGATAACACTTGTCCTTGACACTAGCCTAAATTATCTTCAGTGTGCAATACAATACCTATTAAATTAGGCTTATTTTAAATCAATGTCAAGGTCTGTTCAAAAGGTAAAACTCTATGTGCCTTTTGCCTTTCGTATAACGCTTCTCCTCCCTCCCCCCATAAACTTTTCAGAGATCTTAAAAACAATGAGATAGGACCTTTTTCTTTTTTTAACTAACTTCATTATCTAGATTAAAAAAAAAAATCAGAGAGAATCAATTACCTCTGTCAGTTAAGAACACAGTAACAATATTCTTCATTTTGCGTACAATGACAAAAATAATCAGCACGAGACAATAATTCATGCCTCCCCCCATGTCTTTAAATAAGGTTCTAAAAAAATCTTAAATGCAAATGACTGCTTGTGTCCTCATGACTAACATTTTGTATTATTTTAACATGTAACAATAGTGAAAACAGTGCAACTTAAATACACTAGGACTGAGCCTAGAAAATTAAGAATAAAAAATAGCAGTCCAACAGTGCCAGGCTGATGGCAAATGACACACACCAGGAGATCCATTGAGGTTGTCCCATTCTGTCGCCACCCCCAGTCACAGAGGACTTGACTCATCAGAATTATTATGTGAACCTATGCCAGAGAAGAAGCTCTGTTCTTAAGCAATGCACACCCATTAGATAACATTTAATAGTTTAGAAAAGGAGAGGATCTTCCTGAACACCTTTAGGTTTTCTACAACCAAGAAGATTATAGTGATGTCTGTATGAATTTTTAAAAGCCTAGTATGTCTGCATCCAGATGGATATCCATCTACCTCACACTGCAACCTCCTAGGAGGAAATAGCTCCTCTGTTTACTTCCCACAAAACTCCCAGTTTAAAAACTGACTAGTAACAGAGCCCCAGGGACTTTCACTAAAAAACTGGGCTCCCACTGCCAAAACCATTTTCAAAATGATCTGGAGCCACCATTTCAATAATAATTTGACAGATAAGGTTGCAGAAAGGCACCTCATATATTTTCCCCCCATAAAATCACTAGAAATCAGATGCTGAGATATTTTTGAAACCTTGTGTTTGAAAGCTGCCTGGTGACTTCTCAAATGTGGCCTCTAAGTCCTTATGAAAACAAACATAAACAGGAGAAAAAAGAAAAAAAATCAGGAAAAAATGAAGAGAAAGGAGGGAGGAACACAGAAAGAAACTAGCAGGTTAGTATCATCACATCCATCTTAAAAACATATTCACTGGAAGGCAAGTGCATTTGTTTCTGTGAAATGCAGGTATGACTACCAAAGCAGATCTCTGATATTACTCTAAGAATAGTTTGCATCAGTCTGTGATTCTTGACTCTTTGTTGCAGAAGCCTTCGCCACCTCTTTACATAGGGATGCAGAACTAGACCATCACATTCAAAGAAACAGGAACATATAAATAGGGACTTTTGACACAATTATATTCCTAAATCAGTTAGTGTGAAAGCTTCAAAGACTCCAGACTTATTTTCAGAACTAATTTTGGAAATTAATTCCCTAAATCCCTATGCAAACTGGGACCAATACACCTACATCACCTGGATGAATCCAGAAAACATTTTAAAACAAAGGAAATATTCAAAGGAGAAATTACGGTTGTACGCACAATCATCTTAAGCCACCAAACTTGGGAATAGACTATTATTCTTACATTTTAGCTTGATTCATCCCATATCTATAAATGCATTTTTCAACACATAAAATAAATGTCACCCAGCTTAGGAAAGGAGACACAAGCATTGCCAAAACCCATCAGCTTCAACTTGTGGAAGAGGACTGCACTGAAAACCTCAAAACACATCTCTTCCATCCTGTAGACCCCCCAGTTTTTCCCCAGGCTGATCTAACCTATTTCTCCTCTTTTTTTCTCCTAGAACAACTAAGGCTATAAGTAGCTGACAGTCCATAACTGGGCAGCAGGCCTGTCCCTGGTTGAAGTGTCTATATTACATTTCATAGCAAATTCAAATATTACTGTAAGGTTATTAAAATCATTCATGATTTTATCTGTGCCAAATGGATCATTACACTGTCAACACTCATCTTTATTATGCAAAAATATGCACAACTTAACATCTTTTGTTGAGCTGGCAAAACAGTATATTCAGTAGTAACTCTGTTTTTCATTAAATTTTGCACAAGGTTAAAGTGTGTGTGGAATCTGATTATCAAAGTTCTCCACTTCGTTTGTGTGAAACATCACACAAAACAAGCTGTTTGACTTGTGTAGCAAAAGATTATTTATTTTAAACCTACAGGCAAATAAATTCTTCTGATTAATTTTTAGCTTCCTTTAAATTTTACTATTATAAGTTAAGGGTTGCAATTTTTAAGGGCAACGTTAAGATCTTTTTCCCCTTTTCTCTCTTTTTAAGTGTTCTTCTACATGCACCTCAAAATCCTGCTTGATGGAAACTCTCCACAGTCTCCAAGGCTACCTCAAATCTTACTTCCTACCTTCCACTCCTCTCTTAATGTATTTCAGCAGAAACAGAAGCGAATTCAGTCTGGTTACCTCTACAGAAAGAATCGTTTCTTGGGAAGCTCCAGCCATTTTGAAATAGCTTTTCTGACTGTCTCATTAAATCTTCATTTAATTCTTCTTTCTTTGTACTTCTTCTGCAAGATTTAATCTTTGCAATTGTACGAATTTTTGGAAAACCCTTTTGGGGTGCATTTTGTATTTTGGTACCACACAAAGCAGGTACATTGCATAAGGCTAAGACAGGTAGCTGGTAAATTATGCTGTCAAAAGTGATTAACATTTAAAAGGACTAAACAGAGGAAGCAGATAATACCTCCCAGATCTGCTTTTAATTAAAACATCCTAACAATTAATATTAAAAGGCAAAGACTGAAAATGAGAGACAGCATAGCTTCTAAAGAGAATAGTTTTTATGTTTTTCATTAGGGGTCACCTTTTCTCATGTGCAAGACCACTTTTAAATTACCTGCCTCACTGGAGACCATTCACTTATTAAAAGAACTCTGCCCAGACTAAAACAAAAAAATGCACATTTAATCAGAAACAGTTATGCATTCATTACTTTTTCAAATGTCCTTGCTTTAAGACAATATTGCCCCTCACTGAAAGCAAACCTTATTTCAGTCTCTGTGCCTAATTGTTGTATCCCAAATGATTTCTCTACTTTCCAAAGTAATTACCAAACATTATATCATCCGTGCTAAAACAGTAAAAGGGTATCAACATTGAACCCCATAGGTAGGTAAAATGAACAGCACATACCAGGAAAGTCTAACGTGTGTAGCCTTTGCACATAAATCAAACCACGTTACGCATTCTGACAGCTCCATCTAGCCACAGCTACACAAAAGTAACCTTATCCCCGGCAGAATGAATTAATTTACATTCAGCACATACCAACAATTGCAAAAACTCTTGTGGTCAAAAGTGTCCTTTGCAGAACGACTACACTATTGTTTAAAAATTAGATTAACACTTTCACAATTGTATCTGTTCTTCAGGTTACTTGGGTTCCACAGAAACACAGGATGAGAAAAGTCATGTTTTTAAAGGCCCCAAAATTAAAGCATCTGGATAATGTCAGGAACAGATGCTGAGATCAGAACTTGGCAGGAATTCCTGAGATGGGAACCTCAAACGTCTTGGGGAGAACACAGAGCAAAATGGGATATAACACAAAAATGCAAAGCATACAGTGACAGAGTGTAAGAGAGGCAATATGCAGGCCGTGCACACCTGATGGAGCAGATGAGCAAGAAAAATAGCAGAATAGTCATCTGCCAGAAGTGGGAGAAGAGAAGGGAAGCCTCCTCGTCATGAAGCTGCAGCATCACCAGAGTACAAACCTGCAGCTCGTGGACCATCCTCTTCCTCCCCTAGCCAGCACAAATGGGCAGTGGGCTGCAACTGATCTGCTGCTGGTGTCTCCCCCAGTGTTACAGACTGCTCAGTCAGTGAGGAGGGTAGAGAGCAAAAAATAGGGTTTTTTTTCTCCATTTTCTTCCTCTTTTGTTCATCACCGACAGCTCTAATAATCTGAGATTCATCTGTATATACTGGGGCACTGTATGCACTAGTAAAAGAACGTACACCTTTGGAAAAATAACTAGCTAAATAACTTAGATATCCTGCTCTCTGTGTGCATGTGTGTATATACAATCTCAAAATATTAAAATAATTTGTGGACATCAGCTGTCATTTTCTTACATGTTTTTCTTATTTTCCACAACAGCAACCACTGTTGACCTGACTGGTGTAAAGATCAGGCAGGGTCCTTAAAAGTGACCCAAGCTTCAGACACACAGAATGGCTATAACATCTCCCTCAGAAACCACTGAAGGGTACCAAAATCCCCTTTCATTAGATCTAACTCTGGGCACGCATATTAGAAAGTGCTGGCCTGATACTGTATGACATGAACAGAGGACTAAGCAATGCACCTCCTTATCATATTATGAAATTCCTTATGAGAAGTGGCAAATGGCTGAAAAGGAAGAGTTTTTTATATTTTAAACTGAAGCTAATACAATTTACAGATCACTGATAAAGCACTTTTGTCCTTAAGCTGAAATTAAAATTTCAAATTATGTTAGTTTACCAAGAGTATTTGAGCTATGCTAAGTCCCTTAAAACTCCAAGTGATAAATCCCCATGTTTCAAATATGTAACAGTTCCATGTTACACTTAATTCCAAAATAACTAATGCAGAAGAAAAGGAGATTAGTCCTCAGAGGTGGACTTGTGCAATTTCCTAAAAATGCAAACAAATGTAAATCTGTCGCACCACAGCGCTGGTACCAGGACATGCAGAGGCATTTACTGTAGCCAGCATGCTTAATCTCAGCCCAAACTGTAATTTTAAATTCCCTTAGAAATCACACAGGAAAAAAAATGCAGTTCCCACTACATGCCAGAACAAATGCTCCTTCAGCCAGGCAGGGAGCAAAAATAAACCAAAAAGCAGAGAGCAGAGGGGCTGCATATCCCCCAGCCCAGTCCACCCACAAACACTGCCAACCACAGCTGCCTTTCAAAACTAATTTCAATAACAAAAAAATCACATTAAGAGAAGGGAAAAAAAGCTTAAAATGCCAACATTTTTCCAAAAACATATCTCTAATATTAAACACATGAAAGCTACTTAAGCTACTAGACATTGAGAAAAAATTACAAGCAACGCGAGCACTATTTCACTGCACCTCAAAGGTGGAATCACTTCTTAATTCCTACTGCACACCCTACCTTGGATGTTCTGGTAGAGATATTTCTGAGATGGGAAAGGTTAAGAAGGGTGGCACTGAGTGTTTCTGAGGATGGTTTTGGCCCCCAGACTAGACAAATAACTTTGTCACAAAGGCAAATGTCACCTGGACTGTCTCCACCATCCTTTCACATTCAGACATCATGGAGAGACAGGAGGAAAAAAAGAAGGAAAAAAACCCAAACAACAAACTAGAGGGGAAAGGAAAGTTGCACTGTGCTGGAACATGATGAAAAAAGATTGAACACACATGTCACTTTTAATTTGGCATTTACAGCCTAGCGTTGGTCAATACAGATATTTTATGATCCCAGATGCCTGCCTCCTCAAACACTGCTCAGACATGAGTGGAAAATAAGCACACATATGTGCATTTACATAGGGGAAGAAGAGTGCAAGCATTCATATAAAACACAGCTCTGTCATGGCTCCTTGCACAGTCAAGGGACAGGTAATGAACTTTTTTCTCTGCGACCATGTATACTGGCAGCATTCGAAAGGTAACAAGGGGCTCCAGGGTGGTAGCAGGATGCAGCAGCACAGACAGTGATGGCAAGGCAAAGGGAAGATTCACAGAGTGGGATATAGGAGCAGAGGTTTCCAGACCTGTTGAGAAGAAACATACAGTGGATGCAGCGCTGGAATTAAAGCGTGTGACTCATATTCACACATGACCAGCACAGAGTAGATAACAGTGATGTATCTCAGAGTCTGCACATAAAAACCAGGCCTCTCTCCCTGTGGTGGGATTTAGCAGTCATTAATTTATAGCTCAAATTTGGGGAGTAGCTTGTGCTGAGGAGCAGGCATGACAGTTGCTTCTTCTGAGGCCACTTAATTCTGCCCCCATTAGCACTACTGTGGCTACTCGTCCCTCACTCCTCCATCACTGACAGGAAGCTGCAATCTTTATATATGTTTCTGTTCATTCTTCATCTGTTGTCTTGCATGAAGAAAGTTGAGTATATGAGAGGTTTTTTGGGTCTGTTACCAGCTATATTCCTTCAGTTATAATTTAGCAAATTTTATACTGAAAATGCCCAGGAGGATCCAATCAAGGTTTTGGTACGTGAAGTATCCACTGAGAAAACAACTGAGCACCGTCACTTCAGTTTTTCAATAATCCCTCCCACAACTAAACTTAAGCTCCACTTGGATCTATTTACACACTGGTTCGACTCCATTCCCATCCCTAAAACTCAAGTAAAGGGACTTTACTTGAGTATCCCAATACCTACAGTCAGGGACCACCAGATGAACCTACTTGTAACTCGGAGAAGAAATTGTGGCCCTGGTGTGAATCACTGCAGAGCCAAAGCACTTCTCCAAGAGGACAAGTGTTTTTAGGAACTCAATTCAATGTTTTGCATTGCACTTTCAAGCAAGAATAAAATGCCATGTCCTGGAACAATGCACCTCGATGCAACATGTTTCCCAAAACAGGTCCTGCGACCATGGCACATGCCCAGCCCCAGAGGGTGTGTATGGTTTCTATAAGGAGGAGTTTGCTCTCCCACAGCTTGGATCACTCACCAAGCCCCTCCAAAAGAAAGCACAAAAACTTCTGAGACTTGTGAGCAAAAGCACTAAACAGTTCAATGGCTACTCCAAATATTGCATTGGAAGTATATTGGACACTTTGCTGATCCAAAGTACTTCTCCACTCACCTTCTAGCAAACATTTCCTGTGAGAAAGCCCTGAATTTGAGCTTTTATGTGCAGATACAATTACAACACTATTTTAGAACATTTTCTAAGTATGCTAAGATAAAATTACATTGAAAGAGACAAAATAATTACAGATGTTTAACAGCACGCTTGACATTCCACCATGTTTACTTTGTAAAATGAAGCAATATGGAATAATAATGAAAAAAAATTAAAAACCCACACAAAACCAAACAAAAAAAACCCACCACAGTGCCTACAGGACTATTAAAATCCATTTAAAAATTAGTTAGTTTAACCAGACCTGCCCATAACACTGAATTTAAAAAAAAAAAAATCAAATGAATACAGAAGTAAAATAGTTTGGTATTAAATTCCCATATACTTTTCAATTCAAAAAGCTGAGATGGGAAAAAAAAAAATATTCAACTAAGGCACTCAAGCTGTGATTAATTCTCATCAGAAACACATATTCAACCCAATTTTTTTTTACTTTATAACATCAAACTAGGAAAGGGTTTTGTTTTTTTTAATTGGTTCATAAAAAGTCCAGTATATCTTACATCCAAGTCTGTCAGGCAGAAACAGTTCAAACTGAGCTGATAGAGACTACAGTTTCCTAAATTCCTCCTACAAGATTTCCCTGCAAAGCACAAACAGACAAGGAAACAGCACAACTTTCAGTGCTGGCAAAAGGCAGTTGGTGGTGAAACCTGAAGGGATGCTTCTGCTTCTTTCTTCCTCTAATCCCTAAATGACTCATTGGGAAGCTTGGATCATCTCTCATTTTCTGCCCTCTTTGATAATAAAATAATTTAAGACCGATGGCCAACTTTGAGATGAAAATTTTAGATTAACTGTCTGTACCATCTGCCTGCTCTGCTCCTCAAAACCTGGGAATTGGTTGGTTAAAAATACAGAACTGCAACTCACTCCACCATAACCACTGAAGCTGAGCGTGAGGCAACTCTCCTGTTATCTGAAGGGCTGTGCAAGATGGAACCAGTGGACAGCACAGAGCCACCAAGTAACTTTTGTCTGAGAGAATACGCACACGAACTGGCCACAGCTGTTGGCTTGGGCTTCTTAGCCAGACCGGAGCCTCCTGCCTGTCCAGGGAAGGGCAGGAGACTCACACAATTCCACAGTGCAGCAACTGGTTCGCTGATTCTAGAAGAACAAGCTCATTTCAGAACCAATGGAAGGAGAGACAGCTGACATCAGCACCTGCAGAGGCACCACAGGAGGAGGAAGAGAGGAGGGCTACCTGCTCTACATGTGACTAAAGGCTACTGCTGGAAATGGAGCTCTTCGTAAGCTCCTGCTCATACCTTTGTCAAGATCTAGTTCATCAAATAAGACAGAGACTATGCATAAAACTTTATGTTCTGTACTAAGTAATTTGCCTGCAGTGGGTACCAGTACTAGTGGTTACACACTAGAAGATGTTCTAGAGATATAAGCTGTGACTACATTCAGGCTATACTTCTTTGCCGAGACACACCAGTCACCCCTGCCAGAACCCAGTTATCAATGCCAGTTAACCATAAAGTACTAATTTATCTGATATGTTCTGTAATATGTTTTCCTGATACCCCAAAATCTGGGATTTTGCATGGCTGCTAGCAGAACAGCAAGCCAGCAAGGAGCACCAGGTACTGCATTGCTTGGCACCTATTCAGCAGCCGGACACACTTCCTACAGCGTGTCCACCAAACAGTCTTCTGCACACTCAGCTCATTCTGGTCAGTTCCCACAGCAGACTTAACTTTGCAAACTGACCCAAAGATTAAACCACAAAAAAAAAATTTACTTCAGTAGTACTTTTTCCTGGAGAAGTGTTGTATAATTTCAGACATCAATCTTAGATTCTTGTTCTGGAAGTCAGCCTCTGCGAACCAGCAGGGAACCCAGCATGCCCAGTGCTGAATGGCTCTCTGCAGGGTGTAGCTGTCTTCACTAGAGGTACAGACATGACAGTACCAGTTTAGCTTTAGCACAAATCTGATGCCTAAAATTAGGCAACACAAATACCCATCTGTGTTACTCAGCTGCAGAGATATTTCAGAAATGGAGAGGAGCAAATTAAAAAAAAAAAAAGAACATTGTATAGTTCTATTTAAGAGCTGTACTTCCAATTATTAAATTATTAGACATTAACCAATGAGAGAACTGCCATCAAATATCAGTTACAACATATAAGGAACATAAATCTATAGAGCATATGTTCAAAGAGGAACAACTGTAGCAGCATTACATGCTGTGCAACATCTTTACCACGTGGCTTAAATCAAGGATCAACTGACTAGAAGGCTATAAAAATGTAAATGTTGAGACTGACATGGCCATTAATACAATGTCCACTGGTTTCTTTCCAGACCAAGGCTAACTTTTAAGCCTAATCTGAAAGCAAGAACCTAAAGGTTATGAATGCATAACACTATGCATTCTATGATTCAACCCTTATTTTGAAGCAGTAATTCAAACTGCATCAAAATGACATGATAGGTCATTTTCACATCTCTGACTCAGCAAACTAACAAGAGTTGACTGTGCTCAAGTAAAAACTGAATCAGTTAGAGACAAAAATCTGGATGGTTGGACGTCTTCACTCTTGTATACATGAAGAGATCTTAGATTATTTTGACAAGTGTCCAGCTGAATCAGTCAGACAGGCAATCAGTCAAGTGTTTATTAGTGTCACACAGAGGACTTTGTGGAAAGCTACAGCATTATTTTAATTAAAACACTGAAAGCAAGTTAGTAAAAATTCCTGTTAAAGGTACTCATAATCCCCAAAACCATCTATATGACATATGTAACCGCAATCACTGACTGCCTGCAGGTCCTGATGTGACCCACAGCAGTACTAACCCTCAGGAATGACATGCAGTCTAGACAAAAGCTGAAAATAAGGGGTTGCCTGTCCCAGTTTCCCTGAAATTGTCCCTAAGCAGAGAATAAAGGGATGATTTGATTTTTAGCCTCTGAGCCCCATGCAACTCTTGGCTGAAACTGCCCCTCATAGGCATTTACAAGGAACACAGCCCAGTTTTTCTTTGCAGGTCAGTGTAGACACAACGTAGTAATGCAACCAAGTATAACTCTGCCTTTCTCAGTGAATAACCCCACTCAGTATTCCTGTTACACTCTGACAATCAACCAGGAAAAAATTTCTTATCTTAACTAGGGCAGAGCTGCCACCACAGCAGCTTTGGGAGACATAAGGGACTGCAAAAGCAGGTGTCTCTTTAGATTTAGGATTCCAGATCTGTCTGTCCATTATTAATGATCCGTCTACTGTGTTCTTGTGAAATATGAATCTTTTCAAGCACTTGAAAATCCCATGCACAGGCTATTTTCCATTAAAGACTTAGAGTCTACAGTATCAAATTAATTAGGTGACCAAGGTGAGGAACAGATTCAGGCAGCTGGGAGTGACAAAGCAGTAAAGCAATATATATAGGCAGCAGTTCTTTACCTCGCACCATTGGCACCAGCCAAGAACTCTGGGACACATTCTGACTTTCTGCAACTGGACAACAAGCAAACAAAATTCAGATTAGAGTAAGCAAACACAGACTGCACTCCCCATGTGCCACAACCCAGTGAGCACTGGGAAGGACACACACATCTGCCGTACTGCCACAGTGCTGTGCCCATGACCGAGACGTAGCCACACCCCTTGAAACATTACTGCTCGAGTCAGCTCTTCTACACTAGATGTGTCAGAAGGTGTATTTCTCTGTTAAAGGCTATACCTCACTGCAGAATTTTCCTCAGTTTAAATTTCCTATAACACAGATGGAAAAAGGTTCAAGCCTCTCAAAGGACAGGAAATGGGGAGGCATCTCAAGTGATGGCATCTCCAGAACAAGTGGGTGTCTCTCTTCACAAAGAAACATGGCTGTGTTTGTTTTGACTTATTTTTTTTAGAATCCCCAAGGAACCACCAGTGTCCATCTAACCAACAACTTGCAATGTACCACTGAAAATATATATATTGCTTTTCTTTTCCCTAAAATCAACTTAACTGGCTCTCATTCTTTACATATTATTTTAGGCAGTCAATGTATTTTCTTCCCACTGGACAGAAAATGAACACATTATCTGTCCATCTTACAGGGCCCCTTGACAGCCAAATAAAACATGGTTATTACTGTCAGAACTCAAATGAAATATTCTGAACATGGCAAGAAGTTATTAGCCTTATGTTCAGAAGACAAGCTAGAAATGGAAATGGGAAGGAAAAATATTGCCCCTACTTTTATAGGCTTTTGTGGGAAAATTATGTTATCTTCTTTTGCTTGTTGAAATAGGTTTGACTCGGGTTTCCTTTTGCTATGTTGAAATATCTTAATTATTCCATTAAGGAGATGCAGGATATGAATTTGTATTAATCAAAATACTGATAAATGAGTGAGCAATTATTTCTTATTACAAAAAAATTATAATATTACTTTAATATCTAAAATTACACACACTAAATCAAGCAGGTAATGTCATTTCAATGAACAGTAAATTCACAGCAAGTAAGATTTGTGATATAACAGATAAACCCAGAACACTAAATAAAAGCAGACACCTTTCAAATCTCTTTCCTGCTGCACTTAAAAAAAAAGCCAATAACAAAACACCATGGCTGAAATGTTCCATATACAAAGATTGCCTACTTTAACTAGGCTCACCCATAATCAAACACAATCCACTCTGCATAATAATTAAAAAAGACATGGAATGATGGAGGAACAGCGAAGAAAAGGGAGATATTTTTCCTGCACACTCAAGTGGTGGCAAAAACTGGAAAGTGAAGATCAGTGAGAACTCATCTCTCCCAGAACGCCAGTGGGAGAAGAATTGCACTGAAAACTGTACTTATTACAAGTTTAGAGGTGGAGAGCATCCAGTATGGTGTGGGGCCAATCTCCGTGTAACTGGCTCCCAGGGACTGGTGCCAGGCAGCCCCCGCCACTCACATTGCAGTCACCAGTGCCAAAGTGACAGTTGTCTCCTACGGGTTCCTCTGAGCATCCTTCCTTCCTAGAGTCATCCAGAGGGATCAGTACTGATCATGAAATCACATCCCTAGATAGCAGGCACATAAAAATGGCATTAAAACAAATTAACTATGTAATAGCATTCAGCAGCAGGCCATTTTGACACTTGAGCAGATAAGCCCACAGATGTGGGGCTTCTATGTATATTAAAGAGAGGTCCATGTGGAAAAGCAATTCTCAAACATTTCTCAAATCAGGCATTTATTAAATAAAATAAAATTTAAAAAATAAATTAAAAAAAAAAAGGTACACACACATAACTCCTGCAAAACACAGACAGACACCCACCAAACACACAGATGTCCTGGATCCAACCATCCCAGTATTCTGCCTCTTAAAAGCTTCAACAGCGGATACCAAAAGAACAGGGCAAAAATATTTCCTATCTCCATTCTCTAGTGACTTGCGGCTCAAGGACATCCACATGCATGACCTTTGTGTTTAGACTCTAAGCCAAAATTAAATATACTTTTATAATACAAATATTTTATACAAATATTTTGACTTATCTAAATCCAGACTCCTGGATATGGTGTTATTTATGCCACTTGTTCAGACCTGATCAGATCTGTTCTTTTCAAGCTGTGCATTTCAAACCAGAACTTCCAATTTATAAACCTAAAAAGTTTTTCTCTATTTTTTCTACAACAGTTTGTATCAAGTTGATCCATACAAACCTCAAAATATGTTTGTATGTAACCCAAACGCTGCATATCCAACATACACGATATCCTCGGTAATAACCTTAAGAACTCTATTTAGTTAAAAAGACTTGACTGTATTTTAAAATTTAAAGACCATTTACTCATAGCAATAAAGTAATTTTTTTAATTGCATCTTTTCCTGAGTTATAGAAACTCTGGAAGGATCTTGGATAACGGCTTCTGACGCTGAGTATCATCAGTCAGGTGCAACCGTCATTTGACGGATCACCCTAAAATTTCACAATTTCCACATTTTATTATAGTCAGTTCTCATTCTGTAACAGTGCAAAAGAATTAATATTCAACCTCACTCTCTCAAAATGCAGACCAATCACACAGGTTTCCTTCAGAGCTCTTGCTACCTCCAGAACACAGGGGGCTTGCAGTGTGTTCACTCCTGGAAGACTCCGCAAAACCTCAGTGCATGATGCAAACACTGACAAAAGTAACAAAGAGCTGCTCTGAACTTTGATGTTTCTGTGCATTTCAAGGCACATTAAGGGGAAGGGAGGCACCTCCTTCTATGAAAATATAAGTTTTTGCAGTCACAAAATGGTAGGATCATCAAGTAAAGGAAGTTCTGATCTCCAAAGTGATAGTTTTTTAGCCCTTAACTGTTTAGAGTAAAAATAAAACAGCAGGAGCACAACACTCTTATGGTGTGTTTTCTAAGTGATTCTGTTTTTCATTATGTAAAATTATATTTTATGCTCCTTTCTGGGGAAAAAAAAAAAAAACTAAATAAGATTTTAAAACCTTTTAAATATATCAAAGTACTTTGCAAATAAGGTTTACCTGTTCACTTTCTATGACACAATTAAGAGTCTTTCTGTAGAAGCCAGAAGTTCTGGTTTTGTAATTGCATCATGCCTTTCAAACCAGGTACTTCATCATAAATATTACAGTTTATATTTTTGTAAGTCTACATTGCCACAAAAAGGAGGAGAGGGGGATAGGAATCAAATAAAAATCCCAAACCCCAATATATAATGATTTTAAGTGAAAAATGTACAAAGAACATGCTCCAACAGTAACCAAAAGTGTTGGCAGGGGTGAGGTGGGAAGCAAAAAAATGAAATTCAAGTGTCAAATTTGAATTAGCTTCTCTGAACAGTTTTTTCATAGTGATGTAAAATACCATGATTTGTTCCATAAAGTTTGATTTTTTTCTTTTCACAAAAATTAACACTTTTACTGAAGCCTATTTGTTTTTAAGTTTTTATTACAGTACCTATTATTATTCCTTTTTTTAATGACTTCCAATATTCCACAAGTAAATAAAAAAAATTTATAAAGTATATATACAATAGTAATTTCCATGGTCCTTGACAGAGGTCATTACTTCTGAAAGTCATCTTGGATGAGAATCTATAGGGTTTATAATATCTCATTTCATGAAACATAACCATACTATCTAAACAGCATCTTACAAACTACTCAAAACTGAGTTCTCTGAGTTACTTAAGCAATTCAATCATTGATATAATTAATTTTGATGTAAATCTCTCTCAGGGACTTTAATGATCCAAGTCAGAAAAATCCAAATTAAATTAAAGAAACGTACACTGGATCTCAGAAGCTCATAAGTAATGATGTTAACAATATTTTCTCAATATGACCTAGAAATTAAATATTTATAATAATTTTTAAAATGCAGTTAGTTCTTGAAGAAACATAGATGTTCCTCAATGATTCCTAGAAACACTTTTGAAAGGTTCAGTTAGGGGTATTCTAGGACAGTAAGACACGATGGTTTTGCTCCTACATTATGCACCTGCCTCTGCTACTGTTCAGAAATCAGCACACAATGTAGTGTTGGGTCCTAAAGTTCTAGAGGGGGGAAACGAGGACATTTATTTCCAGACCTCCTTGTTTCCCCAGATAAAGTCATATGCTTCTCACACAGGACTGGCATGCTCATGGCTATGCCACCTCCTCCACTGCAGGCTTCTTGGAAGAAGAGAGAAGGACAGCTTAAGAACCGGAGAAGCAACATCCAGCCCGAAAAAAGTGGCAATTACAAACAGTGCCACACCATGAAAGCCCCTGAAGGAAAATGGATTAAAAGGTAGAACTGTGTGTGAAGGCAGCAAAATCTATTTTCACAACCAGTTACAATTCCTGTTTTTCCCCCAAACCTTAAATATGAAAAGCAAAAAACGAAGACAAGTAAGGCATTACAGGTCCAGCCTACAATCAGGGTGACCTCACATATACCAACGTACAAATAATAAACTCAGTTGTTTCAACCCTATCTAATATTTACAAAGAATGCTCATTCCACTCAGAGCCTCCATGTGTCCAAGAACAGGGTCTATATAACTATATCATGTTTCATAAGACAGGCCAGAGACAGCAACATTAAAAATTTGATAATTCTATTTCAGCAGAGTATCATGAAGGATGGCACTTCCATGCTCTAACCTAATAAAATGCCCTCTTTTGTCCCTCCCACCAGAAGAATATTACACTTAAAAGTAGATCTAATTAAAAATAGCAGGGGATGAGGTTTGTATCAAAGACAAGCCTCTGTGCAGATGGTGATCCCCACACACCACCAGGCTGCACCTACAGCTGAGGTGAGGTACCTGGCAGCTTCCCACTCATGCCATGAGGACAAGGAGTTGACTAATGGACTCTGTCCAATGGTAAAGTAAATGAATCAGCACCAGTAAGTTCCTCATCTGAAACACTAGAGAGAGTTTGGTTTCAAGAGGTCTCCAGGCTTCAAAAAGCTCTGCAAGGAAGGATGCCATTAACACTTCTCAGGAGCCCTTGGCCCTTTGGCAGGCCAGCAGGAAGACTGCCCTGCGTGTCCTTCCCGGCCAGTTCTACTTGCAAGGCCTCTCTGAAGACACTGGCTGGAGGGGTTTTGACTGCCAACATGCATCTACGTGGAGCACACACTATGCCAGCCCACGCAGCTCCCACAGGCACACGGGGGCTGCAGGAGCAGTGGGATGTGCAGTCATCCAGCAGCAAACCCCACAAGAGACTTTGAGCTACTTCAGAGCAAGAATGGCAGCGTACTGTACAAGGAGAAACATGATTCACAAGGAAGGAACTGATGGCATTGTACAGTCCTTGCAGCAACACCTGCTGCTTTCTGCAGCTCCCAGGATGAGGGGGTTCAAAAGGCAGATGGAATAGCAACCCCCATGGTAAGGATCTCCTTCACCAGTCACCTGAAGGACACAAACAGGTACAATTCCCCCATAAGGAAGCAAAGACTGCCTAAGCTGAAAGTTTGGTTTTCTGAGTAACACATTTCTTAACATACTCCTTTCTTTCTGAAATGCTAGGGAAAATTTTCCTCAAAAGACAAACAAGTGTCATTAGCCAGAGAGCTAAATACTATGTACCTATCCTTTCAGGAAATATCTTAACTTGTGTAGAGGATTAAACAGATGCAAAACTAGACTGTGAAAGTTCACATATTAAGCAATTTTGAAAACGTGAACTGTAAAGGACCCTTGGAATCTTCAAAAAAAAAGGCTCAGTAGTAAA
>JAWWES010000081.1:12543997-12656444 GCA_035583135.1 Lophotriccus pileatus | reverse complement strand
TCACATATTAAGCAATTTTGAAAACGTGAACTGTAAAGGACCCTTGGAATCTTCAAAAAAAAAGGCTCAGTAGTAAATTAATCCTGCTAGCTTTGCTGCACACGTAAAATAGTCTCCATAAAAAACAATAATCATACTGAAAGCCGTAAGTCTGTTTAGGGCAAAGACCACTACAGGTATGTACAGATAGGCCTCAATAATTTTTTTACATCCTCAGGATGAGACCTTCAAAACAGGAGGAATAAGGGGAGGGTACAATCTTATCAGTAATTTATTTCTGCCCTGCAATTCTCCAAAATCATTCCCTACCAACTAAGGGAGTAGCCTGGAAAGAAACACTGTATTCTCTGTCTTTCCTGTCTCTCTGTATGAGCACAAGAGACATGGATGTGGCAGACAATGAAATCCAAGGGTTTCAATACCCTCCTTGTCATTATTCATCTTCCAGGTATGGAGAATGAGCACAGGTCTTCAACTTCATCACCCCCAACATTTCCTTGGTATTTTTCCTCCATGATGACATCCAAGTGTTCTTGGTCCCTGCAACCTACTTATTTCCAACCCCACAAGTAGCAACATGCACCTTGCTGCAGATTTTGTCAATACCAGTAGAAGATGTGACACCGAGCAGAATGACAACCAAAGCAAAAAACATTCATTCCAATTTTTTTAAAATTCCTGTGATACTGAAGAAATACTTGTTACATATATCCTTACAGCAAAATGTTAAAGTAGTTTCCATCACGCGCTTAAGCCAGTATGTGAGGTTGCTTCTTCATTACAGGAAACACTTTGAAATGAGAGAGAAAGGACAGAAAAGAACCAAATAAAAAAATTAAAAGTGGATTGTAATTTACAACAAAGGCTGCTCAATCTGTAGCAAATAATTCTTCAGATAAGCAAAAAAATATCCTGAGAACAGACCCATTGTGTATTTAGTATCCTAGAATTTGGAGCATGAAATTTCTGTTCTCCCTCTCCCCAACAGAACAATTTGATATTTCAATCCTAAAGTAATAAAACATACAAATGGCTTCATTTACTTGGAGAAAACTGATGAACCTTCATCTACAGTCAAGCTCTTTAGTGCTCAGATTTGACACAGGAGTCCACTTAACGCTCAACAGGAGTTTCTGAATGGCTCTTTGTGTGACACACTGGCTCTAGAAAAATCATTTGCTTTTGTTTTTATTTTACTGTTTCCATTTTATGAGTAAAGTTAGCAAGAACCTAAGCAGCCATCCTGTTCC
This sequence comes from Lophotriccus pileatus, assembly GCA_035583135.1. Lineage (NCBI taxonomy): Eukaryota > Metazoa > Chordata > Aves > Passeriformes > Tyrannidae > Lophotriccus > Lophotriccus pileatus. Next base: position 12,655,194 of record JAWWES010000081.1, on the reverse strand, counting down.
AAAACAAACATGTTTAAAGGTAAGAAATAAACAGCAATACTTGTATGTGTAGAGAAGGTCCCTGAATTTTCTAAAAATGAAATGTTAAAAGACATTTAGCCATTTCCAAATTTCTAAAAGAATACGGGTTCTCTTCTCCTGTTTCACCATCTTCCACTGAATTGGGCATTTTAATTCAGTCCACTTTTGCCTTTTAAAAGTTTAAGATTATAAAAACCAAGGCAATTTTTCAAATCCCCTAATTGCTCTAGGCACACTATCCTTTAGCTAGTCCAGTTGTCTTTTGCAGATCTGCAAGGCAACAATCAAAACTGTCTTGTCACAGATAAACAGAGTCAGGAACTTCAAGAAAAACAGTGAAAAAGTTTTCAGTATTGCACTGCAAGCAAGCCAAATGGAAATGCCACTGATGCAGAGTAGTCAAATAGTCTGGTCTGTATACATCCATCCTTCCTAGATGCATGATTCAACTGTCAGATAAACATAAGACAAAATGGCAAGAACAAGAAGCCTGAAAACAGAAATCTGATGTATTGATTGTAATACACAATAAAAAATAGCACTGTTTCTATGAGCGATGACTTTCCTAAGTTATTAATACCTTGTCTCCCCTTTTTATTGCTCCCTCTCCCTGGAAACAATATGTCCAGTCATTTTGTTAAAAAGAAACTATTTCATTTCGCAATTCACAGATACTCTTGTACCTGCTGAAATGTTATTTGCCAATTACTAACACCACTACCCATCACCAGCTCTGGTATTAGCAGGCATTTTTTAATATAGTAAAAAGCCACTATTTTTTCACCTTAAAATATGGGCTGCATTAAAATACAAACCAAGTATCACATAAATATATCTTTCAGTTAAAGAATAGATTTTAATCTCAGTGCAGTGATTTAATAACAGAAAATGGCCAAGAAATCCAGGGAGAAAGAGGTATAGTATACAAAATGCAAAAGTAAAGTGGATGAATGCAGAGGACCATGAAATGTTTGAATGTCCAAAGGAAAAAATACTTTTTATTCAAGGACTGTTGCCCTAAATTTAGATGTAATTTGACACATTGAACTTTGTGTGTCTCTAAAAGAACAAAACAGGAAACAACCACATCCCACTCGATACACTTGAATGAGACTTATTAAGTTGAATGATGTTTGCTTCAGGCCATAAACAGCAATACAATATTCATCAAAGCTCACCCAATGAAACTTTTCTCCCATTTGCTTACCTCTGGACCAACTGATTTCCCCTTAAAGTAAATCAATTTTACACTGAGAAACATAAGAGTTGATACAAAGGCTTGCTGACAAACCAGTGAAACTAGAAAAAGCCACTCTACAGCATGAGAGTATTCAACTCGTGTGAATTTGTAGAAACGAGGTTTATAGAGAAAGGTGAACTACTTAATAGACTAACATAAATATTCTTTAAAAAGACAGGCTTCTGGACACATCAATCCTTCCCTTATCAGTCTTCCACCAACCTAAATGTGTATTTTATTTTTAATGAGTTGCATAAATATTAGATCTTTGGAAGTGATATATTAGCATGGGGTCTATCAGTCTGTTCATCCTCCTCATCAAAAGAACTATGATGACTCTTGCAATTACTGGATTACCCAGTGCTCCCTCATCTTGGGTTCCTACAGGGATGACACCTGCAGCAGCAAACAGGCTGCACATCCACAAAACTGTCAGGATCAAGACCCTGTGCTGCAAAGTACAGTGGGGAGAACCAAGTTGTTTTCAAACTCACCACAGCAGGGACAGGCTGCAATAGGTGGGCAGGTGACTTCAGCACACCATGACAGGAGGGTTATTGATCCAGGCACCTTCCAATGTAGGTGCAAATCATGGCCTCCAGAAGTCAGTAATGCCTGGAGGCCTTACGTGAGCAATAGCTTTGGTCATCCACACAAAAAAGGCTTTTCTCTCAAGTTTTTAAGTCTGTTGTTCTACATTTATGGAAAACATATAACTATGGCAATTTCAAAGCAAAATTTAAAATGTTTAAATCCTTTGGCAGAAGCCAAACTGACTTTGCATGTACCATTGCCTGGGTATTGCTTGACTGCTTCTAACAGACTGAGTAGTAAAAGGAATAATGCAGCAATAAAAGCCCCACAGGTTCATGTTGTATTTCACTTTAATATGAGAGAGACAAAGACAGGGTTGCTGCTCATTATATGGTACCAACACAGTATCCCTGTGAGAGAAAATGGCTCGACAAAGGAATGATACAGTCTCCCAGAATACCTAACAAGTACCTTTTACCATAAGGATATGCCTCCTACAGCACCTAACACAAGAACTGCACTCTAATTTAAACTGTTATTCTATACTTTAATAGACTTTCTTGCTCATCCACCAAAAAAAAGCAGATAAACAATTAAAAAAAATTGCTCCCAGAATAGCAATATGATTTGACCTTGCTCACTTACTGAAACTAAAAGTACACACAAGAACAACAAAAAAGCACTTCTGAAGTAAATGTCGTTAGTAGAAAAACACAACAGATGTAGATACCATTTAGAAATGTTCACATATGATCCACAATGTGATTTTCTATATTAGATTTAAGTACAGTTTTCTACCAGTTCTTCAGAGACTCTTATTTGTAATAACAGACATTTTTTTTCAGTTTGCTCATATTTCAAAATGTTCTGCTAAAAATCACAGCTCCTCAGTTTATCTTTATGGCTGACTGGGGCTGACAAATTCCGTAGGGGTTATGTATCATTAAGACCACAATAAAAGGAAGTGCATTAGTGTGTATAATTATTGAAAATGTTTTTATTAAGCCAATGGTACTTTGGTTTCTCTACGAAGAAAAAAATATGCTGAGAGCTGTAAAATAAAGGTTGAAATCTATGATTACTAAAGAACACATATACCATCGGGTGCAAGGGTGATGGAAAGCATCCAGAACCTTCACATCTTTAGGAAAGTAGTGTGCAATTATCCTCAGTCTATGCAAGATGCCAAAATGTAATTCACATTCTGCTTCCCAAGTTACAGCTTGTAGCAATGCACCGTTCAAGAGATCTTCAAAAGATCTTTCGAGTGTAGGTTAAGAAGATAAAACTGAAGCCAACAGGAAGAGCCAAACATGATGTGGTCCACAGCCTGATAACCACTCAGGAGGTCTGCCTACTAGCCAGTTAAAGTTGGCAAACAGTGACTTGAGGAGAATTCAAGGAAAAAATAGTTTAGAATATGCTACATGTAAAGCATTAAATATGATACCATGGTTTGCTGTTCCATTGTAATTCTATCTACTGGCTATTTATTGGACCCTGATAATTTTCCTGGAACAAAAATTGAAATAAAAAGCCTTGAATTACTCTATTTCTGATATCACTTTTATTTAAAACATCCATAATATTCTATTTTATTTTAAGGTGCCAAAAAGGAAAAAAAAATAGGACTTGGATGACATACTTCCAACATTTTACTAGGTAAATTCAATCCTAGCACCAGATTTACTCTTTTAGTCAAAAATTGAAGGAAAACAAATATCAAACACTGGCACACATTCATGAAAAATGCTATAGTGAATTTATGAAAAAGAAGTTTTTAACTTTTCCATCAATAAATTCAGTTCCATGTTCTCTGTCAATAATGGACAAAATAAAAGTCAGAAGAATATAACAACTTTGAGACCAAGACTGAACTTTGTGTGTGTAGCATAAGCTTCCTCCTGTGCTTCTGAAAGTCCTCAAGTATTTGGCTTCCTCCCGTAAGGCATCTTTCAGAGTTCATTCTAAGTCCACCTTCTCTCATAATAAAGCCAGTACTTGGAAATCTGCAGCAATACATTTTGGCATGAGCACATGATTAGCTACATGTTTGCACACTGCTGTATTATGACCTTTTCAATACTATAGTGATCAAACACTTTTTAAAATCCTTGGACTTGACATACATGTGTATGTTGATCACCTCATAAAAACATACTAAGATAACACCCTATTTTCTCCTTTCACATACCCCATTCTCCTCAGCAAAATTTCACACATTTAGCAAAACCACAGAAGTCCTGAAGTACTCAAGAAAAAAAAAGTCTACAACTATGGGCTTTCACCTCCAGCCCTGGACCACCTGGTGGTCTGTGAACCACTCCTAAGCATGCCCTCAAAAAAAGGAATTATGAAAATCAAGCAGAGTTAACATGCCAGGAAGTCTGCATTTTCACTAGCACACTCCAAAGGTCTCTCCCTGCAAGTCAAGGGAAGTGGAAAAATATTCTAAAAGACCAAGAAAAAATGCTTGCATAGAAAGGCCTTACAACTTTGTGCTTGCATTACCACCACTTTAAAAAAAAATACCTAGTCTTCTGTTTTCAACAAACAACATAAATCATGGCTGAACACGTTGCAACACAGCTTAGAACGGAAGATATCACAAACACAATTATGTTTGATCCTCAATAACTGGAACTGCTGTCACACCAGTGTAACTCCACAACTTCACCCTGGTACTAATGGGACACAGACATTAATTGCTGTGGACAGAAACCTAGAGTAGACACAGTGAAGCTACCAAGATATCTGTTTCATCTATTTATTCCCTTGGACAGATAAGTTTTATTATAAAATTACTTGATAGTATGTTTCCATCTCCACACAAATGTCTGAATTATATTACTTAGCATTCCAAGGCACCCCAATGTTTCATGATGGAATATAGTGCCTGTAACAGGCTATTAAGAGACTAAAAGCCCATGCAGTGACTCCAGAAATCTGCAAAACAGAACAAGAAGCCTGTATTCCTCAATTCCAGTCTTATATTTCATTTAGTAGGGACATAACCTTTCAAATATCTAAAACCACAGTTTGAAAACCAAAATATGAATAGCACCTGTCCCCTATGCAACCATTACTATCTTTAAGCTGCTCAAAATGCTTGCAGAATTCAAATTTCACAGGATACCTACAAAGTGCATCCCTAGAAAAATACAGAAGAACTTGTCATTATCTCCAAATCAATGTATTTTATTCACTGCTAATTTCAAGCAGTTAATCTTTTAAGAAGATTAACAGAAATGTATTTGACCAAAAAATTATGAGGGCTCTTTTAAGAGGACATATTAACTCAAGACATATTAACCAGGAAAAAGTTCATGTCTCCAAAACAGCTCTTCAGAGTTCACATCCAGCAGAGGGACTGTGTAAAGAGGTGAAAAAGTGCCTGACATTATCATCATGATGTAAATATCATATGAATGGATTTTTTCAGAAGTCGCAGTAATGGAGTTTAAGAAAGTTTTACTATCAGGGCTGATATGCATACAAAATCAAATCTAAGTGAGGAGAAACTTTAAAGAAGAGTGCACTGAAAATGAATACAAGATGTTTTTTATTTAAAATGTTATAATTAGCTGTGCAAAAATAATTTTCACAAGATGCTGTTTCATACTTGGCATTATAGCAAAACCTACAGTCTGCATAAATGACGTCACAGGCACAAACAAGCCCAAAGAAACTCTAATTTGGTCCTGGAGAAGATTTCCTAGGTCAGAATCAGCAAGTAGCAGTAACAGCTAAGCTGTTTTTCAGAAATAAACTGTTCTGTTGGCCATATGTATGCAAAGATGTTTTTGTACATGAGATACAGTTAATATGCGTTCCAGAAAACTAAGAGCCATCAGCACCAGCCCCAGTCTGTACATAACACACTCCTGGGACACCTCTCAGCACATGAGCCTGAACAGAGTGTTTCAAACAGGCTGATTCAGCCTGGTGGTATTTCCTGTGAGCTAGAACATACCACCCCGGTTTCATAAAACAGAGTAGTAAGACACAAGTAAGTCAGGCATATGTCTGCACAAGAACAGTACCACAGAGATGAAGAATGACTGTGAGACACAGTTATCCCAAATTCCAGCACTCTGCCTGAAAAAAACAAACAAAAAAACTTTTTCTAGTAATATACACTCATATAACTACAAAATGAATACCAGACAAAAAGCAAAAGTACAAGTTTTCCAAACACTGGCATCTCCCAAGGAGCGTAACTGATTTGGAAACACACTATACTGATTTTCCAGCAAAATCACCAGTGAATGGCAGCTGAAACAACTGCCTTCCTGACGCCACCAGACACGAGACTTGGCACATTTCTAGTTTGCCCTAACAAGCATCCCATGCTTTACTCAAACTGGCTGGTTTCCACATTTGAGTGCTGACTAAACAATGACCAAACATCTCCCAGTTAAATGCCATGTATAGGCAAGACAAGAATATAGATAGGAGCTAATGCCAGGACTAGGGCATACAGCCCAACAGCTCGTGGACTGAGACCCATTTTTTACTTTAATTCATAGAATCATAAACGGTTGAAAAAGACCTCCAAGATCATTGAGTCCAAACTTTGACCAAACATCACCTTGTCAACTAAACCATAGCACTAAATGCCACATCCAGTTGTTTCTTGAAAACTTCCAGGGGTGGTTACTCCACCACCTCCCTGGGCAGTCCTGTTCTCGTCCTTTTACTGGGGCTTCTACCACCACCACGGATCTGGACTGCGACCACCACTTCGATAGGACAACGACCACCACTTCCATCAATGAACACTGAAATTGCAACAACCAAGTCTCATTGCTGGATCCAGCAGGTGTCTTGTGGGTCTTTCCAGTTGTCTGGGGGTGTCCATAGCCCTGCTCCAACTGTCTGTAGGGCACCGCAGCCTCACTCCAGCACCACGCAAGCATCTGCCAGTATCGAATCCCACCTATCTGCCATTTCCTGACAGCACTGACTTTCCAGCCATTCCCACACGGTTTTCCAGGTGTGGAGGAGGAAAACCACATAGAAGGACAGCCATCTTGTCTCTGTCCTGTGGCCACATGTTTTTTCCATGTGGGGGAGGCTGGCCACCATCTCAATTTGGTCCAGTGGGCAGGGCTTTGGAAGTTTTTCATCAATGGTTGGTTTAACCCAGTTTTATCAGCATTCTTACTGGCGTTCTTCCTGGTAGAGAGTTATTTTTTTACTTACATCGTGGCACATTTGATCCCTCTCCCTGTATTGGAGAAATCAGGGGTATTGAATCCAAGAGAGGAGACTTCTGTCTGAGGTCTCTGCCCCTCCATATTGTCTCAAACCAAGACAAAACTGGCCTGTTCTAATCCTTCCGATGAAAAAATTCTTCCTGATGTCCAACATGAACCTCCCCTGGCACGGTTTGAGGCCATGTCCTCTTGTCCTGTCCTTAGTTGTCTCCCCTTTGCAACAGCCTCCTCTCAGGTAGTTTTAGAGAGTGATGAGGTGCCCGCTGAGCCTCTTCTTCTCCAGGCTAAACAACCCCAGCTCGCTCAGCCTCTCCTCATAGGACTTACTCTCGAGACCATCAGCAGCTTCACTGCCTTTTCAGAATTCGCTCCAGCACCTCGATGTCTTTCCTGTAGTGAGGGGGCCCAGAACTGAACATACTCAGCACTTGAGGTGTGGCCTCACCAGTGCTGAGTCCAGGGGGACAATTACTTCCCTAGTCCTGCTGATCACACTATTTTTGATATGAGCCTGGGTGCCACTGGTCTTCTTGGCCTCTTGGGCACACTGCTGGCTCATGTTCAGCCGACTAACACCCAGCATTCCCAGGTCCTTTTCTGCCAAGCAGCTTTCTGGATGTTATTCCCCGAGCCTGTAGCAATGCATGGGGTTGTCCTGATCCAAATGCTGGACTCAGCACTTAAATTGCCACCCTCAGTAGAGAATATGGTAGGGCTGAACACTCTTTCCATCTTAAGCCTAAATTTTCTTCAATAGCTAGGTCTGAATATAGTCCCTCAAGCTCTTTATAATAGATTATGATTTTATAATTTTCCAGGCAGCACATTAATCCCCATATATCAACAGATATGTGACTTTCAGCATTACTAATTCTTTACTCTCACTACCCAGAATCTCCTTAGAGAGAAAATTTTATTAACAGTAAGACCAAAAGTAAACTATTGTAATTTTAAGACATAGCAAACATTGTAATATTTTAAGAAATACAAGTCCACTATTCTCAGCAATGTTCAGGAGAAAAAAAACCTGCAGATGAGAAAAATAAATCCAAGAAAAACACTGTTTCTCCTGACTCATTTCAGCTCTCCATATGCAGCCCAAAACTTCTCCCCTCCCACACTGACAGGTACACATATGGACTCACACCTTTCACACCCTGCCCTTGCCTCGCTCTCTGTACCCTTCCAGGCCACGCAACACCCTTCTCCCCCAGAGACATTGATTGCTGGACTCCTCATGATGTGGACTTGTCAGGATATGGGCAAGAAGGGTCTAGCCAAAATTGGCAATTGACAACAAAACAGAATTTTTGGAGGAAAAACAAATTAACAAAGTAACGTAGTAATACTATTTCTTGCCTTCAATTATCAAGGCATAAGCATTAAAAGAGCTTCTAGATAACAAAGACCACCACTGCTGCAAGCAGTAACAAGCTACAGAAGGCATGTCTTTCAGATTTCCATTTTGGTGGGAATATTAGCTTTTCAGAACCCAATGTCCAGTTCAATATCTGACAATTACTCCCTCTTCAGAAGACTCAGCCATACAAATTATGACTCCCATAAGAGAGCAAACAAAAACTTCCAGTGAATGTGGGCACATAGAACACTATGTGTGCATAAAATTCACCCAAGTTCAATAGGACACCTGGCATAGGTAGTCCCTGACATGCAAAAAGGTCAACAGAGTTGGGGCCTGTGCTTCGTATGGGACAGTTCCATGTCAGTCAGATTAAAAGGTTACTTTTCGTACCTGTCTTTCATGTAACATGTCTGTGTGGAAATGTTTCCCTCACAGAGCTACATCTTCAGTGCAAAGTGCATGTGGAGTAGCAAGACATCAATGGGAATCTTGCTTAGGAGGAGATGTTTTGTTAACTGGAAGACAGCAAAGGAGATTGTAAATCACAAATTATGCTGTCAGAGCATAAGCAACCTATTCCATTCACAGTGGCTCATGTAGCTATATGGGAAGCACAGGCACATAATGTCAATACTGATGGCATGATGTCACTGTCAAAAGAAAAAAAATCTCTTGGTTATAAATTAAATTGGCTTATTTCTTCTCTCTCTCTTCTTTTTTTGTTATTGAATCTTGAAGCCATATGTGTTTCCACGACATTTGGTTACATTTATTATGTAAAATACTTAAAATAGATTGTAATCCTACTTTTAAGACATAAAGGAGATATCATCAAAACCTAGGTTAAGCAAGGGGTAAAAATTTGGGTGCATTTTTTAAGAAGAATGATCATAAAAAATCTTGAGGAACTCTAATGCTTTCTGCTTTTATTTTTAGGACCCTTATGTTGGGTGGGGGAAAAAAAAAAAAAAAAACAAAAAAAAACAAAAAAAGGAACTCAAGAAATATCACAAAATGTTCAAAAATTCCAGGGCCTTAATCTATGTTTGTGAGGTAGTCCTGCTGCTTCCTTTTTTTAATCTGCTTGGATACACTATTTTGTTTTCACACAGAATAGAATACAATTCTTGAAAGAGCTCAAAAAACTTCATGAATTAAGGTGCAGTGGGCTTTGGTTTGGTTTTTTAACCTTTCTCCAAAACAAAAGGTTTACATTCAGACTGCCCAATCACTCAGCAAGCTTCCCTCAGCCCGCAGTTTTCACCAACCCAGGTGAACAGAAACCTTACAAGTCCAAACTGTGTCAAATCTGTGCAGTAGCCAGAAGAGAAATGCATCTGCATTTGGTGGCAGGGCACACACACATACACTATCAATCAAGTATTGCCAGCGTGAAGGTAAATACCATCAAACTTTACAAGGTGAAGCCTTTGGTTTTGCTCTCCTCCCTAGCCTTTATGCATTATTTTAAGAAAGAATCAAGAACCAATACCCTTATCGTGTGCTCACAGAACTGAAAGGTCACATCCTGCAAAACAACACAGAAGCTCTGAGATAACAGGACGGCCACTTACTTATCCCTCAGACAAAGATTGTCATATTTTTATCTTGATTGCTCATCTATAGAAAAGTCTCCTTTCTTCTGCTAACTTCAAAGAGATTTAAATTTTTCATATTCTACATTTAAGAATTGTTCAGAGAGCTACACTAAGGTAGGAAAAACCAAAGTGGAATACAGAAGTGTGCTGGTGTATAAGATGCATGCTATTTCTATCACACTGACCCACTACACTGGGATAACAGCAGTATATTTTACATATATATATTTCATCATACCACTATATTCTTATCTAATCCAAAAACATTTCTGAAAGTAATTGTCAAGTTCCCCTATTGTACTTTTGGCATGAATCAGGGTCCTGGCCAGTTTTTAAAACTCAGAACTGTCCTCAGTATTTAATGGACACAGAAACATACAGCCCGAAAAAAAATAATATTCTTCCTAAATTATTATAATATTTCCAGCTCCAGAGAAACATGTCTGCATTGCTTTGATATAGTTGACAGCACTGACTGTTCTGCTCTGCATGCTTTACAGTACCTGGCACTGGTAAGCACTGGTGCCTACTTGGGGATGAGGGAAAGGAGAAAGAGGTGGAACTAAAGACCTTGCAAACAGCATTTTAGGGCTCTTAACATGTATAAATCAACAAGGTTAATGAGATCCTCTTACCATTAATTTTATTTTTATTTGCAATGGTTTTAGATCAATATAGAAAATGCAACCCACTTAACTAAATCTATACAGTGCTTCCCAAACAGGCCATGAACTACTTGATGCTTGGGTGAAAGAAACTGTGATTCCCTCTACCTATTCCCTCTCCTATGACCACACAGCACAAGTCAGGATATCTCAAAATAAAAAGTACTCTTTAAAAAGGCAAACCATGCCATACTGCCAGCTTCTCACCTCTTTTAAAAAGTGCATTTAATTCCTTTAAGTGACTAAGCTGTCTTTGCCATTCAAGACACTTCTCTCCCAGCATTTTTCTTACCATTAAGTGGAATTTTCTGACAAGGCTTCTGGGAGAGGCCTGCAGGCTGACCTCCCATGGAGCACCTGCTCCATCTCAGTAATTAAAAATTTAAATACCATGTTCTTATATCCACTTCCAACTTACTCTAATTTACGCTTTCTGGTAGTTATCAAATGGACAACGTCATGATCTAATTACATAGCGACAGAAGAAGAAAAGGCTGAACAATTGTTATTATTCCCGCCAGCCTCATCTTGGCTGTAACCTTGCAGTATTTAACAGATAAGCCTTGGTACAATATACTTGACATTTACATTTTCAAATGTATGTTCTATCCAACTGCCCTCAAAATATTGGTTTAATTAATATATAGGACATTACTGGCCAGAATCACTTCACTAAAAAGGCATATGTTAAATAGTCCAATAACCAGTATAATATAATTGAGCTCTGTCACTTGGAAAACCATTGCTTAACTAGGAGAAAAATCAATATTCCCTCTTCTCACAATGTTTTCCATTTCACTCTGTGCAATCAAAGCTGCACTAGAAATGCATACTGAATACAGTTAGCAGTACCAGAGGAACATAAAGAATACACTAAGACTTAAGCATGATTTTAAAGCAGTGGGTTTATTAATAATAACTCAACATCTAACACGGCATTTAATCAAGGTTTAAAGAATTTATCTCTCCCAGTGAACAAAGACAGAAGTTACTAATTATTATCAATATGAAGAAAAAGCAACACTGATACCCATTAAGCACAAAGAAAGGCAAACATGACAAAAATTAAGAGAAACTAAAGGTCAACGTTATAGGATGGAAATCAAAATGCAAAACATGCATTCCAATCATTCCTGCTGCTTTAGGTGCTGAAATAATGCTCTGCAGAAAGTGGCTCAACTCACAGAGTCATATTACCAATCATAGATCTTTCTTATAATGAAAAATGCATACAGGGGGAAAATGGGCAAGTTACTATTCCTTTTTGCATGTAAAGGAAATTTTCAGCAAATTTTTAGGTTTAGCACTCTCCTAAACAAGTAGGATAAGAAAAAAAATATTCACTGTAATGTTGCAAAAAGCAGTTACAATACAGTGTTTTAGAAACAATAATTGGTTTGCCTCAAAAAAAAAAGAAAGTAAAAATGCCACAAAACACAAAGTGAATTAAATGATTCTTTGGCAGTAAAAGATGTATGTGTTTTACATAGAGGCATAGCCCAGTGCCTTCATTAGACCAAAAGCTCCCAAATATCAGCAATACACAAGCCACTTTCGACTGGTATATTGACTGATAATAACACCAAATTAGCTCATTTAAAACAAGCTCCATTTGTGAACTAACTCGGGCATTAGCAGAAATTAGAAAGACAGTATTACTGTGCACATGAAATGGGAGGTTCTGTAGCACAAATACAAGATTTTGGGGTTCAAGATAGTGAATATCTCCACTTCACAAGCTAAAGCCACTTAGATTTAAACATTATAATGCTATCTTTGAGTTTAAAAACTTATTTAAGACCTTAAAATCTTTCCACCTTAAATACAGATTCCCTCAATTTCTACCCTTCAGCAAAAGAGAGAAACAGAGTCATGACCGTTTCCTACTGCAGTGTTTCTTGAGCTCTCATTAATGGATCCTTTTCCTCATTCCTGAAATATTGACACAGAACTCTCCCCCATGTACCACCTACCACCCACCCATCTTTCAGAGGAACTCACAGAAACGATGACTAAAAATTTCTACACTCTGATTTAAGTTCAAGGAAAAGCCCCCAAATTATCTTTACTAAAACCAGTCCAGAAGTCATCATTAGAATTAAATTATAAGTTTGCTATATGTGAGCATTGTAGTCATGAGAAGCTACACACACAAATCCACAAGTAAGTATTAACTTATAGAAACTACGACCAAGGAAAACCAAATGCATAAGAAAATCCTGTTCAAGTATATTAAAAATACTCCTGCACCTTCATTAGCACTCACTGTCATCCAAAAACTGAATTCTGTGCCTGGTCTTAAGTATCTTAAAGGGTTTGGCTGGTTGGTTATCTGGTTTTGCTTGGGGTTTTTTTTGCTGGTTTTGGTTTTTGTTGTTGTTGTTGTTGTTTGTTTGAATTGGGTTTTTTTCAAGAGTCAGCTGTAAGGGAGGTCAGAAGAGGTGAAAAACATACCTACCCTAGAGCTATAAAACATGAATTCAAACAGTCACCAGGGTGAATACACGGAAGTGAGAACAGTAGTGATCATTCCTTCTGAAGCTTTATTTGCATCTTAGCTAGCAAATAAAGAAGAGGAGCCTGTAGTCTGTAACAGCCAACTCCACTTTCATCAATATAGCACATTACTCCCATCCTTCCCCTACCACCCAAACAATCAACCTGCAATACTGGATCTCATAATCCAGTGTCAAATGCTCTAAAATGATGCCAACAGCTCACAGCAAACACTGCAAAAAGACACACTCTGCACCGCAGCCTGAAGGCAGCGGGCAGAGGCTTGGGCACCAGACTCAGCCTTACAAAATGTCAGTGCTTTTGCTGTAGGGAATGTCAGGAATCATCACAGAGCCAGGAGAAACAAACAAACTCAGAAGAAAATGAGAGAGTATCCAACTTGCTTCCCTTTCAGTTTTACTCTGGAGAATATTTTCAGTTCTGCTTCCTCATGCATTTGCCTTACCTGGTGTACAGACTCTCCCCTGAGAATTCCTCTTATTAATATATGTAGGAGGTTTTATGCTGGGATCTCGTTCGGAGCACAACTTTCTAGAGAATTTCCATTAGCAGCTAGTGACATGGATGGTTTGAATCCTGGATTGTTTTCATACACAGTCTGAACAGCCTGAAACAGTTCTCTACTGAAAAAGACATAGGAGTTTATCTCAAGACACACCTAGGAAATACACTTCCTTTTAACAGCCAAAGAGGTAGGTTAAGGTCTGTTCTACAAAGAATGTTAGTCATTTTCAACTCAGTACCATTTTAATTTCGAAAAAATACTCAATATTAAGAACTACTATTAACAATCAATTACTATTACTTTGAATTCTTATTTCTTTTCTTAAAGGTAACTGTCCTCCTGCTCTGGGCCGATCAATATACTACAAACGCTGAAAAACACATCTCTGAATCAGCCCAGTCAGTAGCAAGGAGTCAGCTGAACTGATAAGCAGGAAACTAACTGAAACTCTTGAAAAGAAACGTTTTCTGCTAAGCACAAAGACAAAAATAAAGAAATCTCACATTTTCCCAGAAACATTTCTCACCACCAATAGAAAGGGCCACATTACCTATGGGCACGATTAAGACTACAGCAGGCAAGTGAGTCAGAATTCAGTAGATGAGCTGTTTGTAAATGACCAAGCATATACCCCTTGCCTGCTAAAAATACCTTAATTTCATCATAAGAGTGTCACGAAAAATGTTACATTTTACTTTGCCACAGTAATAGGTTCATCTATTCTTATCACACGAATACATCCTACCTGCTCTCCTGGAATTATTCCATGCTGTTTCTTTCAGGAAAGATTCGTCTCCCTACCATTTCCTTACCTGGTTGACTTGATAGTGTTTTGACCTGGTACCATAATCAGCATGTATTTTCTAAATACTGCTTCCTAATAAAAAACTAGAGGACCAAAAATTGCCCAGATACCTGGACACCTGTTCCATAGCTGTGTTCAAATATACAGCCACCTGCTGCAACAACCACCAGAAGGTGGCAAGAAGAGGAGAAAAAAACCCAACTGCACAGGCTTGGAAATCAAAGAGTCAAACTGAAAAGAATACAACAAATCCTGTTCTACAATGTGAAGTATTGTTCAACACAAAAATGTAAAAGGCATTGTGATAGTACAACGTGGGGCAAAAAGACAGAAATGTAAAAAGACAAAGACCAACGTTCTGGCATCTTCATGTCTTCCTGTGACACACATCTAATTAAAGAGAAGATACAGGAGACAATGGTGGCACCACAAAGTTAAAGTACTAGAGGTATAATTTCCTCTCCAGCTCTATGCTAAGTTCATAATACATAACAAAAAAAAAAGAAACTTTGCCAAATATTTTCTTTCCAGTAACAACTCGAAAGGATGTATTTCATAATAAATTACTGTTGTGTTTTGGGGTTTGGGCTGGGTTGGGTTTTTTTCCTAGAGTCTATCTTTTGTATAACATTCATATTCACTTACTTTAAGCATGCAACAATCCAGACAAGGATATAATTTAAAGATATCTAGGTCTACAGGCATCAGACTAATTTACTTATTAGCAACATGTAATAGGCTTTAACAAATTATATTACTTGATTCTGATTTTTATTAAAGTCATAATGAAAACTAAAGTGATAATTAAATTATTTCCTGCTTATTCACACTTGTCATTTTATTGTTCTGTTACTACACTGACACCACTATAGTTATAGGAATTATTTTCTATTGTTTTATTGTATGAACTAGCCATGAGCATTTTATAGCTTTACAGAATCACTGTTGTGCACAGCGTTTACTTTTAATCTGATTTCTTCCTCTTTGGGATGTACAGAGGATGAGTTCAGCATAAAGTAAGGAAAATAAAGCAGAGTCCCATGTCAACAACCCCCTATACAACTTGCATGTTAAAGAGAGGGATAGGAGCTCAGTGACACGAAAATTTTAAGTCTCATCAAAATATACTAAAGTCTATTCCAGACCCACAGGAGGAAATATATGCATTTTCACCATATTTAATGAGTGTAATAATTGAAGTGCTTAGAAGTTATAATGATAAAAAGCTACATTTATCTTTTCCAGCACATTAGTGTACAATTACAGCTGGTCTAAAAATAGGCAAAGTTACTCACAGCTGAAAAGATCAAAATTGTATTCCTTGAGTGACTTGGTTTATTTTTAGGCCGGTCTTAAAAAGATCAAGAATTTCACTAGATTAAGGAAAAATGTAATTGCTGTTGGTAGTCAAGCAGACATATTTTCTTGAACTGAAGACTAAAGCTAGGAATTTATAAAAAATTGTTTTAAATAGATCATGAAATAATCTCAAATATATGCAACTTGCCAATAAAAGGCAAGTTGATTAACTCAGCCAAGAATAGAAACATTTTCTTTTTGGAAGGCACACAAGCAAATTAGATCTCTCACACTTTGAAGTGACTGTTTTTAAAAAAGTCAATAGTTTACATTTTCTCACTATATCTAAGGAAACAAAATGCCTGTTTATGAATATTTAAGCATAGTATGGATAAAACAAACTTGCAACGAATTAACATAATCTGTAGAGAAACTCAATTTTCTCCCCTGCATGCGCAGGTGAATACACAGAACAGATTGATATCTCCCATTGCGAGTGTGGCTCAGTGTTTCTAAGCAACCTTGCTCCATCATCTCCTGTGACAAAAACAAGTGAAGAGTTTGAACTGCAGTTTGATAGAGCTGTGAATACTAATGACTAACCAAAAAAAAAGAAAAATCTCATTTCTCATCATCAATTTCTGAATGGAACATAAAGAAACCACAATTACAAAAATACTTATTACTGAAAATTCAAACAATTAAATTTAATTGTGCCTTCAGTGATTATCTAAGAAATGAGAATTCAGATTTCAAAAACCAAATCAGGTAATTTTTTCTTTTCTTATGCAGCCCATGATATCCACGAACATATTCAATCTCATAATCTGCAAGCACACAGCTAGAGATGGCAACATTTCTTGGACATAGAATTTACTTTAATCCTGTTACCGCTTCTGAAAAGCCAACCCACCTCAGCAGGAAATTAGTTGCTCTGCTCTCAGCAGCCAGATGCATCGTGCACCACCACATAACAGTACTGGCAAATGCAAATGCTGAAAGCAGCACACCGCTGCTTCTACCCCAAAGAGTAGCTTGAAGTTACGTAACGGTTACTCATTTTCAGAAATCGCATTTTGAGAGACTTGCAGGAACTACAAGGTAGAGTAACAGGCCAGAAACTTGCCTACTTATTCCTTGTTCACCCACTCTGAATTTTGTCTAATCTCTAAGAAATATACAAGGGGCAAAATGAAATCCCCATGTGTCTTTTTACATTCATTGGGGGTTGGGGAGTGGGAGGAAAATACACACACCAATTCTCTGTAAAACGACACAATTAGCAATTGAACAAAACAAACCCCTAGTCTTTAGAAGAGCAGTAATTATATCACATAGGGATTCAAAATGTCTCACAAGAAAGTGAATATTTTTCCAGGAAAAAAGAAAGCAAGCTTTAATGGTTTCCTTCTTACTAGAAATCAGAAGAAAGATACAACTGCTGTCATACCCTCTTGGCCTAAACAATTATTAATATTTTGTCTTTTAAGGACAAAATCTCTATGTTTGACTGTACTTTAGTTACAGCCTCCTCTGCAATTACAGTCTCCTCCTGCAATTTTTCCAGGACAAAATGAAAACAAACTGCAATCAATCAGTAGTTAAAGCACTTTCTAAAAAGGAATCTGAAATCTTAGTCTCAGGTATAGAACGCAAGAAGAGCAAGAAAAGAATATGAAAATTGAGGACATATAAGCTCATTTTTCATTCCTGTGCCAGAACACCATGAAGCCCAAAGAGCTGAGCAGGTGCAAGGACTAGTCAGAGAATCTCAGCACTGTCAATACTCACGGTGCTGTACCAATCCCTACAAGGAGCTGACAATTGCTTGACACCACCAAACATGGCTAAAAGCAAGATGTTCACCATGAGAGGCAAGAGTGAATGGACTGAGATGTTAACCTTTACGTATTTAGCTTTAACCATCTTAGTTCCCAAACATAATTCAGGAAATCGTGAAATTAAAGTACTTTCTAAAGCAAGCACCCATCTTGCATGCACTGTTCCTATGTCTTTGTTCAGTCACACCTTTCATATTTTAGCAATGGACAACAAAACTTAATGAATCCTGTCATTGGAATAACCAATTCTCCAGGCAAACGAAACAAAAAACCAAAACACCCACCCAAAAAAAAAAAAAAATAGTTACTATACGATTACTTTAATGAGTTCTAATGTAAACAAAGTAATATAACTACTGACCACAATTGTATGTGCAAAAATTGCTTAAGTTTTTTGAGTTTTTCACACAGTATTCTGAGTTGGAAGGGACCCACAAGGAATCCACAGTATAATCTACATTTAACTACATATATTGGCTGATCTCAAGAACAGGTGGGGGCGGGAGGGGGATTTATATGAAGTTATTTAGTTTTAAAATGCTAATAACAATTATTAACAAATTAAATGCTTTTCTTTTCCCCCCACAACCTCCCTTAACTGTTTTCTGTTTAATATATCCTCAGTGATGTGAGTGTCTCCAGGCTAACCTTGCAGACCTAGAGTCTTTGAGTCTGGCTGCATCCCAGGCACTCTCAGACAATGTCTGAAATGCAAGAAGCAGAGATTTGTTGAAATCACAGATGTTGTGCTACAGCTTTTTAGAGGCTTTGCTATTGCTCAACTGACGTCTTGGGAGATGGGATTTAAGGACAGTCACAAAGTAGCTAAAAATGGATTTTGCATACACAAGATTTTCCAATGGCCTGAAAATTCAGTTTACTGTATTATACAAACATGTAAGATACAGTCCTAATACTGTCAAGATGCTTTTTTGGAACAACTAATAAATTTTTACCAGGTAGCAGAGATTTTCAGTATATTTTCTACAGCAATATGTAGGACAACAAAGCATTCTGCTGATGTAAGATTATGAAAACATCATTTCAAATGTATAGCAAATTGAAAATGGGAAGCTCTGGAAGAAGCTTATATACATATATATTTGCACTAACAAAATTATATATGGCTTATTCACATTAAAAAAAAATACCTGCCTTCCTTCCACCACAGTATCACTAAAGAGTAAACCAAAACACTGTAAGAAATACTTTGTAAGAGCACAGGACATAAATATCAGTAATTTATGAAAGGGTTCCTTTACCATTAGTTTCATGCACCATTACCTAGAGATTGATATGGAAGTTATCATACTGATCTACTCTCCAAAACTTAAAGCAATACAGACTAGAGAAAGAGGATGCATAACAAATTCATAAACTATGCTATTGCAATCTCATTACCATTTTGCTTTTTTCTTCCCATACTGCATAAGTTTGTTCTGACAGCAATGGGGGTTCTAGCCAAGGAGCCAAGAACCTGGCACTAAAGGTGCAGTGAGGTTTTCTGGGATATAGAAGTGAAAGAATAAACTACTGACTGGACTTCTGAAACATTTCTTTCCCCATAAAACATCTAATGAAGCTGTCTCTAGGAGAAAACGTTGCTAATAAAATTATAAATCACCCTCTTGCCTCCAAGAGGGGTCACTTCAGAGGTTCTTAGCATCTCTCAGAAGGGAGTTACTTCTACAAGAACTGTGTCATCTTTGACAAAGTGATGCTAAGATGCATTAATAAAACAAGCAAGTCAGGTTTTGAAGTGATAGATAACTTTTATTAGACTACAGAGTTGTTAATAATAATACAAACAATAATTATGATGATGAAATGTTTTGGCACACATAAATCCTTCCTCAAGTGTGAAGCAAAACCCAGGCTTTTAATAGAATGTAGAACACTGCATAAGCATAAATAATCCTCACTTCTCATTTTTAATTTCTATGTAGAGTTAAGTAGGGATTTTTTCCATTAGGTAAATTTCATCTTGTAACACTTCATTAGTCCAAATAATGAACAGATTATGCAAGGGTGCACAAGAAAGCTTAGAAAATGATAAAAACTTCTCCATGGGGTTTCTACTTTTCCACACTAAAAGAACACAACCTGGGATCCCTCCCACATACCACACAACATGACACTGAGACAGAAGTCCTTCCCCACCCCAACCTTTTCACATCTCTTCGCTGAGGTCCAATCGCCTTTCTCTCCACAATTTGCAGAGCTCTTGGACGTAACTACACCTCATAGGAAAAATTATCTTAGAAATCACATTTCAAGTCCTCTCTCTTTCTTGCCTTGCTGTGACTCACTATAGATGGCAAGTAAGATAGGATTAACCAAAGAGGCTCAACTATATCTTGCAGTTAGGAGATAATCACCAATTACTGCTTCAGACAAATCTGATTTAGCCTTACTGCAAAAGAAGAATTGTATGATGGGGACAGAAAGGGGTAAAGAGACCTTAAGATTTTGATAAAGCAAACTGATTTTCCACAAAGAAAATTAAATTTTATACTTGAAGTGTTCTCTCCTGATTAATACCACTGTATTTTCTAAAGAAATTCTAAACTAAATTGAGTTACTGGTCAATTGGGAGTTTTATTCAATTCACTGCTGGCACCCATTTCTCTTTATCTCAGTATTTATATAATAAAAATAATAATAAATGGTCATCACATGAAAGCTGAGTGCTTTACAAAGTCTAAGAGGAATGTAATAAATGACTTCCTTGTTTCATTGAAAGCGTTGTCTAAAATGAGTTTCTCTATAATTAGATGTATACATGATAAATAAGAAATACATAGCAATTTGCACTGTTTGATAAGAAATACCTTGGTTTACAGTATAATTTATTTCTATCAAGAAATCACCATGTCATTAATTCTACTTAAATTTGACATCTACTTTTATTGCATATCTTCACGTTATGAAAAACAAAAGGAAAACCAAGCCATATTCGAGGTATTCTAACATCTATTCTTCCTAAGGTTTAAATTAAAATAAATGAATGAAGGCTTAGGTGAGGTATTTACAGATCACTATTACAAGCCAGATGTTCCAGATAATCTCCCATAGGTATCACGTTTACTTTCAGAAAAGTTATGGATAGATCTTTGGGGTAACAGAGAAGTTGTGGATGCCCTACCCTTGGAAGTGTCTATGTCAGGTTTGATGGGGCTTTGAGCAACATAATCTAGAGAAAGATGTCCCTGTTCATGGTAGGGAGTTGGATTAGATGATCTTTGAAGGTCCTTTCCAATCCAAACCAGGATTTTATTTTTTTTTCAATTACAACATCTTTTCAATTTCTACAACAGCAAGGACCTTTCAAAATCAGTGCTTGTTGAGAATGATTATGGCAGCTGACCAATCCAGTGGTGACAGAAAGAGCAGTGTCAGGCTGTCCATCTGCACTGCAGGGTGGAAATTTGGATCAGCAAATAAAAATAACATCACATGTTAAAACTTTCATAAAAGTATATAAAATTTCCACTGTCCACAAAGATGTTTACTTCATCTTCTCCATCTTTACTAAGGTGTCACCCAATAGTGGACTTGGCTATGCAAAAACAACCCTCCCAGACATAACTGGTAAAGACATTCATCACCAATCAACCACTGGACTGAAAATTCCTCAGAAATTACAAACAGTATCCCAGACTTCACTGTCTCCTCAACAATAACCAAAACAAAAGAAGCATGTTCTAAAGAAGAGTATATCATAGATAACGAGATCCCACAGGTGTACCTTTAATTTTATGATGTTCTGATGCAACACATATTTATCAAATTAGAGGAGGACAGGGAAACAGCAGCAGATTCACTGACTGAATGAGCTAGGAAGATCTGTATGTGGGTAAAATTATCTTCCGATTCTAAAATAGGCTTTAATATACTACTGAATGTACTAATATACATACAAGGTACAAAAACATATTATTGTTTTCACCAGACACATAATTCCTATTTATGATACACAATGTTGTGTATCATCTGTAATCACCAATTTAGATTATAAAAACCCTCAAGCAGTGGAACCAATAAATCATAAAATAGCTTAGAGCTATTAGAAAACATTAATTCTATTCTCAAAGCTAAATTACATTTTGCAATTTCTATCAATGGGTTTGAATGGAACCTTGAAATGATTAATGTTTTATCATAGATAGCCCAGGCAATGTACACACAGGCTGCCATTTAGAATTTAATGCTGGTGCTGTGTTAGTGACCAAGTAAAAACTGATAGACTTATCAACGGTCCCAGTACTGTTGAGCACAACAGATTGCAAAAGTAAGCCATGGATTTGTAATTAAGTCTGCAAGCTAGCAGGCTCAATACTTGGTGGTTGACGTGAGGTATTGCCAGCCACAACTTCATAACAGTCCCAATACACTTGTGCCAGGAAAAGGATTCACTTGTAATTGGTAGCAGCATAATTGAAATGTATGCATGTAATTGAGGTGTCTGAACCAAGGCTCCCTCTGCTGTCAGATGAACTTTCGGCAAGGGAGACTCAGAGCACACCTGGCAGCGTTCTCCATTTGCTGTGTACTCACACTCCCACTGTAAGAACAAAAACAATGAAGTCACATGGTGTGACTATTCCTGATGGTGTTCCCCAATCAAGAGTAAGGATGCACAGAAGACAACATCAGATCCTTCTCTCCAGGCACCTGCTACAAGAAGGTATAAAAGCAGCATTTTAATACAGAAGTGATGTATTGGTACCACAGGCTTGGGGACAATTATATTCATGGTAAGTGACTGAAAAATGCAGTAAAGAAAAGATCAGAACAATATCTACATCTTCTGATCTCAAGTATCTACAATCGACCTTTCCTAAAAGTGACCAAGCTGCACAGTGGATGGCAACATGACCAGCACAGAGAGAGTATGAAAAATAGTCAGATACCACAAACAGTGGAGTGTACTCGGAGGAAAGAGGACAAATGTAAACATGCAAAAATAAAAAGTGATCCTATATCACAAGATTAAAAATAAACTGAAGTCTATAAACTCTGAAGAAAGCCACCTGAAGAGGAACAAGACATCTCTGAAGAGCCAAGCATAATTTCCTATAAGACTCAACAAAGCATTCAATAATGATGCAAGTGGTGGCTGTTTTGCAACCTTTAGAATACACTATGGAGGATTCTTTGCAACTAATGGTAGTCTGCCCAGCTCACTTAAGGCAAATACAAATAAATGTATATGTGTAATGCATGTGAAGAGAGAAAAAATGATACTGTGGCAAACTTACTGATAGATTAAGACCATTGCTAAGAATAAAAAATTCTATTTTGTTTAAATTAAAAATGTTTTTCCCTTCTCTGCTTCAAAAACAAAGTGGAATTTTCTGTAACAATTAATTATGTATTATCCCCAAATCACCTGTCAATATTTGTCCTGGAGGAAAAGAAACAAAGTAAATTCACATCTAGAAGATTTTTATCAATTTCTCACAGACAAGCAACTTTTGTCTATATTTCCTCTGTAATGTCTTTAAAATCAGTAGTAAATTCTAACTTTTTTCTCACCATAGAGGAACTTCTTTACATGAAAGTACAGAATGGGCTTCATTTAGCTCTGTGTTTGCCTAAAACTGGCATTATATTTTTAGTTGTGCTGTGTTTTCAATAAAATTTCTGTTAACTTTTCGTCCCCTCAACGGAACAAGAGATCAAATCTTGTCACTTCTCTAAAGCAAAACACAAATTCTTCTCAAACAAATGACTTCATATATAGGGCAAAAGACCTTTTTATTAAAAAAAGATCAATTAGCAGTGAGAATATTCATGGAAAACATCATCCCCTTTAAAACAATACTGCAGCTGAGTTCATCTTCCTGCTTCTAAATTTCCTCCTCCAAAGAACTACTTAAGAAAGTTTATGGGAGAAATGGTACCAATAAAGTTTGACTGTGTTAATTACAGCAAGTTTGACTAACTGCTATCACAAGCCGGTGAGAAAAGTTAGGTTTTCATTTCTTTGTATGTTCTAATTTGAAGACAGATTATGGGTGAAATGCTTTAATCAGTTGTGAATTATATTTAAATCAAATAACTCCTACTATTTTGCTACAAGACACTTCTCCAAAAACCTCAGACCTCTACTAAACATGGAAGGAAGCATCTCGTTTGCCTTTGCCAAGTGCCAGCACTACAGGTCACAGCTCAAAAAAATTACATCAGGAGGTGTGCTACTGGATTCCTTCTGAGCACCAAGCCCTCCTCACATCAAGAAGTCTGTATCTGAAATGCTTTTGTTTCACCTATATACTTCTGTTCAATCAGACCATTGTCAAAAATGCACTGATAAAAGGATTACTAGTAAAAACAATTTTTAGTAATTCACTGCTTTGTTCATCAGCTCCTTGGCTAACAGCCACCCCTGTAAAAATGATTCAGATAAGAAAAAAGTTTTTTAGTTGTAGAGGGCTAAAAAGCCCCACACTATCAGTAATCTGAGAGTTTTGTTTCCATTACAAGAAAGTTAAAGGGTAAGCCAAAGATTAACAAATTACGATTTTCACCTAAATTTGCTCCTTTGAATAAGGTTTTCACTCTAAATGAGAATGGGGAGAAGAAAAAAACACTTTTGGCTAACAAAGGCTTTTGTGAAATCTTTGCTGCTTTTACTCACAGTTCTGTGAGAAAGCCAAGATTAATTTCTTTAAACTTTTTATTATTGTTTATTTCTACTCTCTTTCTTTTTCTTTCATTAACTGGTTTCCTTCACTGGTCAAACATACATCCAGATGCACAGCACCTTCCTTCCTACCCTTGTTCCAGCACATCTATTGTAGAGCCATTCAGTCGAAAAAAGCCCCACACCAGCCATTCCAGTGCCCACTGTCCCCAAATGATGGCCTGTATTGCTAAAACTGGCCAGCTGCCTCCACCCTGAATAAATATCTGGATAATAGAGCTTTTGTCCAAACCTGACCTCCTCCAACCCCTTTGGAAGGCTGTTAAACAGAAACTCAAACTCCAAATGTTTAACCTTAAGGAGAACAACCTCCACAAAGCATATTTATTATGAAAAACACAATGTTTTATCCTAATATGTTATTATGTGGATGTTGCCTTTTTTGTTTCAGTCCTGTAGGATTCAAGTGCTTATTGTAGTTTACCTCTTTGAACTTGCAAGGTTTCTTTGCCTGCTTCCTTAGCCCAACATCTATACCAGAAGGACTGACAATAAATTGCAGAGAATTTCTGAAGGTGGCAAGTACAAAAAAAAAATCCAACCACAGCTGAAATAGAGACCCTCTGTCAGATCACATATGAATTTTCTAAATAAATGGTAACCATTCCAGAAGGCCAGAATATCTCTTCTGGTCATAAAAATCAAAGCCTAACCAAGAGACAACACAGACTTTTGGTTTCAGTATTGTGATTACTTTTGTAAAATGCCTTGTTGCCATTAGTTCCATTACTTCTCACCTAAGTATTAAATAGTTGTGCTACATTTGCCATACTAAGCCTTTCTGATTTACACTAGTCACATTAATTTAAAAGTAATAAACCCAAGAAGACAAAGTCACATCTCTTTTGTTCAGGAAATAAAACTGCCTTCAGCAATAGTCAATCCATATAGATTACTTAGTGGAAATCTAACCATAATCTCATTTTACTGCGTCTCCTAGAAAAGCTTCAACTCTAAAAGAAAATCAGCTCCCAGGGAACAAGACAACCAGTTCATGTAAGAATTTAAGAGACAATAGCATAAGTTAGAACATACACGGCTATGTGTGTATGTAGGTGTACAAAAGATATATGTACATGTCATATAGGCACTACTGTCACTTAAAGATGAAGGGGAAACTGTAACAAATGTGGGAACAAAATTACAAAAAAGATGTTTCATTGTACACACATTTGTTTATCTCAGTTAAAGCTGTTCTTGAAACTCGAAGGAAATCCTTGTTATTACAAAAGCCAAAAAAGGAAACACTGTAAGTTCAAATACAAGGCAAAATTAACAATTAAAAAAAATTGATTAAACATATTTAAAGATAAGAAGTAAGGAAATTATAAGTTCTTTTCCATCCAATTTTACCAAAAGGAAGCAGAATTGAGATACTTGAAATGTCAGTAAGTTAAGTAGATGTATGAAAAAGAAGTTGAACAGATGTATGAAAAACATCAGTAACTTAGAGATCGAAACAGGATGATGGAAAACAATGAGGTTTTTCTCTTCTTTCCCCCCACAATTAGAATTCAGCAACAATATGTAATGAGTGCTGGATCAAATTATTATTTTGACTCTTAATACCATAAATTCCCGGAAATCCAAAGTTTACATAAAGTAGAGCTAAGAAGAGTTTGAAACTTAACTATCTGGTCTTCCTCAGTGAGGAGAAAATGGAGGGGGGAGGCATTTTATTTTCTGATAAGGTGGTTTTACTCTCTCCCTTTTCAAAATCCTCAACAACTAACCACACGCACCATTAGCAACACCTCTCCAAGTCTGGAAGCCTGGGAAAGTGCCAAGAAGATTTGTTTCCTCTTGCGATCATCTCATCCCATTCAAACCCAGACTCAGCAAGGCATTTCATACTCGAGGTTAAATTTCAGTTTAAACAGTTGCCATTAAAGAAATGCAACTATTCCCTGTCCAATTTTTTACTGTGTCCACAGGGAGGAAATCACATATTTTAAGGATACAGAAAAGCATGGAAGTCTTCTTTAAAAAGACAGCAGGAGCAGGCAAGAGTACAGAAACTGCCCATCCTTTGGATGTACCCTCCAAAGGTATCCACCATCACACAAGAAACAGAAGATACAGAAGGACCTAAGTGTCAGTAGTGTCAATACTCAAACTATGGTTATCAAGTTCACAGCCTTATTAATCTGGGCAAAACTGAAGCTGCTAAGGCTTAATAACATGTTTTAATTACATTCACTTGGGAAAGTAATAGTGCCTCACTTACTAAGATTGGATAAATAATATTCATTGCACGTTTGGTTAGAAAAGCCAATTTTTCTGATACTGTGTGGTTGTAGGTTGAAAAAATTATGGCTTTAATCAGAGCAATGATTTTTTTTGTTTCTCTCTTGTAGTGCAACCTCCCTGGATAACCCACACCTCTGACCCACTCAGAGGCTCAGGAATGGGATGGGGAGGAAACTGCCCTTAGTTAGAGCTCTGCTACTGACACTGCAGTGTTTGAGACACAAGCAATTTAGAGCAACTCATCTTCAAAGTCAGCCACAAAATAAGACAGTTTTGATCATTTTCAGGTCGTGTGAAGCTACTCACTCCAAGGGAGAAGAGCCGGCACAGGTGGCAGGTTCAGTACTGTGTGACACACAGGATGGTATTTACATTTTCATACAGACACCAAATAAATAAAAGAGACCCATTTTAAAAGTGTCTCTGTTATGTTTCCAGACCTGAGAAAGGAAAAATATACTGTCTTTTTTGATCCTGATTGTTTAAAAAAAAAATAAATCCACATGCTTTGCATTTTTTTATTTAAGATTATGTTTTTCTAAAAAAGGGAATATTTTCTGAGATCATTTATATAGAAAATATATTTTCATTGTCTAGATTTAAATGACAGAGTAACAGGGATGTTCTGTGGCCC
Source organism: Lophotriccus pileatus (assembly GCA_035583135.1). Classification (NCBI taxonomy): domain Eukaryota; kingdom Metazoa; phylum Chordata; class Aves; order Passeriformes; family Tyrannidae; genus Lophotriccus; species Lophotriccus pileatus. Next base: position 12,627,994 of record JAWWES010000081.1, on the reverse strand, counting down.
ATCTGAGGCTGAAAACAGAGGGTGTTCTCAGAGGGCCCTGGGAGTCACCCTGCACCCACAGCTGAGTGCTGGCCACATCACAAGGGGTTGTTGGGAATGGGGCTCAAAAACACCTCTTCTAAGCAGAAGACCAGGACCCCCAACCAAGTGTTTGCTCACGGGTCCCTCCATTGAATGATATGGGCCTGGAGACCGCAGAGCATGTCCTGATCCTAGAGGCCACATGTAAGGCAGCACACCTGCAGCAGCCCCGCCAGCCTGTGAGGGATGAGGAAAGACCCTTGGCATTATGAGAGCTTCCTTGCTTTTATCCATTTATTTGCTTGACTCAATATTATCTTGAGAGCACATTTGAATTTAATTTCCTTCGGTTTTAACATGCACATCTTTTAAAAGAAAATCACATTTAGAAAAAGCCCGCTGTATCTGGTGCCCACAGATAAGATCTCAGCTGAGCACACAAGACGGCTCTATTCATGACACCGTGGCTTTCCCCCCACCAAACATCAATACAATCTCCCTGCAAGTGTTTGATACACTCCCACCACCAGCGTGGCTGTCGCTGAACCTGTGCAAGGTCAGTAAATAACCTCCAAGTAATATCCTGCCCGGGCAGGAAGCCGCCAGGAGGCAGAGCCTGGATAATGGAGAACCCACCCAGCCAGCATCCTTAAAGATGTTCCGGGGTGTACACACTCCATTATTGTGAGTGGCATGAGGATGGAAGCACAGACACCCAACAAAGCAGTATCTAATAAAAGCAGTGGTCAAGAGTCAGAAAGAGTGGCAGCAGAGACAAAAGCCACCCGAAACAAACATTCTGCATGTGGGCAGAAATCCATTTGGCATGCTTAGGTTTTTTTATGCTTTTATATCGTTGCCTGGGATGCACTCCTTGTTCCTTATGAAAAGAAGAAATATTTAAGCTTATTACATTTCTAGTTGTCAGAATACACAACAGAATGTTCTGGACTATAGATTTAGGTCCTCCAAAACGTTTTGATTCATTAAGCCTCAAAGAGAAGCATTTGTACAATCCATTCTAGACAAAAATTCAAAGATATCATGTGAAAGAAGTCAAGACCTGTCAGCTCATGCTGAGAAGCTGAAACAGAGGCGATTCTCTTATTATACACTCTTTTAAATATTTTCTTCCTCCAAATTGTAAGCCCTGTAAAAGCATTTTTTTCATAACAATACCCCACTATAAATGCCCCACATATAAAATATGTTTTAAATACTTAACTTTAAATATTTAAACACACATATATATACACACATACACAAGTGAGGTTTTTCATAAATCACTACAGTTCCAAATTTTTTTAATGTCTCACACAACAGACAGATGCACAAACCATTTTTCTATTGCTGTACAACCTCAAGTATAATAAGTCTTTATGGCCTGAAATATGAGCTTTTAACAACATCTGTGCAGTTAGAAAGTATAACTCAGCTTCCTAATCACTGTAGGGAATAAGAGTCTTTTCAAAAGTACTACCTATTGTAAATACATATTAGTGGCACAATGTTAAAATGATTATATTTTTATTTAATTACAATCCACTCTACATGGCAGTTCACATAGCCTAGATCACAATTAATCTTGATTAGTGAAACCTGCAGCATAGTACTGCTCAGAGTAATCAGGATGATTACACAACATATGATCTTTATGTTTCTGTTTTGTCTCCACAGTGGTTATCAGATACTTATCAGTTTTCTAGCCCGGAAGAAAGTTTAGACAGGATGGCAGCACGGGAACGAGCTAACCTGAATGCATTTCACTTGGGCTGCAGAAAAGCCATAAAACCAAACAGATTGGGCTTGCGCGGCTTTTGACTTTTACGTTTCTTGGAAAACCTGCACTGATGGAACCTACAGAAATTGATTCTTTAGAAAGAACAGCAACTTTTCAATTTAGATCATACTTTCCCCTAAGGATCATCAGTTGCTGGGGACATGTTCATTATATTTGCCTCTTATGCGAAGTACAGCAGACTTTTGCTCATAATGGCTCAAACTGATGCTTATGACAGTAGGGCAGATAAAAGAAAGAAATCTTTTCAAAGCAGAGGAAGAGAGGGCAGAGACCTGAACCACGTAATAAAAGGTCCTGAGCAAGAAGAGTAAAGAACTGGAACTACAGAGATAAAAGAGCCAAGACAAAAAAGGCAAGATGGAAGAGGCTGGAAGAGAGTAAATGAAATACATGCAATTCAGTAGAAAGGGGCAGAAAATTCTTCACCAGACAACACTCATGCTCTCCCGTAGTCAGTAACTGAAAACATTCCTCTTATGTACAGCACTGATTAAACACGTGGATTATCTCCTGTTTACCTGCATGCAAAGTGAGACTGAGGGAAATACTCTACTTCTATGTGTTACAGCATTAGCAGAGCTGTGGGCAGCAGAACTAAGCTCTCCATAACCAGCTGAAGTTAAATGTGGTTTCCAGTTTGCATTTCAAAGCCATGCGAAATCACATTCAAGGAGGAAAAGACTTATAAACTACTATATGGAAACTTAAAATGTACATATAAAGCTTTAATTCAAGCATTGTTTCATGTGAAGTGCTTCATTTGGTTACTTAATTATTTTAATCTTATTCTGTAATTACTAACATTCTACATGAGCACCTATTGTTAAATTACACATACCGGTAGAGATTTTTGAGACTGTGTGAATGAGGCAAACAAATAATAAAAGCAGGGGGAAAAGACTAATTTTGCCAAAATCTGAAGACACATACATATGTCATGTATTATAAAAGAGAAATACAAATACCTGTTCTTGAAATCAGAGAATAAATTTATATCCTAGGTGTGCAATGCCTCAATAAAATTCTGTGTTATTTTTAAACATAGCCTGACAATAAAACAGCACTAAAAGCATCTTCTTTCCTGCCCTTACCTGAACTTCAGAACTTCCAGTAGGACATGTCACAATTATGATCTAATCAGCAGGGTCAATGAGAGCCACTGACCATGACATGGAAGGAAACGTTTCAGTGGTTATACAATGACACCTTAACGCACTTCTCATTAATCAATTAAAGCCATTAGCAAGCGTCTGAAGAAGCAAGATTTGCAACAACTCTGCAATTAGGCAGCTAACTACAACTGTCAGTGTGGGAAAATAAATAAATAAAACAAAACAAGAAAGAATGAACAAAAAAACAACCACCTAAGGAAATAGGGAAAGAATTAAAAATCACAGAAAAACAATTACTCCACAGATGTTCAAGTCCTAAGCAGCCTGGTAACTTAAAGCTATGTAACTGTGTTACTGTGTTAACAATTTCAAGTTCCTCGAGAAACTGCTGTAGTGGTGTCACTGCAGGTAACATAAAACAGATGTTAAAAGTTTTACTCATAAATGCATTATACATTATGTACATTCCCTGAAATTTCATTTTTATAAATTTAACCAGTCACAGTATGTCATTTAGCTTTGCTTAATTTTTAGAACTTTTTTGACTCCCATCCTACCAGGAAGAACACTTTTATCCACATAGGGAATTCCATGTGTAAACATAAATTCTTGCAGTAAAACAACCGTTCCATTAGATAGTATAGTCAAGATCTGTACATATAAAAAAAGAAACCAAAATATAGAAGACTTTAACAGTTTATTCACTTTTTATCATTTTGCTAATCCTCATTTGTCTACAAGTTAATCAATTGATTCATGTTAATTACATAATTAGAATGAAAACTCCTCTGACCAGGAACTTCAGTTCTGTAAAGTGCTGATCTCATTGACTGTGTCCTATAAATGATAATGACAGAGCTTAACTATGAACAGTGTCATTAGAACAACAGAATACTGTGCTCTTCTGGGAATATAGATATCACAGTCAGTATATTACATGTTAAATATTGCAATAAATACACCCTCCAGAAAGCAGCCATTTCATACATTTTTACAAACCTCACTGACCTCTCTAATAATACAGAAGGTTTCTTTATCCTAGCAGTCAAGCCAACATTTCTCAACCTCTGCTGCACTTACTGGGATTTCCCACTAGCACAGCCTACACAATCTCCAATCAATAAACTAGAATCCAATGTAAAAATTACAGTTGAAGTGTGGGATATTGTCAGAGACAGCAAGACAGCAGTTCTCCTCACTGTGTCTAAGTAGCTACACAAAAAGCACACACACTCAGGCACTTACAACTAATACTACTACTATTACCACAGCTCCCAGTTTGCTAAACTAAGAAATATCACAATGGATGTTTTGAAAGGAAAAGTTTTCTTCATGTCAAACTTGAATTCAAGATCCGCAAACACCCATATACAAGATTTCCTCGTCTTAATGTGCTTTGTGAAAGAGTGCAGCCAAACAGAACCTTTGCAACAGAAGCACTAACTTCTATGTTAATTTGATCCACACTGCTAAAAAGTCATATTGCTCCAGAACGCAGCATGCAAGACTGCTGCTCATCTTCCTCTTAAAGCTGCTCTGCATGGCACTCTCCTGCTGCTGCCCATCTCATCATAAACTACATTTTAGCTCCTATTGAGTTGCAGCAAATTGTCCCTTGGGATCCTCCATCTGCCACAGTAGATCTGTGACAAATTCAAGTATTTGAATTGGCTAATGGCATAAATCATTGCACTCTCTGATCAAGACTAAAACTCTCTGATCCTTCATAATTGAATCATTTATCCTATTTTGCTTATTCATAAAATATGAAAATACAAGCTATTCCCACAGATGATGTTTATATGGCTTCTCACTGATCAATGAGTTTTCAATTTAAATTATACTAGACTGAAATAATTTTTCTTAGTGTTGTCAGTGCTTCTGAACAAGTGTAGTAAAGATGAAGAGTGAGTTTTAGAAAACCAGAAACACCATCCAGTACCAGCTACAAAATTTTAGGAATGTCCAAAATGTCCCAAATCCCTAGTAAGGAAAAGCAGATAGTCCTATTCTCCAAGTAGTAGCACTTTTCTGTACATCTTCCCATGTGTTTTCTTTGTTCTTTCAATGTTAATCAAAAATCCCATGCAAAGATACCAATTTTCACCCTGGTACCCTAAGGCAAAACCTGCTGTTTTTCTCACATTCTTAAAAGAATACCTAACCTTTTCCCAAGGGCAGAATTTTGCTGCTCCGTTATTTTTGCCAACTTCTGAATTGAAAGATGCTCCCCCTTGTTCATGTGGCTGGGTAGGAAAGGCACACAGCCAACTGAAATGAAAATATATCCACACCCACCTCAAAATAAACAAGCCATGGCATGGATAAAAAGAAGAAAGGAAAAAAACACGTCCAGAAAACTAGGGGGTTTTTTTCTGTTAAATTTAGATTCTGTTAATTCAATGTCTTCTAAAAATTGAAGCAATAAATACAAAGCAAAAAGTTATTAATAAATCTTATTGTTGAAAAAGAAGGTGGCCCAACACTTAGGAAGCTACTTTGGCACTTAAGAGTGCAGTAAGGTCAGGAGTTTTGGGCTGTGATTTGCAGACCTGATCCGTGGCACCCAGGTTAGTTCAAACATCCATGCTCAGCACTGAGGCCGGTTGGCTTCCCACTGAAGCAGGTAAGTCCTTAGACAGATCCTTCTGCTGGCCATGGAATTAACAGAGACAGTCATTTCCTAATGAGTAGCAATAACAGAAATTAAAGGACTTTCTACAGTGATTGGCTGACCTTTCATTAGCGCTCCAGTTGCAAACCTGTAACAAAAAAATTTCATTACCCAGCTGGGTTACTATAAAAACACGTGTCACAAAAGACCAGATGACACCAAAAGAAGGAACTAAAAGTGTACATACCCCTAATAATAGGAAGAAATATGCATGTATTTCATGCTCAGCATCTCAGGTGACTCATAAATCTTAGTATTAGGCCACCTGCTCAGCTCTCATCTCCACTAATTCAGTCCTTATGTTGAATTATGCTCCTTAGTTATTTTTGTAAACATGGTACCAAAATTTTGTCCAAAATGCTGTATCACTCCTGTTGTATGCATTTCCCAGTCTGGAGGAAATGCTACAGGACATGTGGTTACTGCTGTGCCCCAGCAGAATCAAAGGAGGAACACGAATCTCCACCTTCTGCTGGAGGTTCAGACACATGTCCCACCAAAGCTAGGCTAGACTGTCTGCTGCATTAACGTAACTAACAGCTCCAACACCCTGCGTGCCAAAGGAAATGCAGCAGTCAACTCGTTCCTGTCAAAAGTTTATGAGGCTAGACAGTCACACTTATGACGCTTGATTACAGGAGCCAGCAGGAGGACAAATAAATTTGGCTGCAAATATGGAGCTCGATTAAAAGCAAATCCATTTAAGACTGCCAAACATACCAAGAGTATGTAACATTTTGTGGAGTGGCAGACACTGTTATAAATTCTCTAGCCTCCTCAGAGAAAGTGATTCTTTGTCAAAGAGGATTTTGTTGGGTTCTTTAGAGATCACTGCCAGAGTATACTACTATCATGGCCCAAGCCAGTCATAATGCTGGTCTATTTATCATCTTATTTTTATTTGCACATTAATTACTAATATCAGGCAGTTTTCGTTGTAGAGTTTTGTAGAGCTTTTTGGTCTTCCTTTGTAGTTTTTCAGAAGAACCTCCAGTTTCCTGGTGGTTGTGAAAGCTTCAAGATGCCTGCAGTAATGTAACAACCTCAGAAGAGAAAGTGAGAGAAAAGAAAGAAACTGTTGCCTTCTCCACTGAGGAAATTAATTTTAGCAGAGCCACAAAAACATTCCTCCTTTGCCCAGCTTAGATGCTTCCAAATTTTCCCAATGACCTTGCCTAGATTAAATTTACTGTCAAGCAATCTTATCTTCTAAATCAGCAAATTGGATGAGTGACACCTTGAGCTGGGAAGCAGAATTTTCACACACACAATTTGGACCAAAAAACTTTCCAAATTCTATTCAATTAAGCTAACTACTTGCTACATCCAAAACTTCTTTCAGAAGACTATTTCAGAAAAGATCATAATTTCCTACAAAACCCAAGCTGAGACACTGCTTTTAAACTACTACAAAATCCTTATATATACATATAAATAAATAAAGATACACTCTCAAAACAGCAGCAACAAAAGGGATACTTGATTGTAAAAGGAGAACACAAAATTGCTTAGAGGTTAACTTCATCCCCAGTTCAGTATCTACATCTGAAAAGGTGTAGAAAGAACTCAGTGGTATCACCAGCATGAAACTTAAACTACAAAGAAATAAAACCAATCTGACCCAAGCTATAGGAAGGAGCATGTCCCCAGAGGGGCTGCCCTTTTATTTCTCCTTATAACTGGTCCATATTTTTTCTTAAGCAAGGTTAATAATGGAAATAATGGAAATAATGGAAATAATATGGAAGGTTTGCATAGATATTGAATACGTGTTCCTGTGCAAAGAGCAGCAGCTGGAAGTCACTGTCTCTGTAAAGGCTGCCGATGACATGAATTTTGCCAGCATCTGAGATTCTCAAGGTGCTTTCTGCCTTATGTGTGTTAAAAGACTGCAGGCAGCATGGTTGAAGTCCCTGTGGGACCTATTTGGATAATCAGTCATAGTAGGATTGTGGTTTGAAACACACAACTACTGCTGAATGTCAAAATTTTTTTCATTGTTGTTTACATATTCATCTTAGAACTGTGGATATTCACTGAAGACTGCAGAATCACACCACAGCATTAACAGTTATAAGAAATAAGTTTCAGTAACATAGTAATACATCTTTTTCTATAAATCCCATTCATATCTTGTATGTATCTAATACACAGAAAACAAGCAGAATGCTATTTACCACTGGTGTCACGTATGAAACATTTTCAATTTATTTTCCCAACAGTAGGTGTTAAAATTATATTCCTGTTCTTATCCACACCTTAGTATGAAAAGGTTAAACTAGTATGGTTTCTCATCAATTTTATTGGGAAAAGCCCAACATTGTGGCCACTTTCCATAAATACAGCACAAATTAAGGGGGTTTCTTTTGTTTACCCAATTTGGGAAATGGACCAGAAAAGTGATACAAGTTATACCACTGATTGAGGAGGAGTTGGCAATTTCTGTTTTACTATTTAAAAATGTTCTGATTACTGACAAAAGCTGAAAGGAAATGACAAAGAAGCACCTTCTCTGTGTGAGTCCCTGGTGCCACGCAGGTGAGCACTGCTCAGACCACATGATGAGCTGCTGCCTGTTCCCAGTCCTTGTCCTTTTATTTTTTGAACAGAGAATGCACTTTGATGGAAAAGCAAACGCCTTTTCACTTTCAAGATCCCTAAGTCAGCTCCATCATACATGCACACTTTTCTCTACCATGCACAAAACCACTGTTGGAGGCAAAACTGACATTTACTTTGCTGAGGGGCTGGAGGATGGAGGATTAAAAAAACAAACCAAAACAAAAAACCAAACCAAAACAACAACAAAAACACATGAAACTGGCCAAACCAAAATCTTTCTATTCTGAAGACATCAAGGCACCAAATTCTTTCACAGAAAGAAGGCATAAGCTCTGCAAATTGTGTCAGTTCACTGTGAGGAAGATCAGGTGTTTGTACCTGCTTAGCAGCAGTTATTTACATCAGAAATACCTGTGCCAGGAATCCCAAACTGCGCGTGCACAGCAACACCTGAAACATTACAAACTGAAAAATCCTTTAGCACAGGCCCAACACACAATGACACTCCCTGGATATAGAGCCTCTTACAGACAGCAAACTCTTGTCTTTAACAATGATTTACATAAAGCCTTTCTCTGCCCATGCAGACATCTGCATAAATGCATTACCTCAGTCACCTCATCTTTACAGAAACAATCATGAATATTTCAAGATGACAATTCAAAAAGGATACTTTGTATCCTGGTCAAAGGGAAATTTGTGCTAAGGTGTAGTCTAGCAGTAAAATATTGACCTTACTGACTTATGGGTAGTTACTACCTTAATGTTGGCCTGATTAGCCCAGTTCATCTTCAGAAGATCCAAATGGAAGGGAGCATGCAATATTCAGACGGGGCATAACAGTTTATAGCTATTACAGTTGGAGAGAAGAAACACTGAAGACATGGTGGGAACTGACAGTTTGCTACATACTTTTTTAAACTCTGGCCACAAATTTTAACCCAGTACTACTCCACTGCACTCCAGCTTTTGACTTTGCCTCATTACCCTCCAGAGAAATGAACAAAGACAACATCAGATTCACACCAACAATGCTGTTTTCAAACCCTCTACTTCGAAGTATCAGTACTTCTGCTCTAATCATGGCTGTACACACCTGCCTTTTGGTACCTGTTTCCCTCAACAGGGGAGGGAGTTTGAGACTTTCATCTCCAATCTCGCTGGCTACAACCTCCTATCCGGCCACTGGGACCCTGCCCCAGGAGGTTACTTTGAACTACAGATTGTATCTGAATTTCTGACTCCCTGCCAAAGCTGGAGCCACAATTCTTTGTCCAGGGAGGGCCAGATCAATCCCTTTGCTAATCACCTTCGCCCCAGATGCTTCTTTGGGAGTGAGGCATACTCAAAAAACGTCACTACATTGTGCAGGAGGAATACACAAATACCACTGACCACTACATGTCCTGCCACCCTCAGGGCACTCTTTGGAGAGGTTTTCTGGCTTTCAAAATATGGTACTGTGAATCATGACTGAACGGGAATACAACTGAAAAGCCACAGAACCATACAAAGTCATGTAACTAATGATACTGTTCCCATTTCTGGCATCCACCAAAATTGTCACAAATACAGGCATGATTTATTGTAAGGCTCACCCTGCTGAGTTTCCAGTTTACTTCACCTCAGTCTCATCTCAGTGCAACCACAAAAAACATTTGCAAACTGACAAAGGGTCAGCATAAAATGAGAATATATTTTGGGACAAGGCTCTATTTGCTGGTCCAACAACAGATGACTCCTGGTATAAACTTCACAACCATCATTTCCACCCTGCAATATCTTGGGTTAAATTAACTCTTCCTTTCTATAATTTCTTGAATGAAATTGAAGTTCCTTCTCATTCCATCTAAGCATGCAGCAACAATCTAACTCCACCTGCTTTTCTCTGCTAATCAACTTCCAGTGTCTCCCATGCCTATGCAGTGATAGAGCTGCAGTGGATGCAAAATTGCAAACATCTGTTGGCATTATTTCCATAATAAGATTATACAAGCCCTTGAAGAACCAAGATCAAGTGAAAAATCCAGAAGAATCAAAAGCCTCATTAGCTTTCTGGTTAATCAGAATCGGAAGTCTTTACAAGAAGGGTGACTTTCAAGACTTCTCCAAGGACTGGTTATCACAGCTATAATTAGCAATTGGTAGTAGGAAAACAAAAAGCTTTAAATCAGCATTTTTCAGAAGCTCTGTGAGTGGTTTAGTTTGTTTGAAAACGGAAAACATTGTCAAAGAGCAGATGATGAGGACTGCTACTGATCCCCCCATGACAGTGGCAGAGTAGAGGTACACAGTCCAGGGGGAAAACAGCAGCAAAAAGTTACTCTGCTGCCACACAGCTTAAAAAGCGTACTGCAATGATGAAGGGAACAAGAGAAAACATACAGAGTTGGAAAATAGATGGAGCTTACAGCTGATTTCCATGCTGCCTTCAGGAAGTCACAAAAGAAACAGGAAAGCCACGCTCCTTTTTGTCTTCATCTTGGGGCCTGTAAGTGCAAGATGTGAGCTCTGGGAAGGTGTAAACATTTGTGCTACGGAAGAGCACTGACACACCTGGCTTTTGCGGGATGGAAGGAGTGAAACAATTTGGAGGGAGGAGGAGGCACATCTACAGAAGTGATCATTTGGATAAATCTTGATAAGTAATACTAAAGAGCAGTGAATTCTGGGTATATGATACATTTCTTAAGGCTATTCAAGTTTCTTTGAAATCTTGTAATCACCTCCACTTTCTACTTTGACAAAAAAAAGATCTTCCTTAACATTCAGAGTGCTTAATTTCAAAGCTAATGCAGGCACAAGAACTTCCTAATCATAATATTAATATTTTCAGTACTACATTTTGATAAGTTGCATTAAAATGTCTCAACCACAAACTTACAGTGACCTCTGCTGAACAGTTAGTGCATCTTCCATGCAGACTGAAAATGGAGCTACTACACTGCCAATCCCAGCACTTGCAAATTCACAGCACAAGCAGCATTTTGAAAGGAATATCACTGAGCTACAAAGCCCAGAGCTCTATTTGATATGAAACAGATGAAATTTTATGCAGAATATCAGAAGGAATCTTCTGATAACCCAAAACAAAAAGATTAGCTTTCCCCAAAGCTCTACATAGTCACTTTGTGAGCTATCTAATGCTATTTGCTACAGCAATTTCAACTATTCACTAATGGATTACACTTATTTCAGTAAATTAAACAACACCCTGCTTTTGCTTCCAGTATCTAAATAATGACTGCGGTGAGAGCAGCACTGGCGACAGAGCACTAAGAATACTTTGATTTTATAAATGAGAAAACTCAGAAATCTCTGTCTGACGTGGTTTTAAAACTATTTCTCAAAATCCTCTTCTTAGCCTAGGTGTAATTGCCCAGACCAGCCTTGCCAACACTGAACAGCTGCTTCTCTCCAGCTGTGACTCCCAGCAGAGCAGGGCAAGCAGAGAGCAGCCCTGGGCATCCTGGCATCAGCCCGGCTCCACGGGGCACGGCAGTGACTGTGGGAAGGGGATTGCCTCTCCCACCTTCTCCCTGTGCAGTCTCCCGCACTGCCCAGTATGAGGGTGAAGCCCAACCACAACCTCAAGCCACAGGTCTCTCTATCCAGGGGTAAAGGATAAAAAAGAACAAGTTCAACAAAAATTAAGAACTGCTTCTGGTCTCTGTTTCTGAGGCTGTGTAGGAATAATATCACTTCTGCCCCAGAGCATTTTCTGAGGACCCAGAAAGAACACGAAAGGGGTCTTAGTGCACTCAGCCACACAGGAGTGTAGAAAAAGTCGTTCCTTTTTGCATGCATTTTTTTTTTAAAAAATATATATGTATCTCCCATGAAGATACTGGGGCTCCCTCCTGAAGAGAGAGGTCATTACAAACCCCTTTTTGGTTTGAATAAACAGTGGCTTTGTTACTACACCGCTTTTTTTATGAAATACAGAGAAGGACCTGTACACAGAGACACGATACATTTTATTCAAAGACAGAAAAACTAAATGCATTGAAAATATATTCTTATAGCTTATATAAATTTGAATGCTTTTTGGTATTTACACACTTAACATTTTTTAAATTCAAATGTAATTTTCAAATTGACAATATTCTCCCTTAGAAATCTGCACCGGAATCACTGATGGATTTAGATCCTTAAAAAGCCAGAGAGTTTAAGTAAGGCTAGAATGCATATAAGCACAGAGCAGATCTGTCCTGGTAATACAATTACAAACAGCTACATGAACATGGACCTACAAATACATATACATACACACACACACACATATATATATAACTACATCACTAAATGATAACTAAGGCTCTTATTTGAAAAAAAAATACAAAATTATGTATCAAACCTGATACCATTTCTATAAGCCACCAGTGAAGGAAAATATAGCATGCATTGACAGTATTGCCATCAACTGCCAATTTACAAAATGAACAGCACTTTGCACTCCCCAGTCATCACTGCTCCGAACTTTCCTTGTGCCAATAGAGGATATCAAAAACTAGGACACCCCCACCAAGGAGTGTTGCCAAACCAGCACAGCCCATCAGCTGGAGAGGAGAAGACAGCCCACACCTCCCTCCTTTTCTCCAGCGTAGTAGAAGACTGCAGTTCTGAATACAGAATGGGAAGAAAGAGCTCATTTGCTTGTTTCTGCCAACAGAAAACACACACTTTGCATTTATCAATGTTTACCAATATCAAGTCGTTATCACTATTTACAAGAGCCATTTAATCCACATGTGCACCCCCATATGATTTTACTTGAACAGTATCCAGTCAAATATACCATATTAAACTGTGAGACCAATAGAAATAGTGTCTATATTGCTTTTAAGTTATTACACATAAAACTGGACTAGTTGAAAGTCCATCTCAAATTGCATTACCTGACATGTTACCAAGCAAGTAATTTGCATGTTGTGCCACCAAACATTAATCCTTCCCTAAGAGAGGTTCAAATAATTCTGTTCATTTAGACACAATGGCTTCAATATCAAAGCTACCAGAGAGCACCTCTTCAGTGCCCTATGGATCTAAAGCCATGAAGACTCGTGGGACTCCAGATTTTATTATCTGACATAATCTAACTAAGTTTCTGTTTGTGACTAGAACAAGACTTTTTATTTTAATCTTAAATAGCAGAAGAATTGTGAGATAAGAAATAGAGCAACAGCTAGGGTAGTTCCAAGTTGTGTACGAGCCACAAACTGACCATTTCAAAACAGTATGTCAAAAAAAGATTCACATGAAATTGGAGGTGAATGAAGATACACTCAGGTCCTAACTAAAATTTGATGGTTTTCAGTCTTGAACATTTCATCAAATTCTGGTGATTTTAATCTCAAGTTTCACGACACAGGTTTTAGCTGAAACCTTGAGTGCTTCAGTTAATGAAGACACGTTCTCATGCAGTATCAGAAGAATGATACTCGCATGATGAACTTTGAACAAATTCCAAGGATTTCTAAAATTGAATTTCTCGAATTTTCAGCACTCAAATCATGATCTTTGTACATTAAGGGAGAGCAGAACTGAAGCTCCCATGATGTAGCACAGAACTAAAGCACAGATTTAACTTTCATTATCTTTAAGCAGAACTAAAGCTCTAAGACAACAGACACCAAGTTCCTCCAATTATTTCTATACAGACCTATGTCAAGCTTTGTAATTCTGACAGTTCTATCTCTGATATTAAATACAAGGTTGTGGCTGCAAACCAATCCTAAATGTACCCTGTTGCACCCATTTAACAGTATTTGTATAGTATAAAATGATATCATATACCATTAGAATGTATATCACATGCGACTGCTCAATTGTTGACTCAACAGTATGATGGTAACTTACAAATATTTTATGGTATTTTACAGTGACTATAAAACCACAATATGATTTCCTTATTTTTATGACTCTAAATAAAACTCAGATTTGTTTTAAGCAAATTAAAGTGATGCTCCCACAGGAAAATACATCTTTAGTTTTTACAACATTCCATAACACACAAGATGTACAGAGGGTTTATTTAGCTTCAGAAGCATATTCTGACATCATAAAATTGCCCATCTTTGGCAGTTGTGAGTGACTGGAATTAACTTACTTACTTGGAATTAACATAATAACTTAACCAGATGGTATGAGAGTTACAGTTGATTAGATCAATGACAATAATGTCACCAAGTCTGAGCACCTGACCTTGGCAAAACAAATACTGCAATATTTACAGTTAAGAGGCACACAAATCTGTGAAGAATGGCTGTTGGTAAATTGTCTGAACACAGAATTCCTCATTAAGAGAACATGCTACTAGAGAAACTGAATGTTATCTTGTCACCTATTCTATAAAGCTTCCTCCTTCATGAAAAATACTTTTAATATGCGTTCCAACCAGCATTCATTTACATATATGTATTAATTTTCTCTTTTATTGGTTCATTTGTAGATTTAGTAGACACGTAGATAATTGAAATTTTATATAGCACACTAAGCAGAATGTAGGTCATGCACCAATTTTAACATTTTTATAAACCAAAATTACAGCTAGGTAATATACATGCATCTTTTTATTTATTGCAAATAGTTAAAAAACATACTTCATTAATATATTTGTACCCTAAAGCTTTTTTGAATGTCCAAATAATTTCCCAATTGCATCTCAAAATTAAACTCTTTAGTTTTCATCTCTATACCCCAGGGCTTTACTGCACAACACAACATATTTTAATATGGTTAAGTGCTACTGATGTTGCAAAATGCTATTCCTTATTGAAAATGGTCATTAATATCACTTCATACCTCAGAGAATATGGTAGTAATTTGGCAATAAAACACACTATTATCATCGTCTTCTAATAACCTGAAAGTGTTGTAATCCTAGGGCCCTAAATGTGTTATGGAATATTATTAGAACAAGCACATTCTGGTCATTATTTAGATGGGAACATTTCCCATGTCTCTCATACCTCATTCAGTAATTGCACACTCCTGCTATAATTAAATCTGCCCATTTCAAATTGTCCATAATATTCTAAGGTTCATTTTCTGGTCCTGTGGGACACATCATAGACTCCATTTGGGGCATAACATACTTTTAATGATGTATTTTAAATTGTTTATTTTTATTTAAGCGACTGTCTGGAATAATAACTTGAAACATCCTGAATTAGAAAAAACATTTTAAAGTGAGGAAAATGAAAAAAGCAGCAGCAGCAGCTTCCTAAATATATAAAACAACAGTGAAATGTCTCTCTCTCCTTGGAGTCACTTTACCTACTTGTCCAGCACTAAAAGTACTGTCTTCCAGGGAAAAATGTTGCTTTGAGATGAGCAGCATTTACTGAAGACAGTCAGATTCATAGGAACATAAATGCTATCTCCAAGCCTTGGCCAGGAGCCTCCCTACCAGAGGCACATGGATGCAGCAGCCACCCAGTTCATTCCCTTCAATTTAGACCAAGATACTTAATATAGCAAAACAAAACCTGAGTGAAGGTCTTAAATGAAGAAAAACCTAAGGCTGCAACTCAGTGTATTTAAACAAACACCCAACCACGTCCAAATGCTAAGTGTTCACTGGGAATTAAAATTTGAAAATGAGTACATCTGAAAATGGACATATTGCAAAACTGGTGTTAATACCAGCATCTGCATGATCTGGTCAGTCTATGAGGCATCTCTGTCCTGCCCTGCCAGAGTCTGGGCAAGAACACCGAAGGAAATGTTGCTGCTTCCACATCTCAGCTGAAAGCAAGTGTTAAGCCATTTTCCTCTCATCTAAATAAATGCCCACACACAGGTCTCACGAGGGATCTGCACTGGATTTCGTGCACAAATAAACTGCAAAACTTGCACACACACAACAAATTGTGGGAATCCCAGCAGCAAACTGCATCCAGACTAAGCTAACAAGTGAGCCAGCTCATCCACTTGGCACCCTCAGCCGAACTGTGCAACACAAACCAAGGGTACACCTTACCAGAAAATCAAAACTCCTGAAAAGTGGCATCCAGGTTCATTATCTGTTGTGACAACATAAGGAAACAAAATGCATTTGTATTTAGAAAAATACCACTTAAAGTATTTTCCAATGGAACATGAAATATTTAAATCCATGACACATATAAAATACTGCCAGAAATAAAGAACTAGAAGGAAGATCCCTTAATCAATAACTACTGTGCTTAACAGAACTGTTTACTGAAACAGGAAACAAACCACTCCTTGTGCCTCTCTACAAGCATCTTTGGTGTTTTAAAATGCACAGAAAAAGAAGACCCAGCTGAAATACTTTTCACTACATTGCTGCCACATTAGAGATAACAAAAGCATTTCAGGGTTCAACAAAACTACTAAGAAAAAGAAAAATCTTCTTCAGCTACCTGCCAAGGTAGCTGAAAGCAAAAGCACCCAAGAGCAAAAATTCCAGGAAAAAGGGAGAATCAATTGATTGATAAGGACAGCTTTTAATATCTGAGAAGTTAATCTCACATACAAATAAGAACAACTGTGTTTAAAACATTAAATCATCATGGAGGAGACTGCAGTCAGAAGTCCCTATACTTGTGACATTTTCTGTACATTAATATTTTGCATTCCTATTACAGCTGATACTAGATATCCACTGAAAAAACCTTACTTACAGAGTCACTGAGTTACAGAAAGCCTATCTCCATGTTTACACACATGTGGATGAACAAAAGCTGGACAGAAGTCCCCAAATATAACACTTATACAAAGAGCAGAACATTTCCCTCCTTCTATGACGGGCTGCTCTACAGTTGCAGGGGGAAGTTCTATGTCACACCATCATACCCTCAGATATTTATTTAGACACTTTTGCAAATCTGCAGCTTTAATGGTTTGCACCAAGCAATTAACTTGCACTTGACACCACTAATGCTCGTGTACCCTGCTTTTCTGCTGACAACTAATTTAGAATTAAAGAAGAATTTTTAATTTTTAAACTGGCTGATTAAGGAGATAAAAATGTTATAAAATTAGCTTTGCAATGATACTGTTATCACCCAAAATGATTCGGAATTAGTAATCTTTGTACTCCAAAAATTCTAAAAATTCTAATTCTTTTTCCTTAATTTCAGATTCAAAGTAGATTCATAGATCTGATATGTCTCAAATGGTTGGAATAAAGGAAGAAGTAGAAAGAAGTGATTCAGAAATTAATAAAGGGTATCACTGGAAAATGTCTAGAAATCAAGATGGTTGAAGAGCCCTACCCTATAACAGCATCTCCCTAAAGAGAAAAGAGAACTTCAAATTTTCAAGTAATGATCCGATTTTAATAGCTTAGATCATACTGTATGCTGTAAAAGCTTGTAGCATTATGTGTTCCTTCTACAGATGTTAATCATATTTGAATCTTTTAGGACAAAATAGATACACTAGGTATTACAAATTGGCAGGCCAGATTCTTCCTAAACAATGTTTAAATATAACAAAGATTTCCAAATGACTAGGAAAAAAATAATCCATCAGTCAGTCATTTGTTGGTATTTGTAATATACTTTTTGTTCTCTATTGAACAAACACTACAAAAATGCATGCCATAAAACTATTTTATCCATCTTCATTTACACTGGCTTACATGTACCTGAATTAGTTACAGATTTTGCGATATTTTAATAGCAAGTAAAAAAAAAAACAAAAAAAAACCAAACAAACAAACACAAACAAAAAAAAACACTTAGTAAATTCAGATCTTTCATTTTCCTTAACATTTACTAATTTTCACTGCATATCTCAGTAAAAGACAGACAGGCAGAAATACAGCCTCATCTACCTTTCTGCATAACATCTACCTTTCAGCAAAACACTGCTGTTACTATTTTTAATCTTTCAGAAAAGTATTTGAAATCTACAAATTGACTTAAGTGATTACCCAGCCTTCCCAGCCATGGAGGCAAGGGAACCGAAAAGAACATCACAGAAAAAGCCCCTGAGTGTAATTAAAGAGACTGAACACAAGAGGTAGCTCGTGTCTCCACGTTCTTCCATTCTACTCTGAAACAGGAAAGCAAACAGAATGGCAAATACAGCTGCCACAAGAAAAGTGGCATCTTAAAAGCAAGATGCAAATGA
Source organism: Lophotriccus pileatus (assembly GCA_035583135.1). Classification (NCBI taxonomy): domain Eukaryota; kingdom Metazoa; phylum Chordata; class Aves; order Passeriformes; family Tyrannidae; genus Lophotriccus; species Lophotriccus pileatus. The sequence continues at coordinate 12,609,720 of JAWWES010000081.1, read as the reverse complement.
GGTTTTCTGGGTCCAAAGCATTCATAGGGAGCAATGAGTGGGTTATTCTCAGTGTACCTCTGTGGAAAGCACCTTGTTCACTCTGAATCATTTTATAACAAAGCCCTGAGTCCACAGAGAAAAGTTTGTTTTCATTCAGGCTGCTTCTTTTTTCCCCAATAAAAAGGAGTGTCGTCTGCTTCACATATAACCCCAGTGCTTTTGTGAAGATCATTATAACTCGCTGTATTTCTAGGCCATTTTTGTATGCTAAATACACCTTTTTGAAAGCACTATAATAATAATTATATTGAAGATTTAATTATAAATGCACAAGTTTTCATACTTGTTTTCAAATATGTTAATTAAAATCTGGCACAGTTGCAGTGAAAAAAATCAGCTAAAAGGAGTGTGATGTGTATAACATTATCAAGTAGACTATAATTATTACCTCTTCTTGATAAATATATTCAAAAAATTAATACTTCAACAGTGCACATCTAATCATTTTAATAATCCTTTAATACAATGGACAAATCCATCAAAATCTGAAGAGGTTCACTCACTGTTACATTTCTAAAAGTGCACACCAGGAGCTTCCTAATGCTTCCTAATGACAATAATTAAGCACCTGGCTACAACGACCTGTACCTGTCTGTAGTTCATTCTCAAATAGTTTCTCCCATTAATGACACCCATGCTGAGAACAGAATCTTCATTAAGAACAATAACTCTGGGCTGCAGAAGCCTGAAACGAGCAGAGCAGCTCCCTGCTGCCCTGACTGCCACCTCCCCGGCCGTGGCACATGCTCAGGTTTCAAACCAGGTGCTACAGAAAAGCTGTGAGAGCACCAAGCTTATGCTCACCGCCCATAGCAAACACGCTGCGAAAAGGGGGTTTTATAAAGAGCTTTTAGGCCTGCCTAAAAATATAGACCACGTTAATTGTCATACAATTTGAACACGTTACCTGTTATTTACACAACAAAGGGGCAGAAAATAACACCCAAGACCTTGCTAACGTCTTTCTTTGCAAAAAAAAGCAAAAAAAGCCTGTATGTCAATGCCACAGGTACAGTTCCTAACTCCACCAAGATACAGCTGCAGGTGAATTTTGGACAAGGAACCTCCCACAAACACTAGCAGGATTGAAGCTCTCTCCTGTGTGTGTGCACAAGGACACATACATAAATTTCAGATTAGGATCTGTTCTTTGGGGTTGCACTGTTAGGGCAGACTTGTCCCTGCAATGGCAGGATCCAGTTTTACCCACCATTCTTCAAACGTATGGATGCACTCAACGTAAAAGATCAAATTATGACCTATCAGTTAATCTTTACCACAAAACCAGTGCTAAGAAGTGTGCAAAATTCTCCACCTTGTATAAAAGCTGTTCTTATCAACAAGAGAATTTCCTCTGGAATAAATGGAGTGAGGGAGATTTTGGTAATTGCTACTGTAATGTATAATATTCAGTGCCATAACAAATCACAGCTTACTGTCATCTCAGTACCCAGTTCCCACTCAGAATCTTTCAGTAATAGATCTCAAAGCACTTACTGTTTTATGCTGAAAAGCAAACTATCTATACAAAAGTACTTAATGCACAGTATGCAGTGAACTCACATAAGATTTCTACAGTATAAAACTTACCAAAGCTTAAGAAACCACAGCTATACATATATATATATATATATATATATATAATTTTTCCTTAAAGGGGCAAATACTGGAACATAAAAGGGAAATAATGCACTATTAGTGCATATTTGAGATAAAATCCCCACAACACTTAGCTTTGCATTATGTTCTTGGGAAACACAAATGCAGCTAAACACTGTTCTAGTTCCTAATCCTTACTGAAAACAAAAATAAAAATAACATGACCTTAAGTTTCAATCCTGATTTACTTTCAGGGCTCATTAACTCCACATAAAAATATGCCATTATTAAAATTTTAAAAGGCAAAGAATATCATAAACTAGCATCCCTTTTATAATCTGTAAATCTATCATATTCTATATTGCTTTTTTCATCTACACATTTCAGGTGCTGTTGAAAACATCTGAAGCAATGATTCATTCCAACAATTTTTATTTAAATAACTGTAGTAGATTTAGTGAAATATTTAACCTAAGCAGCTCAACACACTCAAGTTTCAGCATAGCTGTAGCCACTCAATGGAAAATACAATTTTCCCAGTTTAATTGAGTGTACAGTACCTGTGACAGCCTTGACACTACCTGTGTGAAGTGCCACAGCGCTACCATGGAGAAGCAGGTTATTCACCTAATGCTCTTACCCACCTAACATCGTTAAATGCTGATGTTTATTTGACAAGACAAACTAGAGGAATCTAATCCTGGAACACACGGAGGTTGAAGCACCAAAGGAGATTAAATATCAACTAGGGCAGCTGGATACCATTTCATTTTGGCCTGAGCTCAACCAAAACAAAAGAGGCAACCTGACTGGAAAGCCAGCAGAAAAGGCCCAGAGTGACAAGAGCCTTTAGCCAGGGCTGCATCACCCCCCACTTAATTGCATGCTGTTAATGGAAACTGCTTTATTCCAGCTCTGCACGGGTTTCTTTGGCTCCTTTGCCAAAAGGGACAAAGGCAAGTAAGAGGAGCCACCGGGATGGCTGAGGCTGGGCGTGCTACCGGGAAGGGGTGTATGAGAGAATCAAACACACAGATAACAAGCATGCCCCTACAATTTAATGAATTCTGACAAACAACTTTGCAGCACTGGGTAAGATGTCGGGAGACTGTCAAAGTCAAGGGATTTAGGCATTCAGGCACCCAAGATACTTCTTTAAATTTGAGCTTTGACAACATCTGGACACAAGGCTTTTGCAGAGGCTAACTTTAGCTCCACTTCCTAATCTGCTTACACTCCCTTGGTGGTTGATAACCACAGAATGGTTCCACCAAAGCACAGCCCAGGGAGACCAAACTACAGCTGCTCCTCCAGTAGGATTCAGAGCCAAAACCTGCCTGTCAGCAGAGAATGAGGAGAGGAGCCTCACACTAGCTGCAGTCAACCTTCAGGAAGGGACATCACAGACTGTCGTGTCACTGTTGCATTTGCGAGCACCTGAACAAGGCAAAACAGACTGTCTGAAGAGGTTTTAATAGAATTTTTTAAATTATGAATATTAAGAATTGTTTTGACTACTACAGATGAGGCATTTATAAATCATAGATTCATAGAATGTTAAGGGGTTGGAATGGACCTTAAAGATCATACAGTGTCCCCCCCTCCCTGCCATATGCAGGGACACCTCCCACTGGACCAGGTGACCTTCTCATTGGGTCACCAATGCAATTACTCCAATATAATTCCCTAGACTATTTCAGATTTTTCCAAGCTTTAAAAAAAGAAAACTGAATTACTGTAGTCCTCTTTTATTATTCACTTAGACCTCACTGTAAATATCCTAGATAAAGAAGTACTCTACCTATCACATTATACACCAAATACAAACAAGTGCTCATATTTACACTCAGTAAATACATTTCCATGCTGTTACATCACTAGATGGCAGGACCATCTCTCCATCTTATCAACAACAATTACAATGCAGTACAAGTAGAAAAAAAAATTAAAATTGCTGTGAGAAAACTCACACCACTGCAAATAACATAAATTTAAAAGTACTATATAAATCAGTCACTTAATGAAAGTGTGATGAATATCATTCTATATTGCAAATCCACAGACAAGTAACGCCTTTACAGCATGTAAAATAGCTAGCTCTAGCCAGTTCAGCAGTACAATTTTAAAAAAGCAGAAAGTAAGATTTGTGTTTTTAAAGATAAACATATAATCTACCCATTCATTTATTGATGCTGATACAGAAAGCTAAATGTATCTCAGGTACCTTGACAAATAACTTTTTCTACAGAAAACCTACACAGCATTACAAAGCATCAAACTGTGACATAAAAGAAAAAGAATTACACAATCCTATGCTACTGAGCACAGAGACATTTTTGTTAAATTATAAATTGTAAGCACAAGATCTCCATCCTTAGTACTAACAGCTACCTCAAAGCTCATTACTTCACATATAAAATTGAAAAAAGGAGAAAAAAAAAAAAACCTCCAAACCCTCAGTATTTAACTGAACTCGGTTTCATCTGTCATTGTAATGCCCAACACAACTAGGCATGAAAGACTGTGGTAGACCCAGTCTCTAATACTAAAAAGCTTAGGATCATCCCTCAGTTTTGCCATCTCCTGCTTCCCTTTACAGCTCATTTATAGTTCTGTCTAAGAGCACAAACCTCAGTCATCTCTGAAAAGAACTGCTGGTGACCTTCTACTGTTGACAATAAAACCTTGGTATTTACCCTTCCCACTATTCCTATTTTTATTTTTTTCCTTAGCTACAGACAACTTTCTCCCTTATTTCATGGCTGTTAAATCTTCTTTAGAGCTTTTGGAGACAGACCTTATCAAACATCTTTCAGAAATCCAAGTGAGAAATATCAAATTTCATCCTAATTCCACCAGAGTACCCCCAAAAGATTTGTGAAATATGACTTATATTAACAAACATAGGAGTTAGAAAACACGTCAACCCTCCCCACAAGATCAGATTCATAAAAGCATCAGGACTTTAGAAGAGCAGTCAATTGCAAAGTCTTCCTTCATGTTTATTCCTTTGTCAATTCAGACCCCGCTCTTGCTTACAAGCAGTTGTATTGTATAACAAAATCCGAGCTGGCTGTGCCACATTCCTTCTCCTCATTACCAGGGTGTATCATACCAACAATTTCTCCAAAACAGACTTGCCCAGAATCACAGAGGATGTTTGTGACAGAGTCAAAACACAGCCAGCCACAGAAAGAGCGGAACATCAGTTTTCCCCAGAGGTCCTACAGTTGTTCTGCTGACTTCCAGTAAAGAGACTTGTCTATCCTCTCTCCTTCCACAGTTAGATCTCTGGCATTTCTTTATATTATGCTTATATTCTGTATTGGAATTCCTTTTTAAAAATCTAGAAACTTACTTTAATCAGCTCTTATCTTAAAAGTTTTTATTTAAAAAAAAAAAAATCCTGTCTTAATTCTGTCTACACTGAAGTTCATTATCATGTCACAAATTTACTGCTTCCAACCTTTTTCTATTAAATTAATTCACTGTGTTACAGATGTTGCTATTGATTTATCTACTGAACTAAACACATAATGAAGCAGAAGGTAAAACCAATAAAAAAACCTTATTGCTTTTTTTTCCTCTTCTTATTAATTTTGTCATGGTTCCAAGAATAATTCCCATAATAGCAACAGAAAGCCTTGTGCTTTTTCACTTCAGTCCCTCTGTAAAACCAGCTTTCTAGTAGTAGAATTAAGAAAATAAGCAGTGATGGAAAGATAAAGTCAAAAACAAATAGAAAGAACTTGAAAAATAAATAAAAATTACTTAAAAATTTAGGCCCCATTTTAGAATTTAATAAAACTATCATTTTTTAAAGGGACTTTTTTTTCTTCAGATTATCATTCCTACGTTACAAGTTTAGGATTATAACAAAGAAACTTGAATCAAAATCAGTAAGCCTAAAAGTATTTTTTTGTTTGATCAAAGCATGAGATACAGCTGCTTCATTTTAAGAATCCAACCCAAATGCTGATCTAAACAGTGTGAGCTAAGACAAGCAAGGTCCAAATATGCAACAGGTTTTCAATTTCAGGGTTTGAGAATCATGAAGTGTTTACTAAAATGCAGCAAAAGATTAATGTGTTAATCTCTGCAAGTTACCAAAACATAAATTCACTGAGTACATCAATACATACCTATCAGCTTCAAGAGTAATTTAAAAGTAGCCTATCTGGGCTCCATATCACCAGCCTGTTACATTTGGAAATGATTGAGAACAGGTAAGAGCAGTTTCAAATATTTATTTAACCTGGGTTCAATATCCATATAGGAGGTTCTGTGGAAATCTGAGGGAAAGCCCTGACCTTTCCATAGGATAAATGCAATACCTAGTTTCCCTCCCAATAAAATAAAGTGAGAATACATATATTAGCCTATTTTTTTTTATTTTGGCAGATGAAAATACAGTTAGCTTTTGGAAGCCATGAAAAGGAAGGGGATAGGGAAGGGGATGAGTGGGTACAACAAGATTGTTATCCTGATCTTTGCACCAGTAAGCATCATACACCAACTCCATAACATCTTTACAGAACAATCCCTTAAATTATTAGCAAATACCCCCCAACTCTTTCACATTTGATTGCAACTCAAAAGACTGAGCATGTGAATGGAGAGGAAAGAGCCAAGAGGCAGAGGACTAGACAGAAATGCCCTGAAGACCTACCCTGCTCTGGTTGGACCCTGCAGCCTACAGACACAAACATTTAACTTGCAAGTTAGTTAAACAAGGGTGGCTCCATATCCCAAGAATTAAATAGTTTACTAGAGTTTATTTGCTTACTAAAGCACCACTTTATGATTTGGAAGGACTAAAGTCTTGCATTTTTACTAATTAGTAGATGTCAGCTATTATTCTTTTGAGATGTATGACAGGGGGGGAAAAAAAAGTTTAATTCCCTGTTCTGTAATCCACACATAGCTGTTCAGGTGCCTAAATACTGGCTCCAAGACATTAAGTCAAAGGCAATGTTAAAGTTACTTAGGTCATTTGCATCTGATTTAAATGTCTATATTCAGCCCACCTAACTTCTGATGGAGCATGAAAGAAGGAAGAAAAATGAATTCATTATATTTGTTATATTTCAGTAAATGAACATATTTTTACATGCACAAAACTAGAGTTCAGTGAATTGTTTTATAGCAGCAAGCATCAACATTTGTAGTAAGTCAGGCAATCATTGTCATTCTAAGAAGACAAGAAACAATTGCACCACTGCTCTGCATCTGTTTCCCCCGATGCAAATCCATCCATGTCCATGAGCTACCGCCGGTGCCAACGCTCCATCGCCTGTCTGCGAAGAAAACAGGTGCAGCAGGATGATAGGGAAGACATGGGTGTCTCAGTCTGCATCTGCAGCGCTGCTGTTGTACCCAGCCAGTGCCACAAAGTGAAACAGCACTGCCCAGTGTCATTCATCAAAGCGGTATGACAGTGTCGAGAAAAGAAATACGTTCTCTGCTGACAACTTGCCTTAATGAAAATGCATTGCAATATTTTAAAAAGTTTTCAAAGCTGACTTCTATTTCTGACAGCTGACAGATTTATGACAGCTATTTTGATGAAAAATGTGCAACAAGATTAACAATATTCAAAATAAAGGAATCAATGTAGTCTGCCTGAACATGCCAAAGTACTAATAGAAGAAAAGGTAACTCAGTAAGCAAGGACTGTAAAAGGGACCTAAGGCTGCTTAATGGCAATGTTTCAAGTATACAATATTTAAAAAGTTGGAACAGTCCTTAATAAACAAACTGATTTCAAGAGTGACAGACTGTGCGACACTGCAGTTCTCACAAGCACAAACACTTTATGATTGATCTTGCTCTCAAATAAATCAGAATGAAGGTAATGAAAGACAAATAAACAGTGGACTTATTGCTACTTCCATTTTCTTGGGTTTATTTTCAGGAAGCAATTGCGTGGGTTTTCTTTGGTTTTGTGGGTGTTTTCTTTTGTGGATTTTTTTTTTTTTTTGAGAATTAGCAGATGAAGTAGAAAACTACATTAGGAACACAACTCAAAGATGACCAGCACCGAAACAACTAAAGCATTTTTAAGTTTATAGTAACCTTTCTGACTGCTTATTTAATATGCATTGCATACAGTGATTATAAGTTTAAAACCCTGTGCAAAATTTTTTTTGATCATTGGGAATAACCACCATCCTGTTCTTTCCTACTTTAACTTCTTTCCAACTTTTGGTCATAAACTCTATCCTGTGCTTCAGCAACCACTCAAGGGCAGATTTTTGAAACCATCACATTCCTACAGAAGTTCTGTCTGCTTGAATACGAAAACAAGAGGAGCTGGAAGCCATTGTGCAGCAGAAAACCTGACACCTTTGCCGTCATGGAAACATAACTGACAGAACTGTAATGCTGCAAGGGATGGCTGCAAACGCTTCAGAAGAGACAGGCAAGGAAGGAGATGTGCCTGTATATGTTAGGGAGAGTTTTGATTGCCTAGAGCTAAGTGATGGTGACATTAGGGTTGAGTGTTTATGGGTAAGAATCAGGGGGAAGGCCGACAGGGCAGATCCACCTGCAGCCCTTGCTAACTGGGGAGGTGCCAGGTGACTGGAAGTTGGCAAGTGTGATGTCCATCTACAGGAAGGAACGGAAGGAAGATTTAGGAAACTACAGGCCTGACAGCCTGACCTCAGTGCCAGGGAAGGTCATGAAGCAGATCATCTTGAGTGCCATTGCACAGCAAACACAGGATGACCAGGAAATCAGGCCCAGACAGCAGGGATTTATAAAAAGCCAGTCCTGCTTGACCAACCTGATCTCCTCCTGTGACAAGGTGATCCACTTAGTGGACGAGGGGAAGGCTGTGGATGTTGTCTACCCAGACTTTAGTAAAGCCTTTGGCACCATTTCCCACAGCACTCTTCTGGAGAAAGTGGCTGCTCATGGCTTGGATTAGGGTACTATTCACTGGGAAAGAAACTGGCTGGATGCCCAGGCCCAGATACAGTGGTGGTCAACGGAGTTACATCCAGTTGGCAGCTGGTCACCAGTGGTGTCCCCCAGGGCTCAGTACTGGGGCCAGTCCTATTTAATATCTTTATTCATGATCCGGATGAGGGATCAAGGGCACCCTTCGTCAGTTTGCAGACAACACCCAGCTGGGTTGAAGTGTTGAACTGCTGGAAGGTAGGATGGCTCTGCAGACGGATCTGGACAGGCTGGACCAGTGTGCCAAGGCCAGTGGTATAAAGTTCAACAAGGCGAAGTGCCAGGTGCTGTCTTGGGTCACAGCAATCCCAGGCAGCGCTACTGACTTGGGGCAGAGTGGCTGGAAAGCTGCCTGGCAGAACAGAAACCTGGTGGTGCTGAACATGAACCAGCAGTGTGCTCAGGTGGCCAAGAAGGCCAATGGCATCCTGGTTTGTACCAGCAATAGTGTCAGAGCAGGACTGGGGCAGGGATTGTCCCTCTGTACTCAGCACTGGTGAATCTCAAGTGCTGTGTCCAGTTCTGGGCCCCTCACTACAAGATTTATGCTGAGGTGCTGGAGCATGTCCAGGGAAAGGCAATGAAGCTGGGAAGGGTCTGGAGCACAAGTCTGATGAGGAGCAGCTGAGGGAGCTGGGGGTGTTTAGCCTGGAGAAAAGGAAGCTTGGGGGTGACCTAATTTCTCTCTACAACCACCTGAAAGGTGGCTGTAGACAGCTGTGGGTTGATGTCTTCTCCCAAGTAACACGAGGAAATGGCCTCAAGTTGCACCACAGAAGCTTTCAATTGGATGTTAGGAAAGACTTCTTCACAGAAAGGGTCATCAAGTACGGAAACAGGCTGCCCAAAGAAGAGTTTGAGTCACCATCCCTGGAGGTATTAAAAGATGCGTGGATGTGTTACTTAGGGACATTGTTTTGTGGTGGACTTAGCAGTGCTGGGTTAGCAGTTGGACTTGATGATCTTAGAGATCTTTTCCAACCTAAATGATTTTTTGATTCTGTGACTCTAAATCTGCAATATACTATTTTTGCTATTTCCTTAACTTTACTTATTATTTCTTGACTACATCTAATTCATCTGAAAGGTAATTTTTGCAAGATTGACAAGGAAACTAAGATCTTGACTTTTCAGTTTTAAACTTACACCACATGAGACATCTCACTATTTCTGACCATACTGAAAACTACAGTAATAAAGGCTGTGGGAGAAAAAAGAAAATTAAAATAACATAGATTTTTCCCAAAGAAATTTCCCTAGAAGAAAAGCTGTCAGTCACAAATGTTGATACTATCTCAATAGATGACAAGAAGCCAGTTACAGCAGAAGGGTGAAATATGAGCATCACTCTCTCAGTACTTTGTATTTATTTTAAATAACAGATGAACAGTCATTAATATTTACTGTATTTCAAATCAGTCAGATAATGCAATCTTCAGCCTGAAGTCAGATTAAGCAGCAGCTGGTTAGATGGATGTCATCTGTCAAGGGCTGTTCTTCTAAAAGCCACTAATATTGTCAGTGAAAATTACATTCTACAAATCAAAAGAATGTAAGTGTTTGAACTGAAACACATATGAAATCAGACAGTTCCCACTGGATTTTCCCCATGTGCTATTACCTCCATGATCAATTCACACTTCAAGTGACAGAAATTGCTGAGAAAGCAAAACATTGCTTGCTTTCTATCCAAGAACTATACTTTGAGCCAGGGGACATATTTTTAGATAATTAAAATACATTTTCTTTCCTTTTGTAGAGAAACATTAAAATCAACCGGCTATAAAGCAAAATGCTCACTCAGTCTTGTACAGAACAACAGAGGGCAAAACTTTTTTGCTATTACCAAAGTGACAACGTGTTAGTTGGAAATGAGATAAAATCCTTCTTCCATTAGTAAATTCTGTAGCATTAAAGCACAACTTTTTCTAATAGTATTAAAATGAAAACAAAGACCATTCACTCAGAACTTCAGTGACTGTTCAAAATACATGTCAAAATATTGCTTACATAGCACAAAACTGCAAAGTTTTACACCACACAAGGGTCATCATTCCACAACAAATGGCAGAGCAATTTTAAGTACTGAATGGTACTAAAGTACTAATTTTCTGTTTCTGATAAAGTGCTGGGAATATGAGCATTTTGAAATGGAGTGTCAGCAGATTATGTCCAGAAATCATGCTGTTTTGTTTTTCTCCATCTAGTTTGTATTCAGTGTGGTTTTCCCTCCTTAGCTGGAACAGAATGACTAAACCTAGAAAATATATTATTGCAGCTAACAGTATCTCCTGAAATGCATCATCCCATTTCAAGAATATAATGCTGCACAACAAGCAGCAAGAAAAACACACAGAAAATACCATAGATTTCAGGTAGGGATTTTATGAAAAAAGCATGTTGCTTCCTTGCTAATCAGGGAATGCCACCAAGAATTTTAAATTAATAATCAGTTCTGGCTGGGTGCCAGCTGGATTTGTAGAGTGGGTGTGTAGAAAAGGATGGGGAGATCCCTCCTGGACAGTACTTGGAAGGTGAAGCAGGCATGACTGTAGCTGGCATGTCCTGCGACAGTCACCAGCATGGCAGAGGCTGGACCACAGGATATACAAGGAGATGCCAAGAAAGCTGGGCTTGTTCAGTTTTAAGACGAGGAGGCTATAAAGAAGCTTGTTGTTGTCATCTACAGCCTAATGGGAGGGCAGACAGAAAACAGAGCTGGGATGTTCTGGGAGGTGACCCAGAAGTGGGAGGAGAAGCAACAGTCACACTAAATTGCAACACCGGGAATTCAGATTAGGCTTTGGAAACACTTTTCCACCTTGGCAGCAAATACTGAAACAGGTGCATAGAGAGCTGTACAAGCTCCATCCCGGGAAATACTGAGATCCAGACCACACAGGCCCTGTTTGCAGCAGGGGGTTGGACTTGGTGACTCCCAGAGGTCCCTTCCATCCTCATTCTGTAGCTCTGTGACTCTGTTTAGTTTCTCACTCTCCTTGGTGCATGCCTACGTTTTAACAGCAGATCAAAAGCATTCAAATAGGTATTTGCAGTTGTGAGAAGTTTGGTGAACACACGCAGAACCCATCAGCTCAGCATGCTGCATTTCACCAAACTTAACCCTGTCTTTTGCGGGTTACCACCAGCCTTTTGTGGGCACAAGTTAAGACCAAGGACCCGCCTTCCCCTGCACCTCCACTGCTCTCAGCATTGGGTGCTGCTCTGCACTGCCAATTTTGATGCCTAGTCAGCCATTTTGCTCACTTGGTTGGTACAGTTGGACCCCTGAAGGTCATTCCCAACCAGCTTTACTAAGGGAGACTCATCCTCTGCTGTAACATCCACAGCTCTGGTCACAACGAACCTGCTCCCTGCATAAGACTGCTCCTTGCAGCAGAGGCTTTTGTCTCTACCCCTTCTTCCATGACCCCTGCCCCTTTTTTCTGCCAGGGTTATCAGCACACTGACCCTGCTCTTCACAACCAACAATTCCCAGTGCTGGAGCCAGGGAGAGGTGGGAAGCATAGCCATGGCCAGGGGGAGTGTGAAGCCACTCTCCTCCAAAGCACCACCACAGCCTTAGATCAGCTAAAATCCATTACAAAGCCACACCTTTAGGAATCCAAAACTGTGTTAACTCTTATATGAGCTATAACAACAATTAGACAGAATTAAAAGTCATGGCTCAATTTACATCAGATGAACCTCTAAATCGTCAAAATAAACCCTAATATTTTGTTTGCATTAAAGAAATCACCAATTAAATTTGAAAACCTGATGGCAACATGCTGTTATTTCAACACCACAGCAAAATATTTCTTGAGATGGTATGACTGTATGTAATGTCATAATAACTTCTGGGACAAGACACCAAGAGAAGGAACCCACCACCTCTGGGAGAGGGCAACTTCTCTCTCAGTGTACTGGAAATCAGCAGAGAGGAGGGCACCAACCAACACCAGCACAGCAACCAAGGCACGAGGATTTGCACTGCTATAGGGAGCACACTAATCTACCACATCTCCAAAAACAAGCCTCAGTAAGAAAAGGAAACCAAGAATTCAAGGCTCAGGATGGCCAAGCCTCTCACTACCATGCCACTCTGCTCTGATTTTATTCTGTGTTTAACTGAAGGTGGGCCTGTTTCACCAGCTACAATCCACCCTAACCTGCTATGACCACAGTTTTAATAATAGTAGCTAACCACTATGGTTAACAGCTTGCCATGCTCCACAGGGAAAGAGTTTTGCTAGACCAAGTTTCTTCTAACAACCCAGCTGCCAGATGAACCTACACACTCTTATCTCCCAGTGCTGTTACACACATCATATGCTTTTTCTCTTTACATGCTTGTCTGGTTTCATTTTAAAAGAAACAGGATCAGATTTTTCACAACAAATCCTGAGGGCTCACACTTAAAACTGACTTCCTTCTCCCCAGACAGGGCATTGGAGATGCCCCAGAGACTTAAAAACAAGCTCTTGCAAAAAATACGAAGAAAAACACCAGACGAAAAGTACTCACAGACCATGGTTTTCAAAAATTACATCTGAGAATTAATTATTTGAGATTCCTCTCATCCCTAATTTTTCTTCATTGCTTAGTTATCTTAACAGACTACAAATCATTTGCTTTGCTGGTGCTATGGGCTTTGCTCACCAGACCTGTCACACACCAGTAGCCCTACACCTGGCACATCTACTATATATGCTCTTTACCACAGAGTTCACCGTGGAAAGCTCTTGCTCTCTTTGAGCAGTCCCCTCCCCTCACACCCCCACCCTCCCCAGTGCCATTTTTCCACTCAGTCTTTCTCTCTAGTCAGAAAGCACAAACTGTACCTCGCAGGCCTTTGCCTGCTCTCAGAAGTTCATAACAAGGGATCTGGAGCACTCCTATTAACTGAGCCATATTTAAACACAGGGATTGGAAGATTCTCTAACAACACCCTCTTTGTGTGTATTGTTCCGCATCTGCAACAACGGGCAGTAAACCCCACACGGTTCTGGAATTGTACAGTTTGAAAGAAAAGGGGAGAACAAGTTTGTCAGCTCAATTCTATGACACTCTCTGGAAGGTAAATAGGAATATACACGAACAAACCACAAATCTGCAGTCTATGCAAGCACTTTTTACTCTTGTATGAGCCTGAAACTCTGCCAAGTTCCAAAATGTTGTATCCAAAACATAAGTAGTTATCAGAAAAACAGTTTCAGATCTTAATTAATCCACTGAGGCTCCAGCCCATGTCATAGTAATCAGTCAGCTGGCACTGACAAAGAGAAGTAGGACTTGAGAGGCTCTCACAAAACAGCTAAATATAGCACCGGATCCCTTTGTTATGTTCCCCTGCACATAAGGATCTTACTCTCAAATTTTTTCTTATGTATAGGTTTTACTTCATGGAACTGAATTTGTCCTTCATTCAAAACATAGAAAGAGGCAACCTCTTCTCCTAAAACCATCAAACATTTCACACATTATGTAGCCTAATGCTCATATCCCTGAGAAGGCCAGTCTACATATTTCTGCAATGTGGTTTTTCAATTAATATGACAGTATCAGCAGCCAGTGAAAGTAATTACCATCATAAATAAGTTTATGGGAAGATTATCTTGAAAGAGATTAAGTTCTACATTAGATGAGATATTTGATATTGTTGGGTTTGAACACTTTATGATTTTCAGTTTCTAGTAACTTAGCTAAGCTAGTAGCAACCAAAAAAAAACCAAATGAAAATCCCTCCCCCCCCCAAAAAATAGAAAAACACACTAAAAAAGCAAGCAAGAAAAGTGCAGCAATTTTCCTTAAACACAACCACATCATCGTAATTCAGAAAATGTGACAAATGCCTTTTTAAAATGTTCTCATATTCTCATTACTATTTTACCAGTGATTTGCCAATTTTTATTTTTGGGAGGAGAAAAAAAAGGTCAAAATGAAAATTTTACTCAAAAAAAAAAAAAAATCCAACTCTGCAAAAGAGGGAGGTCAGCAATACAAAGGCCAAGGAAGCAGAAAAGGATTTTGTAGTGTATTGTGATTTAGAGAGACTTTGATTGATATCAATCTACCAAAATATTTAGCAAAGTAATTTTGGCTTGCATCCCTGTATAAGCAGAAGCAGAGTCTTGTTCCTCCAGGGAACCACCCAAGTAAAACCACATATATTGTGAGCAGCAAAGTCTACTATTGTCTCCTAAAACAGCAAAGACCAAAGCACAGTTTTAAATATTCCAGATGTCAAACATCTATTAGAAAAATATTTAAAAAAAAAAAAAAAAAAAAAAAAAACAAAAAAAAAAAAAAAAAAAAAAAAAGGAGAAAGAGACTCAATCACCAAAGAAACAAAGAAGAGCATTTTTAAGTAGCATTTCTCCTGGTGCAGTAACTGAAGTACTAATCAGTCTAACTCGGGCCTGGAATGATCCTGCATAACCACCAGTTACATTGGACTGAGCAGAGTTAGGTCTGGCTGGTTGAAAACTGATCAGATTCCGGTAACTTCAAACCCACAATTTTCTTCAGTATTTTAAAAAAGTTCAACAGTAACAAATGCATCTGTGCTTCGTGTTCACCAGCATTTCCAATACACATAAAAGTATGTGTACTGCCGCTGTGGGAAGAGGGGGAGGGCAGGGAGGAGGTAAGAATGGTTTTGTCTCACTTAATTATAATGATCTAAAAAACAAGATCAAGCTTGTAGGAAAAATTAACTTTTCTTATAGTTAACTGGAGCATTTAGAAGGGGAAAAAAATACATTCTTCAGATCTATCCAGTACACAAAGTTGATCAGAAAAGAGGTTTGTCTAAAGTGCTTCATTTCAGCTTTATCACCCACTAATGTGCTGTAATCAAGCCAAAGTAGTAAAAGTTTCTTAAAATTACTCCTATAATTCTGGATCTATGAGTATTGCCATTCAGACACACATCCCTGTGAACAAAGACTTCTAGTAAAACACTTTTTCTGGAAGTGACACCATAAAAGATTAAGCTGAAACAGATGAATTTTTTTCCTTTTCAATAAAAACAGAATTTAGAATATTAAATAATTAAACCAACAAGAATACACATTTAGGACTTGTTCAAGAAACAGCCTGAATTTAGTAATTGAGCATATTTTTCATTAACCACTAGAGGTCACACAGTAACCATGGCAGCTATCCAAAAGATGAGAGGACTCTAGAATCTTACAGTCTGGTAAAATCAAAACACAGGGGTACTCACTAATTTGCACCTACAAATGAAATTATTAAATTAATTTGAGTAGCCTATTTCCCCAAAAGATCCAATGAACATGAATGCTCACAGACGTCATTTGGTATTTTACACCTTCAGAAAATTAAGATCTATGACCTTTGCTTTTGAAAAACACCCCCAATAATGGCAGGTGAGAGGGCAAGATGGTCAGAGCTTGCTGCCCTTTTGAAGGTTTTTCTGATTTCTCCAAATATTTCCTCATTTAAAACTTCTGAGCCTTCATTTCAAAGAAAATGGCTTCAGCTGTGACTATAATTAACACTAAAGAATCACAATAAGCTGGAACATGCTAAGATTTTTCTAGTCAACATCTTGCTATTTCAATAGATATTTTAAGACTCCAAGAACAACAGAAATAGTATTAAAAACAAATAGGACCCCCACACTTCAAATTCATTGTCTTTTTAATTTAATACTAAAGTTTACACTGGACACAATAATTTAAATTCTCTTCAATCTGGATGGATATATGCACTCAAAATTTAGGTGCAGTTGCGATGGTCAGCGCCTACTGACCATCTCTTAACCAACTCAATACTTGCTTGTGAGTAATTCACTTATACTGCTCATGAAAATCTAGTCTATTTTAAAGCATTTGCAGAAACACTATTCTCAAACTGTT
Source organism: Lophotriccus pileatus (assembly GCA_035583135.1). Classification (NCBI taxonomy): domain Eukaryota; kingdom Metazoa; phylum Chordata; class Aves; order Passeriformes; family Tyrannidae; genus Lophotriccus; species Lophotriccus pileatus. The sequence goes on along the minus strand of JAWWES010000081.1, from coordinate 12,593,230 downwards.
AAAATACTTTATATTCTACACAGCTAATTAAAAAATCCCTGTAAAGTTCCTTTAAACCCTTTAAAAAGGCATCCCGTGCACACAAATGCAAAGTGAGAGATGCCTTGTAGTCAGTGATCCTGTGGTCCTTTCATACTAGATTAAATTGGGGATCAGTATACAAAGACATTTCATGAAATGGCTCACTTTTTATTCCATTTACTACAGTGCACACTATATCTTCCCTTTGGAGAAATTTCATTTAATTAGATCCCAGCTACAAAAGATAAAGACCTGTGTATGAAAGTCTTTTACTATGGCAGAGCAGCACTGCCAAGGCATTAAACTGCCCTCTAACCCTAAGAACTGGTCCCACCAGAACAGGTGCTGCTGCTGACTTGCATTACCTGTTCTGGAATAAGTAAAATATTTCACTCCCTAAAGCTCTCAGTCTGGTACATTTCAACATTAAAAAAAGAATAATAATAGTGAAGAGCAGTGGAACAGATGTAATCTCAATAATAATTTCAAAAGTTTCAGCACCCCTTGTGTTTTTCAGCACAACAGACAACACTACCAAAAGCTCACAGGGCACATATTGCATTATAGGAGCAATTCCTTAGTACAAAACAGAAATCAGAAATCACGTCTTAAAAGCAGAAAAGATGCAGACTTTTCTTGCCATAAAATTAACACCACAAGTTTAGCTAGCTCTTAAGAAACATTACAGAAAAAAAATCCAGCTTTACCTGTACACGAGCTTGTATGTGCACACATTCACACTCACACACACATCACAAATCAGCAGAGAATGCTTTCCACCTCACAGTAAAAAAAATTTTTTTTTAAGAAATATCCAAATACAAACCTGCTTCTTCTGTGCCTGCCTTTTCTGAGCACCTGATGTAGCTGACTTAAAGCTAAGAGACTTGGACTGTCTCCTAACTTTCACCGAATCTCTCCGGCGATCATATGAAAAAGACGACGACTTCTTTGTAATTTTCCTCTTAGGTGTGTCTGCCATTTCATCCAAAGTATGGTTACCTTCAAGCAAACAGCGTCCCAAGAAAATAAAAACTCGGTATGATCAAGTTTCCACCAAGCTTACATGAAATAGTCTTCAATCCTATAGGAAATGGAGCAGCCTACAAGGAATGAAGCCTACCCAAAAACAACTTCAGCTCTTCCAACAGGCTGTACAAATGAAAAAAGCCGATGGTCCTGCAATGCTGTATGTCACTGAAGAGCAGGCAGAACTCCTTCTTGCTTTATAAACTCAAACAGGCTTCAGCAGTGATGCTAATCTGAAAATGTAGTGACTATCCTGCTGAGCACGCTAAAGGTGAACGGGAGGTAGTTCCCTGCACACCAACAGGGTGTGGAAGTACACCAACAGGGTGTGGGGATGAAGCAGAAGACTTCGGGTTCAAAGCATCTTCTTAACTCCTTCCTTCCTGAGCTACTGCTAGGAAGGTAACTGAAAAGTCAAACTTGATAAAAGCTCACCAAAGAAGACAGCATTATGTTCTTCTCTTTGGATCCAAGGCACTTTCTGAAGGAACCTTTAGCATGAGGTAGCTGCACCATTAAAAGCATTAGGGGCCCTGTTTTAATCCAATTTAAATATTCCCTTTTCTCTCTTTATCAGTAAGACTATTCACGCTACAAACTTATGAGCTACTTTGACTACTAAGTCAACTAGAAAATAAAGTCCATGACTACGTATGAATCCTTCCTGGGAAATAACTATGAAATTACAGCACTCTTCTTAAGACCTGTTGGTATCAACGGATAAGAGGGTAACACTAATGAATTCTCATCCTAGTGACAGTGTGGGAATCTTATCAGACAGATGAGATTGCAACTTTTGTATCAGGACTGTGTTTAGGTAGGAACGTTTCTCTTGCATAAGGTATTAGTCAAGGAACACTACAAGGGTGTAGAGCCCCGAGACTTGCTGCTATTGATTTCCATAAAGCAAAACATATACAAAGTGCAGAGCTCTACAGACCTAACACTGAGATTTAATCCATGCTGAAAGACAAGAAGGAACAGTATCTTTTGACAAACTCAGGCCATTGTGCAGGGTCTTTTCTAGAAACTTGTCCTTATTTTATTCATGACACTACTTCGCATACAAAACAACTGTGAATAATTTATACTTGCAGGATTATTCATTACTATAATTAAGCTTTAATATGGGTCAGTCCTCTAGTGTATGAGTCTCACCACCTCTGTTAGGAAATATCTGTGAAGTTGGAACAGCATTTCTTTAAAGACCTGCTGATATCAAGGAGTAAGAGGGTAGTGTTAATGAATTCCCATAACCAACTCTTCCTGCAAATTCTTCCTTTGTTGTAGGATGAATAATATACCTTTAGGACAAAATGATATTGCTAAAATTAATGAAAATCCATCAGAATGTCATGCATGTATTAGCCATAATGGCCTAAATTCTGGACTCACTGCACATTTTTGTGGAGATTTACACTGTGAAGAATTAGAAAGCACTGTTTCATATTATCTACAACTACATCTAACCAGGGAATCTGTAATTATTACAGGACATAAAAAAAATACATTACTAAATATTTTTAGTAAAAGTATCTCTTAATTGTGATGTGTTTATAATGCTGTAGCAGTCATCATCCATAACCACATATTGACCTTCAGTGTTACTAATATTAGACATTGAGACCATCATCATTTCAACATTCTCTATGGTTTTCACCAAAGTTTAGATTGAAGAGATTCTTTCTCACAAACTGAGATCCTACTTAAATTACCAGTTCCCATGATTTACAAGTATCACCTTTGTGAAGAATAAAAAGCAGACAATTCGGCATTAGGTGTCCTCGCAAACCACAATGTCTAAAGAAAAAATATATCCTCGAAAACTTCTTTAAGCATCTACAGCATTTGATAAAAATCACAGGTACTCTGATCTGTCAGAAAAATTACGGTCAAGAAAAGTTTGCAAACCTTCTGAAGATAGTTACAACAGTCTCATCATTCTTGTTTGCACAAAAATTAATATTAGCAATTCAGACTGACAAAAATACAAATAAACTTTAAAATTCCATCTGACCTTGTATCAGATACAAAGTACAATACTGATCATTTCACTTCAATTAAAAAAAAAAATTAGACCTAAAACAGGCGCAATAAATGTAACAAGAATTATCAGCACTAGAGAAAGGCCTCCCAAATGAGAGGAAGTAAATTACAAAGCTAACTGAAAAGGAGAGAGGCCCTTAAATCATAAAGGTCTGGTTTATATTTATTCACAGTTCCCCTAAATACAAGAATCTGCAGCACTCAACAAATACATTTTGAAAACAAAAGGTAGTATTCTAAATAGAAAACATATCTCCTTTCATTTACTTTGATAATGAAAATTTCAGTTAGATTTGATGCCCCACATCTTGCACTGAAAAAAACAAAGAGCAATTCCTCAATGACACCTTTGATTCTACAGTCATCCACAGTTTGCTTCTTATAACCTCTTTTCAAGGCTGAGATTTTGGTCCATTTAGACACTGCTGCCAGAGAAGCCTTTAATTTATACCTGCAGTGAAGGTTGGCATTTGCTCTGTGCTTTCTGCTATTTCTACAAAATCTTTTTCGGCTGTTTCATTTGTGGCTGGAGGAAGTCGAAGTCTCACCACCAGCACACATAGCAGAAGGTTCTACCAACTGTTCCCTTCTTCACCCCTTACTTCACCACGGGGACCGCTCTGGCCAGATCCTTTGTTGAACTTAGCATGTTCATGAAATAGCAGAAAAATACTTACTATTTTTGCAAGGAAGACTCTTCCGCCATTTTAGTAAATAAATCTGCTATGAAATGGTGTCCAAAGAGTGCCAGAGCACACACGAGCTAAGTGGCAGGACAGGGATGAAAATGTGGGGGAGAGGCAGACACAAGGGCAAGCTGCTCGAAGCCTTCTTAGACCTGATTATGTCTCACAGAGCCGTACCTTGCACTGTAAGCCACTGTTCCCAGAGGTCTATTGCAAAATCCAAAACACTCTCCCAAATGTAACAGCTAGCTCAGAACTCATTAGTTTGTGTATTCATTTAAAGTAGTCTCTCTCCAAAAACACATCACCTTTGCCAAAATGCTATTACATCCACCATGTTATTGTCTGAAACCCTTCATGACCAGCATTCAGCATCAACATTCGGTTTCATACACAATAATGGGATTTGTCGCCCCAATATTCAAAATCCTCCTTCCCTTCTTGCAGAACAATTGCAAAGATGTTGAACAATATTTTCCATCTTCCAACTAGTTACCCATAAGAGGCTTCCTCTTATTCCATGCAAAGTCTGTGGGGTTTTTGTACTGACCCAGTCACTGCTGTTCAGGTCTGTCTTTCTGCTGAGAATACAAGCACAAGGTACGACATCCTTGACAACACTGTCATGACCTTCCCCAGCATATCATATTCATGCATGGGCCTGCTATACCTCAGAGAACAATTTGTACTGACATACTGGATTTTCACAAGTCAGATTTACCTGCAGCAATTCAGATCTCCATGGAAACTAATTTATAAATTTATAAACATCGCTCTTCTCTTACCTGGGAATTCCTAGTGCATTGATTCAACTGCTTTAGTAATATAAAAAAGAAATCTGGATATTGCAGTTTACCCCAAAAATAAACAGTAAATCATGAAAGGAAATGCTGTCTTCACAGAGCCAGAAAAATTCAGGGATGATTAGATTAATAATTTGAAGAATAGTGCTGAAACAGGTGAAAAACTAAGAACTACAGATGGGAGGCAATATTTAGTTACATCTAATATATCTTAGTGATTGGAAAATGCATATTCCAATATTCATATATTATGCCCTGTATTTCCTCACTTCATTCATAAATATTAAGTTTCATTCATAAATATTAAGTTAAAATTTAGTTTATTATTAGAAATATTATAAGTATTTTAATTTCATTCTTTGAAGGAAGATAATATTTGAATTTGTTACTTCCAAACTTGTCTTCATTAAATAGCAGCTGGAAATAAAGGCTGTGTAAATTAGCACAGTTGGTCAGAGCACGGTGCTGATAATGAGAAGGTTGTGGGTTTGATCCCTGTATGGGCCATTCATTTAAGAGTTGGATTCTATTGATCCTTGTGGGTCCCTTCCAATTCAGAATATTCTGTGATTCTGTAAATTTTTTTATTTTCTACTAATAATAATTAATATTTTGATTTTCTACTTTAAATAGACCTAATAGATTATTGCAAAATAGACCTAAAAGTCATCTCAGTAATAATGAGTCCATAGTGTTAAAGTAAGAAAACTTGGTTGAACTGGACACATTCTGTTCTTACCAACTTTTCAGAACTTCAGTCAACATAAAATTGTCACTCTAAAAGCATAATTAAAATAAAACCCACTGACAAACAGTAGATGACATCAAGAGTCCACTGTTCAAAAACTGAAGGTTTTTAATTTTTAACAGAAAATAATCATGGAATCGTTACACAAAGGGTTTCCTTGCCAGTATCAATACTTTCCCAAGCCTGGTGGCTCAAGCAGTTATTTTGAGCTGTTACAAGAAAAGAATGCCTTATGCTCAAAATGTGTTTTGCCAAGTCACTTAACGAGTAACAACAAATTGTTTCAAGGTCATCCTGTTTTCCTTGGATACAGGGAATGCAGTTACAGAACAAGCACACTGTGGCAATCACAGCAAGAGTTAAAATTATTCTGATGGAAAGGTTTTGAGGAGAAAAGAAGAGCATACCAATCATGGTATTGTACATAATAAAAATCATATTTCTAAGGAATATTTTTTGCATTTTTAGGATTTGCTGTCAGATTTGCTGCATAGGCCGTAGGTGTTTTTTTTTTCATTCACTCCAGGGTTTTAATCTGTTAATGGCAGAAACAAGAAGTACAAGAAGTTGTTGTTCTTCTCTAATCATGGTTTTAGGGTTAAATTCTTAACTTGCAGAGTCAAAGAGAAATCATATGTAAATTCAGCTGCAAGTTTACTTAAATGAGGCAGAGACACACAAATTTAGAACAAACAACACTACTTGGAGTATTCTGATTATGTGCTGATGAAAATCTAAAGATAACCTAAGTTTATCTGTGCAACTTTCATCAACTTCAAAAGCTCTTTTACATCTTTGAGAGAATGAACAGACACGGGGTTACCAGAATCTCATTCTTTCTAACAGCATCCTGCTATCACTGGTTTACCCTGAATTCACTACAGAACGGGGGTCTTGCATAATTGTCCCTAAAAAGAAGAATGTCAGGGCAAAAATCAATAGCAGTGAGATACTGTAATCACAGCTCTCCAGTCCTGAGCTAGCCTTTAACCTTAACACCATAGTGCATTTGCTCAAAATAGCCTTATTTCTGTGTTGGCTTCAAGTTAAACATTTGTTACAAACAAAACAGAGTCATCCTTTCCAAACCCACATTTTGTGTATCACATGCTTCTCTAACTCAACAGAGCTTTCCAAGAGGAAGTAAACAAAACAACAGTACTATTTAGAATTGACCATCTGTTTTAACACAAAACCCAAAAGTTCATTTCCTTTCCACTACACTGGGAAAAGGTCCTAAAATGCCTTCAAATATGCTCAAAGACTTTTTCCCATCACACTAGAAGCAAGCAGGGACTAAACTCACAATAATATCAATAGAGTCTCTGTAGGTCTCTAAAAGCAGATGTAAAGGAAACACGATTTCACTGAATTTCAGCAGCAGTTTGCTCAGTTAACATGGTTAACTCTAAATCATGAATGTTTACAAATTCCATTTCAGCACAGATCTATGAAATTAATCTCCATCCCAATCTCACCATTAGTATTCCACTCCAACCATCAATTTCTTGTGTGTCGTTCCAGGAGGTTCAAAGTATGTCTAAACATCAGTAAGCACCAACACCACGCTGAACTGACAGTGACCTGGGCCAGATAGGAACACCACACACACTGTGCTGAGCACGAAACTTCATTCCAGGCAAGACCAAACCACACTCCACTGTTTTTTATCTTTGCAGTCAGTGGGCCTAAGTATGAATTATGCAGGATGAAGAGCTGGCTGAACATTCAAAAATGTTAAGCCAAGCAAAGAAAGCCCATGCTTTCCTTAGTTTAGAGAAACAAAGCCAGGCTGTAAATCTAAGCATACACCAAATTACAGTGATTATTTTTGAGAACTAGTGTTGAATTTATTAGGACAGTGATAAAGTAACTTATAAGATGCTAACACTTTTACATTTACAGGCTGCCAATCCCAAACAAGCAAAAAAATAATTTGAGTAAATGAGTTTATGAATAATTGACATTATGTTCCTACCTACCTACATTGTTTCAAAGTAGCTCTATTTGCCCCGCTGCTCACCACGAACAGTGCCTGTTAATGGCAGATCCTTCTTGTTCTCTTGGGAAGAAAAACTTCTGATTTTTCAGGAATGTAGCTACACCAACACAGACATTTTGATCTCTAAAGTTTCCACTGAGCAACAGTCTGAGCATTATTATGCAGAAAAAAAATTACATAAAATTGCACATAAAATAATTTTTTTTAAGTTGTCCAAAATACAGATTGATGTTTCAGTGAGAATTCAACTGGGAGCAAGTTATATTCATTAACATACTTTTCTTTCTTTTTTTTTTTTAATGGAAGATTACACCACAATTTCCTGAAGATTTTTCCCATGGATAAATAAGGGCCTATGAGATCCCAGAAAACTGTTCCATATTACACCCAAAGTGTGAGGATCACTGAAATGTCTATGTGCCTCAGTCTGCCAGAAGAAAACATGGTTAAGGATGGTTGGATTTTGGCTTTTTTCTTCAGTTGGGGTTTTTCTGCTGCTGAGAATGTCCGCCTACTAAAAACTGAACTGAGGTCATCAAGTACGTCGTCATCAAGCTGGAAACTTGTCAAGCTGACATATGTTTTTTGAGGGCCTTCACAGAGAGGGCTACTTGTGCAAGTAGCAGGAATCCAAACTAAACAGGTTGCTAACCTATCTTTAAAATACTGGTCTAATCACTAAAAGTACAAGAAACCAGTATTTTTAAACTAACGAGAATAGGTTATGCAGTGGAATAAACATGAGTTAAAGGGAGTTTTTTCTCTTTTATTTCTGGAAAACAGATATTTGCTATTCATCTGTCCAAGGTTTTCCAGGAGTTTTCACAAACAGTACCAAACATGCTCATACTAGAACTGGAATAGATTCTACTAGTTGAAAACAGAATCTTGTCTCTTGTAGTCAAATATTTTTTAAAACGAATCGACCCATTTGTCTTCATGTATACACAGAGATATATAAATATAAAAAACACTGACATATTTCAATTGAAAACTATATATATTTCCATAGTAAAACATGGGAAAAAAATGCATTTCAATAAATTACAAAAAGTTTTCTAAGAAAAAAAATATTCAAATGAGCATTTATGATTTTTTTGTTTAATTCTGTTATGACCATTAATTGCATTAACCAAGAAACTTCATATGTAGTGGTATTGTGTAATATGAATGTCCAGTCACATGCCAGCTAAGTTACAATGCCTTATGCACTGTCTCAATGAACTATGCTAAAGGGCTTAAGAAAAGCTGTTTCAGAAAGGAACAAAGGAACAAACAGCTTAGCAAAATCAATTTTTCCATGTAGCTTGTTTCATGTTTTTCTCCTTTTTTTAAGGAGGAACAACGTTGAACATCGCAAATTATTTCAGAAAGCAACTGGCTAACCCTTACTCATCCATTCTGTTTTAGTAAGTGACACGAGAATACCAAAATATAGGGACAGAAGAAGCTAAATAAAGTCACCCTACCATGCTGCATTTTAATGTGAAGGACACCATCAAAGATATTTCTCTCATTCCATTCAGAACAGCTGCTCTCTCTGCGGGTCTTTGTATTTGTTGTAGGACAGAACATTTTCTCCATGGAGACAGTGGAATAGAAGTAAATACATTCTTCACATCACTTAAGAGTTTTATTTTACTAATTCAGTTAACTGTACAGAGCAACAAATCCAGGAGGGTAAGCTGGTCCTTAGCTGCTTTGTATTCTGTATTATGCTACAAAAACAATTATGGCATAAAAGCAACATTAAAAAGACAAAAAATACATTTATCCCTGGAACTGATCCTTAAGTCTAAAGAATCATGATAAGAGCAAATTGATTTTAAAGAGTACGGATGTCAGGTAGTAAATAGCACAAGTAAACTCCTCTTCAAGAATGTAAGGAAGTTTCTTGTGTCAAAATGAACACAAAAACATTAAGTGTTCAGTTTTGCAATATCCTAGATATTTTTGTCTCAAATTAAAAAAAGAGAAATAGGCTAATATTTAATTTTGAGCACAACCAATCCTACAGACCTCACTAATCATTCAATTAAATGTTTAGACACCATCTGTTTAAATGCTTTTTTACAAGGTATCCTTAAGTGTACATATATGAAATATCCCCAACTGAAAATATATTCCAAACTTTGCATTAATGAGACCTATATTAGGTTCTGCCAACACAAAATAGTTGATACACATGCTATGGAGGCAAAGCTAACAATCCAAAACTAAAGGGAACCAGGAAAGTCAGCTGTAAAACACACTAAGGGGAAACTGAAAAATCAGTGACTAATGACCAAAACTCTTGAAAAGAACCAAAGGTGAAGGTCAAGTGAGAATGACTAATTCAAGGATATAAACCAGTATAGCACAATGTATGTTTATACTGTACCTTCCTAATCAATATTACGAGGTCCTTTAAAAAAAGAAAATTTAACTCAAAAGTGCCATCAGTAGAGATGAGCTTGGCAAATGCAGAGATAAATACTACTAATTGCTAGGTATCTTGTCCATCTATACACAAAAACAACATTGTAATAGTGACTACCTGCTTCAGTTGCAGTCAGAGTTTTTCAACTATTAGTCACGCACATAAAAACACCCACAGAGTTTCACTGTGAGGAATTACCCCACTTGAAGGCAGCAAGGCCAAGTAACAGCCAAAGAATAAGGTCTTGAAGTCACCACAATTCAAATTTCTTCTGAAAGGAGGAGTACATAAGGAGCTAAGAAGTGCATGATTCAAATAGCTGTGTGTATACATACATAAATATATATATATATATATATAATTTTAGTAACAACTTGCACCAGTCTCCTTGAGGCTTGTAAGCAAAAGCTAAACTAATCATGCAGCTGAGCACTTCAGTATGAGATAGCCAACTAGAGGTTTTAATTAGCTTTTCATGAAATCTTAGCTGGGCACTATTTTTATGGAAGAAATTCCTGAAAACTCAGCACTGTTACTCTATACAGCTTGAGTAATCCCAACGTGTCAGACAGCGAGGAGTCTCCATATGCCAAGACTCCTCACATAATTCTTATTTATAAAGTCCTGGTTGAAATAACCGTGTAAATGAAATTTTGTCACAAGAAATAACTACAGGCAAAGTATCTAAGCTTAAGAGTCATCATGTGGCCAGTTTTCAAGGAGCCTTCAGAGTGCCTGTTGCTTCCAACAGCGACAATTAAGGATTGTCGCTTCACTGTCTGCGAAGGAGTGTGGTCCTAAAACACATTTCCAGACTGAAGTCTGTATCAGGCGCAGATGCTCTCAAGAGCTTCAGCAAACATCTCTTTCCAGAGAAAAGTGGCATATTTATATATGACTTGACAGTTTGCCATAGTGTTTCTTACCTCCCTTTCTGAATATGTAACTCAAAGATGCAAATATCTATAACCTCAAACGAACAGCCAATAAACAAAAGCCTGTTGGCTGACTGTGACCTAAATCTCTACTTAAAAAAGGAATAAAAGCAGTCAAAATCCAGCAGTGTGTAATTACTGTCTCAAGTTCTGTGTAACTAGCAGTTCTGCCAAAAACAATTTCTGAAAAACAATCCAATGCTTTAGAACCAGAATTTTTTTTGCACATAATAAACTGGTAAAACGAAGCTAAAAGGTTGATTTAGAGTTTTGGGTTTTTTTTGCATTATTGTTCCACTGTATGAAGATTTTTTGTTCTTGCAGCCTTCTTTTCCTACTTGAACTGATAAATAACGAAAAAGGATGGGAAACCCATTATTTCAATTTAAAAAGAAACATGACAGTAACCAGTTTCTCACATCTGTCAAGCAAACTACATAAAAACCCTCTAAAACCTGTGTATTGACTCTTACTTTGGGACACATGCAGGAAACACAGAACACTGATATCCCAGTGCACAGTTTGCACTGAGTTGCCTTTGTAGCCATCTGTACTTACACGGTCTTTGTCATCAGCTACATCACAAAGAATGTCATCGAGATCTAAGATCCCACCATCCCCGTGCTCCAGTCGATGTACTTGTATCCAGTAGTTTGGATCCTGCACAAAAGGAGAAGAAAATAATATCAGACATCACCTGCCATCAGAAAAATGTTACTCAACCACAGAGTTAGGATCGCATCCTGCAAATGCTTGACATCAAACATCTACTTAGGTCATATTTCTGTAAATAAATGTAAACTGACACACAAAAACAAAATTCTTTTTTTAAATTGTCTTAGATTAGATATGGAGTCTTCCCGCTTTTATCAGTTCTGTATGAGTCACAATCCTATCACTGACACACCGGGCCACAAGCATTCCCAATGTTACTGAACATATGAACTATATAAAAGGAAAATACATTGTCCTCAAAATAAACTATCTCAGACAGTGGTCAACAGGCACACAACATTACAGGACAGCTGTGAAGGCTGTGGGTTATTTACAGAACAGCTATAAAGGGTGCAAACCAATACTTAAATGCCATCAAAGGGCTTTCTACCTGTTCTTCGGTAGAGTCAATAGATGGAATATCTAAATCTTATACTAAGAACACTTTCCACATTTTAAATAAAAAGGTATATAGATACATGCATAGAATGCATAAATACAGATGCATATAAATGTGTGTGTGTGTGGTTTTGTGTTTATACATGCATCTACCAGTAACTGGGAAGACTGGCTTTATAGTCTTTATTATTACTTTTGATATCAAAGGAAACCATAAGGAATAGGGTTGTGTCCACAAAGTGTCTCCTGCCTATTGCTACATGACCCGAGGGCTGTTTAGTGCTCAACATGCTACTCTTAAAAGATTTGTTTTCTAACGGGGGAAACACAACACGAACATGATACATAATTTTTCTTGCATCTCAAACACGCCCCCAGACAACATCCCCAGGCTGTTATTCAGTGTCTCTCAGTAATAGAGCTGCCTTGCTTTTCATGGAGAAGGTGTGACTGCACAAGGTGACTAATGTGAGGACCTTCAAACTGGCAACATCTCGCAAGTTCTTGACGTCCCAAAAATAGCAACTAGCATCACTTTTTTCAAATATCAGTGTCTAGAAGTGTGGGGGAAAAAAAAAAATCCACCACACCAAAAATGGAAGTCATAAAAAAAAAAAAAAAAAATAAATAGCTTCCACCCTAAAAAGCCTTGAAAATGTTTTGATTTCTTAAAGACGGAACAAGAGAAGAAATGGGACTGTCAGAATTCCTCTAAATCTGTATGTGTACTTAAATCTTGACAGAACATACTGAACAAAAGAATATCAAGGGATATTCATTTTGACTTTAATATCCCAGAACTCTATTTATTTACACATGATATATATTCACAGGTCAAATATTTTGAGGAACTTTGATAACTGCGAAATGCTACTTCATTGTATAAGTACATCCACCTTAAATACTGCTGCAACTTATCATCAGATGATGATCAGATTTCAGAATTACATTATAGTCATTAGACTAGTCATTTCTGAAATTAAATTACAGACTTTTTTCTCTAATTTTTCTAAGCATTAAGTATCATTACCTTCTATTTCTTCTAAGCAAGCATTTATTATACAATTAACTGGATTTCTAGTACACGGCTTTTCCCTAAGCAGCACTTACTGTTGTAGCACATTGCAGGAGATAATCCAGCATCCATTTCTTAAAAGTAAAAATTCAGGAATAACTAAAAATAGTATTACATAATTTACATTGTCATGCACACAGAGGTGCATATATAGCTACATGATAGAGAAACCTGCTCTATAAAAAAGGTATGTAATGTAAATACCAGGATAAACTTTTTTGTAAGCATGAATACTCCACTAACACAGTGGAAAAAGCCACCTGTGTACCCCAGAAATCCTTCAACATTCCTTAAGAAACATGTTTTAAGGGAAGTTAGCTGAAGAGACTTTGCAAAGTCTGCTCTCAAAAGGGAAGAGGATCCTTCCTCACCCTCCAGCCCATTACAAAAATCTCCTCTGCCTCTCATATCTACACCAAGGACTGAAGCACATTTGGGAAGACCCAGACTTTTAAGACACAACTAAACAGACAAACTATGAAGTATCTTGCACTCCCTAAAGGACCTGACTCAGTTTCCTCTGCTAATTTTTCCATCTTAAAATCAAGCCATAATTGAACCAGAAGCCAGCCTTCACTGCAAAATCAGAGATGGAAAACCTACTTTGGGCTTTAAGAGAGTCTGATCCCTCATACATCACCCACTTGACCATTTCTGCTTGCAACACTTAATCTTCTTAGTGGAGAATGGAAACATGAAAAACAGATAACTGCAGTACTGGCTCAGTGACATGACTACATCCATCAAAACAAACAGCACCCAAACTGAAACTACAGCTTCAATATTCCTGTATCCTTGGTTTTCTCCTTCCTACCATAACTATTTCCTACCTCCAAGGCAAATGTAAAAAAACATTCATGATTACAGAATCAATAGTAGGAACACCCACTTCTAAATCACTATTGTGCTATTCCAGCGTGCACAATCTACTTAAAAATAGCTTTGATACATAAGCTGCATCACTTCTGCTAATTACTTCCTTTAAAAGTTTCTCAATATTGCATAAGAAGTTTTAGATAGACTTCATTTTTCCTGCATCACCTATTAGTAGTGCCATAGCCTGAACTGCTCTGGTCGCTTTTCCTGTCAGACAAGGTCCTGATACAAAACAATACATGAGCAAGACCAGACAAGAAATACATAAAACTAGTTTGGCAAGAATTTACTCTGGCGGGATTTGGTAAGTAAATACGAAATAACAATGCAACTTTTCATTAAAGCCTTCTCCAAACGTCAGAGCAGCCCTTCTCTCAAGGCCCTTTTACTCTATTAAAGGTTTTGCATAAACCAAGGATTTGGTGGGGGAGGCTTGGGAGGGAAGAGAGGTCCAGGAGAGAAGGGAGTACTTATATAGAGATTAGTTACACCATAGAGGGGTGTGGGGGAAGAAAACAACAACATTGAAGCCAGTGATTCCACTGAGTTATGAAAATCCACAGCTATTTATGGTTCCAAATTTTAGCAATTATTTCTATATATTAATTATATTAACCAACCAAACAACATGGAAGAAAACAAACTGCATAAATGTTCACATTTAAGTTCCTATTCCGCGATCTGTCTACAATGAACACAATGTTGTGTAAGAGTCAACTCATATGCACTGTTTGCTAAATACAGAAGAAACTGAACCAGACTTGACACTGATTTGAATTCAAGTACTACTACTTCGATGTTACAAACGTATCTGTATTCACGGCTTGGCCAAGTTGTATTTCTTGATCTCAGCCAGTAAACAAATACTCACAATTCCCTGTGCAATGGCAGTAATGCAGTTTTCAAACATTTTCCGAAGCAGTTCAGATACACTGTTTTGGCTTAGACCAGTTCTTAAAGTCATGAAGTGGAAATTGGCTGTTTGCAGAGTTTACTGGAGTTTACTGTGGGATAAAGGGATCCAATCACTCCTTCAGGACACCTGGACACCTTTGGGGTCATCCTCTCTGGGTGGAGTGCTGGGCTATCAAGTGAGATCTCACTCACAAATGAGGAACTGACACCAACACTTGCCCACAGAGAGGTGACATGCTCAGGGCACGTGCAACAGGGTGTTTTCACGAGCGAAATAGAAGATGTCTTCTAATTATTAAACAGGGAAAAATGCAAAGTATATTGAGTCTATAAAAGTAGGTGTCTGTAAAGACAAAAAAAACATGAAACAAAATTTTAAAAAATCATTCAAACTTTCCAAGAAACCCACTTCAGAGTTGTTCTGGTTTAAGAAAACATCCCAGAGTCAGACACGTTGCTGTTGTTTCAAAATTTGAATTTGTATATTAGAATCAGATTTTCACATTTTGTCAATAAAACAAAGCCACATTTATATTATCTCACTGTTATAACTGTGTAAAAGGGTACTGCTCTCTCCAAATCTGCAATGCATTTAGACATAAAAACAGGCGTTGATAGAAAACTTATTAGCTACACTGCTCCACCAGTGTTTGAGTTAGCAGTGTGCAATTATTTTGAAAAAGCTGTATAGATGCCTCTGTCACTAGTTCATGCAGAAGAACCAGCAAGTTCACTTCATTGAATGCAAGGATAGAAGTAACGCTAAACCTGATTTATAATATCTTCATTTAAATATTGCATCACTCGGCTCAAGTCTAAGCAAGTCAGATCTCCTGCTTCCTGTCTACACCCATTTAACTATTCTACTTGATTATGATTACAAAGGTACTCATAATTTAAATCATGAGCACCACATTTTCTGCTCCAAAGTCCTCAGTAATGGGAGATAAATATTTGCTGAGTGAACACCAGCACTGAGAGTGGAAGTAAGAGCACATTACAAAGGCAGCAAGAATGCAGCCATTCATATTCTGTTTATTCCATAAAATAGGACTTCTCAAAGCACAAAGGAAAGACTGAGAAAACCATTAGTTTAAGTAGTATCATTCACTGTTCTGTAGCTAACAATTTTATGTTCCCACATAATGGAAACAAGGACCATATGTGGAAAACAATATCTAGAAATCAGAATAGAAACTGCAATGTGTTCTTATTAATTGCATAGGAAGATTTCTTATTTCTTTACATCTAAATAGGTGTCTTGGCTTTTGCAAACGCACCCTTTCCAAAAATTTATTGGCACATTTAGCATAAAAAGCTTGAATAAATAAGATTATTCTTTTAAATACTTTGTCCCTATCATACAAGAGGACAGAACCACAATTTCTTAGGAGTAGCCATCTGTTTAAGAGAAAGCAGAAAATCAGGCTCCTAAAAGCCTGCTGTACAATGCTTGGTGTTTACAAATTGTGCCCACTACTGCGATTTAATCTCTTCTGCCACCAGGAGGATGTCCTGAAGCATCAGAAGAAACAATTGGACATGGGATGTCAGACAGGGGGATGTGCCTGTTTAATTTCTTGGGTTTGGTTTGAAGCCCATGCAGAGAGCACTACTGGGGGAGGACACCAAGCTCTCCCGAAGAGGTCTTTGTGCTTCTTTTCTTGGACCATAACAACTTGGGTTTCCCAACTACAGCCTTCAGCTGGGTGCTGATCAACGTAGTTGCCACTACAATTTGTTACAGATCCAGACATCAAGTAAACCAGGTATTTTTACACATAATCCTGTATTTTTCTAATCTGCTCTGGCCCAAATAGGAAGTGTATTTCCTACCACACAACAGTCTCTGTGGAAACAGATTGGCTTTGCCAAGCTGAGTTCACAGAGGCTCTCTGTGCCTACCAAACACCATGTTTCTAGAACATTTCCAATTATTTACATTAGATATAATTTATAGCTTTTTGCTCTAAAATCTTTTTCAGTACATAGATCCTTAAATTATTTTGAAAAAACACTATCAACCGGACAGTTGTGCACAGGTATTTCAGTGTAACTCTCAAAGGAAAGCAGACTCACCACCAGAACTAAGGAAAGAGCAGAAGCATATCCAAGTCTGACAATATAACTTCTCATTTATAAAGGGGGAGATAAAGGGAAAGTAAGTATATATTATTAGTTTCTGCTTAAAACCATCTGGAATTCAAAATTACAAGGCCATATGTGTGGCTACCTTCACTGGACTGCGTTTTTTGAGAACAGATAAAGCCTTTGTGGCAAAAGAGTACACAGAGATCAAAACCAACTAAATCATCAGGCTGGGGTGTGTACCCAGACTTGTCTGCTCAGCAGCATAAGGCATTTGGGCGTGTTAACAGTCTGAAAGGAAAATGATGGTTAATAAAAAACTAATATATCTGAAAATTTGCCAGTGAATTCATTCATTTCCCTGTCTAGCTCTGTGCTGCAGGAGGGAACCGTCAAAACAAGCAGTCAGGTGCCAAAGGAAAGGCACGAACGCTCACAGCATCAGCTGGATTCCTGTTACGTTCCACGGCCTGACAAGCCAGCAAGAACAAGTCCCTGGGTTTGAATTGCATCTCCTTCCCACTGTCTACCTCCTCAAATTCCAGGCACAAAGACCTGTTGCATAACACCCGGGAACAGCAATGGGAGAATGAGCTTCAAATACAGCTGTGCTCTCTAAAGGATGTTGATGCTGCAGCACGGACAGTTGGCACTAACGGTACAACATAAGTGCATTCACTGTCCCAGCAAGGGCACAAGCTGGAAAAATACTTAACATTAATGAAAGCAGCCAGTCTCAGAAAGCAAGTGATACCTGTAGAAACTCTTAAGTTACCAGGTGATGAGTTGAAGGGACAGTTATCTTTTCCATTTCTGACCTCACTCTACCTGCAATCACTCCCCTCACACCAATTTTAGAGCGCATTCACTCCACCTTGCCCTGTATCCATGAAGTCAAGAAAAACAGGGCTACAGACAACAACAGAAAATAGCTGAATGCTGCACAGCAGAAAATAAGCCTTATCCCTTTCATCTTTTTGATCCTTAACCTGTAAAACTGCTCTTCGTTCTGAGTGTACCATACTTAAGCTAATTTCTTGCAATTCCGTATTACTGCGAAAGAGGAATACACACCCATGAAGGTTACAAATCATGCTGTTATGACAGGGTTTGGTCACGGATTCTGTTTTTTCAAATATACAAGAGTATATACAATGCCTTCAACCAAGAGGTATATACTGATCTGACATGAATCAGTTATGAAAAAGAGAAAAACATACAAGTCTGATCACTGAAGCATCTTGTTCCACTTTTACACTCAGCTTTCCCAGCCTTGCTAAAAGGGCTTTAGCCTAGGAGAAATCCATCCAAGAAAAAATCTGAACATATGGCAAATACCACTCTTCCTGAGATACTGACATGTTGAAAAGGGTGTTTATGAAGTAAAAAAAAGTAGTGTTAGGTTTTGCGTGCATCTGGCATGTCCAGTTTCAACAATAACAGTGACTTATTTAAAAATTGATCACATTACACTATCACTGTTAGTCCTCAGCACAGAAGTCTGATAGCTAAAAAAAAAATGAGCCAAGTAGTTGTCCACTTCAGCAATTAAATGTCTCCTAAAACCTACTAAATTGAAATTATATGGTCAGTAAACCACTGGAACACTACTACATATTGAGTTGTGCTGCATTACTACAGGAGTACAAAAAAAAAGTATCAAGGAACTACCGGATCTTGCTTTCCTTGGCAAAAGGTTGCTATTAAAAATGTTAAATTTACCTTGGCCATTAGCTACTACACAGTTTGCATAAACTTTCTAGTATATATATAAATTAATGTCTTGCTCTTCTGAAAAAGAATGGTGATTTCCTAAATCTGTAAGCAAAGTAGTCTGTGATCTAGTCTAGTGCTAAACTTCCTTTTTTCCTACCTTAGGATAGGATATGTAAGTTCTTCCTATTAATGCATCACAAAAGTCTGGAATTTTTTATTTATTCTTTTAACTCATCCACTTTACCTAGAAGCAATCTATACCAATCCATGAGAAATCACATCACTAATTAATTTAAATCAACTTCACTAGGTACTGCATATTTTTATCACCTATTAAATAGCACAGACTCTCTCTATATGCCCCAATAACTTATGTCAAGGAATAATTCAGCTTGGAACGGACCTCCAGATATTCCAGATTTGGAATGGACCATGCTGGGCAGAGGGAGATGATCCCTTCCTTTATCTCCTGGGCATGCCCTGCTGGCCCAGTGCAGGACAGTGCCTGCTGCCAGGGTGCAGGACTGGCTCCCCAGCCCCAGCCTGT
Source organism: Lophotriccus pileatus (assembly GCA_035583135.1). NCBI lineage: Eukaryota > Metazoa > Chordata > Aves > Passeriformes > Tyrannidae > Lophotriccus > Lophotriccus pileatus. Next base: position 12,574,211 of record JAWWES010000081.1, on the reverse strand, counting down.
GGCACTGCATGGGACTCCCCCTTCCCTAGTGCAAGACTAGGCATAGAATCATAGAATTGCTTATGCTGGAAAAGACCTCTGAGATCATCAAGTCCAACCGTTAAATTATCCCAACATTGCCAAGTTCTCCACAAAACCATGTCCCTAAGTAAAATACCTACAAGTCTTTTAAATCCCTCCAGGGATGGTGACTCAAACATTCCTCTGGGCAGCCTTTTCCCATGCTTGATAACCCTTTCAGTGAAGAAACTTTTCTAAGACCAAATCTAAACCCACTCTGGTGCAACTTGAAGCCATTTCTTCTCATCCCATCACTTGTTACCTGGCAGAAGAGATTGACCCCCACTTGGCTACACTTTCCTTTCACGTAGGTGTAGAGAGCAATAAGGTCTCCCCTGAGACTCCTTTTCTCCCAGCTAAACAACCCCAGGTAATTCAGCCACTCCTCATAAGACTTGTGCTCCAGACCCTTCACCAGCTCTATTGCCCTTCTCTGGACACTCTTCAGCACCTCAATGTCTTTCTTGAAGTGAGGGGCCCAAAACCCATCCTTGGATTTAAGGCACAGCCTCACCAGTGCTGAGTACAGGGAGACAATCTCTGCCCCAATCCTGCTGGCCACCCTATTGCTGGTACAAACCAGGATGCCATTTACCTTCTTGGCCACCTGGGCACACTGCTGGCTCATGTTCAGCCAATTGTTGACCAACACCCCAGGTCCCGGGGCTATGACTGCGTTTCACGTGTCTCCTGGCAGCCTATTCCAAAAATATTGCACTGAAAACATTGCCCATTGTCAAAACTGACCTTAAGACATTTTTTCACAGCACACAACTCTCTAACCACTAGGAGGTGCCACCACCAAAGGGCAGGTCCAGCTCCTTAGCACCCAGCCAACACCTGAACTCTGCTATTAGCATTGAGTCAGACACACACAAAAAAAGGGAAAAGTTATTTTGTGCTGCCACTAGAATGCATGTGGCAACCAAATTTGAGAATTAATAAATGAAGCACAAAGCTTTATTTCTGGCTACAAAAGCTTACACTTTCACCCTGACTACTGATAGTTTATGCTGTGAACAATTATGTTCTGTTTGCTAAGGGGAAAAAATTAAATATTTGAGGAAAAACATATTGAGTGGGATGACATTGTGTCCCTAAATTCCATCATGTCTATGCTTTGAGCACTGAATAACACTGTCCTGCCCACACTGCAAAATACAACTTTTACATGTGATTTATTTCGATGTAAGAAAATCCTAGACATCTATCAAAGCACTGCCACAAACTGCAACTGTGATAACTCCACAAGCAAGGTAAGATTAATGTGCCCTTTTCAGATCATTTTGCTTATTTCAGAGCTTACTTCATTATCTGCATTTAAATACAACAAATAATGCAACAAAATAGTTTCTTGATTGCAATTTGTAATTATTAGTATTAACTCCAGATGACAGATATGAATTACAGTAATCAAATCCACAGCTCATGAATATGTAGTGAAATGTACTGGATATAATGGTGTACAATCTTATATGCAGGGATTTAGAATTTGGGCAACAATGCTGAAGAAATGCAGAACATCTCTGGATCGCAGCTTGACAACTGAACCCTAAGTGAACTTGATGAAAGAAGTGCTTTCTATTTCTTTCAAGAGCTTTTTACCTCCACCCATCATTACAACATTGCTTGGATTTAAGCAGTTCATTGGGTTTTTTTCAGCCACCACAAACGTTCTCCAAATACAGCACTAGATTTAGACCAGAATAATGGATTTTACTGGAATAACCAACCACATAGGTATGTCTGTGCCTACAGACATGTATGTTGTAGACTGACGTGTATCATTGATCAGTGCTGGTTAAACAAAAAGTGAGTCTGGCAAAATGTTTCAAGGGAATATTTAAGAGAGTAGAAATAGAGTTGTCTACCCAAGTGACATTCTACATGAGACAAAGAGCCTAAATTTCAGAAACGTACTTGAAATCAGATTTTCATTTGGGGGTCATTGATAACAAGTGCCATGAAAGACAGAAACCACCAGTTTTGATATATGCTCCCAAGTGGGCATAAGTAATTAACTGAGTAGTATGTGAACTCTTAACAATGATTAATAGAGAGAGAGAGTTGCAAAAACATTATTACATACAGTGCCTCACATTTACAACCCACCATAACTATGAAGGTAAGAAAAAATATGAAATACCACTCTCTGTCCTGATGGCTGTATTATTCCTCTGGGAGCTTCAAAGTCAAGGGTTGGTGGGTAGGACTTTGCAATACAAACAGCTTTGGTGAACCATGTGAAAGGAATGCACAAGTTATGTGAACCACTGAAAAGCTTATCTTGATTTAGGTCAGCTATGATATCTCACGTTTTTGACAGGATTTATAGTTTTAGCACCCCAGATGCTTTACTCTCCCCTGCCACCCAGTCAGCTGTGCACAGGGGCACCCACGAGATCTCCCTGCCTGCTCTGCAGCTGCTGTAAGCAGCATGGATGTGGCAAGAGATCCCCTACACTCCATGCATTGCAGCACACACAAGCAGTGCTCGGGCACTGCCTGCAGCCTACACAGTAATTCCCTGTCTGGTTCAGAGGAGCACCCGTGTGTCACCTACGGCTGTCAGATCAAGCTGGTATAAGGCACAAATAAAGTGACAAACGAATATATGCTGAAAAACACCTACAGATCAACAGCAGTGAGGGTCCTAGCACCCAGAATAGATACACAGAGCATTTCCACTGATTTGCGTTGTAGGAAAATCCTGCTAATAGTGAACAGGGGACTGAAAGGAGTTTCCACTCTGGTCTATAAAGCTCTTCCCAAGACTGTAAGTATATTCCCTTTCTTTGTTCTCCACTCCTATGCGCACATTGTAGCTCATGTAAAAAGCTTTCTACATGGCCTAAGTAGGCTGACACGAGGCCAAATGACCTCTGCACACCACCACTCCACCATCTCTCCCCTAAGGAACACCCACAGAACAGTATCTGTGTTCAACACACTCCTGTGCACACACAGGCAGATGCCTACAGGTCAAACCCACCAATGAAAACTCTTTCCTACTAGGCATCTGCAAAAGCAGTGCGGAAATAATCATGGTATCATGTTAATGGTATCTTAAATACTTTTCAAGATACTTTAACCAAAGCAGGCCTTATTTTCATCTCCAGGGAACAACTGTAGTAACAATTTTTAGCTATTACTTTTTCAAACTGCCTAATCTTTTTGAAGGAGTGTAATTTCAATACCTTCTAGTGGCACTGATTTAAGTGTGTAGTCACTCATTTCTAAACATGCCTAGCACTTTTCTGAAACTTTGAGAAAAATCTCTATATAAATTCAACCACTATAGTCATGCTTGTTTTATAAGGTTAAATAAAACATAACGGCCATTCTATTTGAATTCAAGATTCTGATCGCTGCTAATCCAGGGGAGGAACTGCAATGCAGCTCTTCACATCAGTGTGAAGGAAGGGAAGTACCTTAAAACTGAACTTCTAAAAACAGTAGTCTCAATTGTTTGTTTTGAAAATGTATTCACTACTTCTAAAGAGAAATATTTGTGTTGTTTTTTCTTTTAAATTTGCCCTAAGGTAACTTTAGGTTTACCATGGCTGTACTCCTACTGACCATGCTGCAGACTATTACCATGTTTAAAATGAAAAGCAATTAACAGCACAGCTGGCTGCAGACCTCAGCAGGAAAATAAAAGCAGAGCTAATGGTAACCGCTACCAACTCTACATTTTACCTTTTGTGCTGTATAATTTACATTCGTGTTTTGTTGAGAGATCATCAGTAACAGTTCCTCCTCACAAATCGACAATAATTCTCTTTGTCAGTTCAATAACTGAGATCAGGTCTGGTCTAAGCTTGAGGCTAGCCCCAGTTTAATCAAAAAACCCAAACCAAACAAAACTCAAAAACAAACAAAAACAAAAACAAAACAAAAAAAACCACACAAACAAAACAAAACAAAAAAACACACCACAGAATCCCATTGGATGCCACATTCTGGATTAGTCAAGAGAGCTCATAACAGGAAAACTGTAACACAGGAAAACTCCTTGTCCTGAGCCCTCGCCTTACTCATTACTTAAAGAGGACTCTCTTCATTTTCCATCTCCTCCCTCAATCTCATTTCCAGTTCCAGAATTTGGTACAAAAAAAAAAAATCACCTCCCAGCTGCAGCTGCCAGGTGCACCACAACCTCCCCTCTTCCTCTGGCTTCTCAAAATCCACTCCTCTCTACTGTCTGCATTTGCTTATGACTCACCATCACTTCATACCTGGCCAGCAGCAGCAAACAGATCTAACATTCCAAGATGCTAAAGCAAACACAGATGACCACTACTGGAAAAAACTTATTTAAGAGTGTGCCTCTTTCATTTACCACAATATTCCTTCCAACTCGACACTGCAACAGCCTCACAGACCTAACTGCATTAGCGCCCATCAACGTAAGGAAAACTTGCCAAGTTAAGCCCTGAAAATGAACCCACTAATGCAGGGAGATGGGGATCAGCACTAAAAACCTCCTCTTACTCCCTCAGTTATCTTCTCCCTTGTCACCTCCAGCAATAGGGAGCAGCTAACAGCACTGCACCGAACTCTAACCCATTACACATCTTTCAAAATCGCTTAAATCTCTAACAGCGTGTCTGCACTTGTCAGAATTAAAGCAGAAGATTTTACTACCAGAGAAGTAAAACCAGCTAGTCTTCTTGACCAGAAAAGAAAGCAACAAAAAATAACCATTAAAATCAGTGAAGCAATGCCAGGCCCTATTTTGAACGAGAGGCAAACATTCAAGTCTTTTCAGCTGAGTTGTGAGTATATCATATAGGAAATGATTAAAACTTTTAATTTTTCGAGCTCAGGGTACCACAATTTGTACCTCCAGAAGTTTTGATTAATTTAAGAGTGACGTGGTACTTTAGTGTTTTTGGTCATATATCATACTGTGGTCTAAACTAAAAATTCCCATCTTTGTAATAAAGATGGGAAAGTAAATTTCAACAGAAGATACCAAGAAATTACTGTAATTGGATGCACAAGGACAACGTTAGAAATATAGTCAAATGTGCCATAATATTCTGCCTAGAATTATACCTTCAAGCCCTGTAAAACCCATGTAATTATCTTTCTTTTCTTCTGCTAGACAAATTAGAGAGTATCCTCTACTTAGTCAAATCTGAGTTTGAAACCTCCAGTTTCTAGTTCATGTGCTTTGAGAAACTGACTTGATCGAAAATGTTTCCAATGTAACAGCAAATTACATGGATGTACACACACAAACACACACAGAATGTAAGAACTATTCATAACTAATGACAAAAATAAGTTGCACAAAAAATTGATTAAAAAACAAAAATAATTACTAAAAAAATTTATTTTTCATTTAGATGCAGCTCATCTGTTCACAGAAAAGTAGTATTTCTTAAACTACTGCAACTTTCATTTTCTGTAATTAACTCCTGTAAAACACATACAGCATTCTCACTTGAAAATAAGGTGCAAGAAAAAAAAAGTTCTTAGAAACGACATGATATTTTTTTTTTCTTCTGAAAACCTATTTATATTATTCACCTGGGATCTCTCCAATGGGTTCCCCACCAAAATGCAGACAGAAGGCACCAGCATCTCCTTCTAGCTTTGAACAATCTGTGCATAACCAAGGCTGTTGGTAGGTACATGGAAACAGTGTCCTAAACTCCACTAAAGAGAAAAATCTGCTTGTTGTTCTATAACATAGTAGAGCAAAAAGAAAACACTTTGATGAATAGGAAGAGCTTGAAATATGGCACCTTTTTGACTGTTTAGTGTACAGTTTAGACAGCATACACTTACAGCTCCCCAGACAGTACTGCATCAAGCTAACCAAAATTTTAAGCCATTTCATCTAACCACAAGGCTCCACCCATGTATTTTTTCAAAAAAACACTTCAAATAAATTAATTTAACTTTGCAAGTTTTCCCCTAGCAACCAACAGGCCTTTGTTTTGGCCTTTGTTTTGTCTCTTCTCTTCTATGGTAATAGCAACTGCACTGTTAACAATACCATAAAAGTTCCAACAACTAGAAAAAAAGTATATTCTTAAAACATCCCTCATACTTTTTTAAATAGTGAGATGTCTGGACTGATAGAAGCTTTCAAGCATCAAAATAACAATCCTGTGTGCACATATATATATATATATATATATACACTGACATGTACACACCCACTCTTGCATATGAAACCCACTCTCCAGTTCTTAAAGACAAGAATACTGTTCTTGAAGAAATGTACCATAGAAGACTTTTGTATATGAATTCTCAGATTTCTATCATGTTCTATGTGCTCTATTTTTATACAGAAGAACAATTATATACGCTTACACAAGTGAAAATATTAAGTAAAATAAAATCAGTTTCAAGAGCCTGAAATGCTCATTTTCCAGGAACAGGGTGCCTTGCTTTCTAGTGAAGAATTCCTCAGCTTGGCAGAAAGTCTAACAGCTGCTTTTAGAGGCTTTTTCCTAGAGACAAGTAACTCACAGCCACATACAGACCAAAAGCCCCAGCACAGGTGAGACAAACAACTGCACCCAGGAATCAGTTACACACAGCACATACATCATCACCTGGGCACTGAGCTGTTGTACCAGGCTGCCACAAGAATTCCCAGGGAAGATCCTAGTCTATATTTAGTGAGCTATTCAGATAGGGAGAGGTCATGAACTTTCATTGGTTAAGACACAGAGCAAGATCTACCAGCTGCAAGCGCTTTATCCGGGGGCCTTCGCTGTCTTCCAACTAGGCAACATTTCCAATTCACAGCCTTTAAACTAAAGGGGAGGAATCAAAGTTTTGCTGCATTTTTATTTATCAATGGTGAAGAAAAGGCAGAGGCAAGAAACCTATTCATTTAGTCCTCAATTTAAAAACCAGAATGTTTATATGAGTAGATGTAGGAGATCCCATGACTACAAGGTAGGTGGGGGGACACAGGCACACAGGGACCCGCTGCGCACACAGGGAGGGATTACACTCTCCCAGCTGTTGTGAGTCAGACACCGACACATAGTAATACCCTCAGCCAGACCAAACTTCTGTTCCAAGTTCACTTGCGTGGCCATCATTAGGAAGTTTGCATCAAACAGTAAAATGTATCCCTAGTAACATTTTATTTTGCTGGATGACTCATACACCTTCTACTCTTCTGATTTTCTAAAAGGCTGATTTAATTTCACTCTGTTCGTCTACACAGGCTGCAGGTTGTTACACCACAAATGCAGCTCCCTTTCGGCTAGGAAGACAAAGTACAACACAAAAATTGGCACTAAACTAAAATTTTGCCATTTGAAAAAAAAAAAGAGAAATTTTTTAGCCTGCTTAGAGATATTAGGAGTCATCTACCCTTAGGAGAAAGTTTTGGTAAATGCAAGCTTTGTGAAGAACAAACTTGAAGCAAAATTGTCAATTTAGGCAAAGCTTTGCTTTGATAAGAAGATTTTCTAGAAGACATCTGGGTTGAAAAAGCTGCAGGTTGGTGAAGAACTCTACAGGGTATTGTCTCACTGCTGGACCTCCCTCCTCCCAGCTAAGCATCCCTGCCTGCCCCATGGAGACTCGCTCTGAAACAGCCCTCGCAGGCATTTTAGGAAGTATTTTTAACAAAAGCTGTCCCTTTCATTAAAATTCTGGAAAAAAAAATAAAATCTTACTTATTTTCACACAACACAAAATTTGTTCCCTAATTAGTTCTATTATTTGAAAATTCATTTAGCTTTAGGCAAAAAAAAAAGAAAAAAAAAAGATAATTGAAACTGTCTTCGACTCAAAACTTTTAGACTTCTCAAGCTCGTATAAAACATTCTGTTTAGATTATCCCCATCAAATGAGATCAAACATTATACTGTGATAGCCAAACCATCTCCTAAAATATAAAGGCGGGGGGGAGGAAGTACATATTCTCTTGAATTCCAGAGTTTTTCATGCTTCCTATGAGAAGTACAACCTCATTGCACAATACAATAGAACATATTCAAGCTGTTCTCTGCATTGGTCTGTAAAGTAAGAGCAAAAACAGACATGCTGTTAATTCAGAACAAGCCATATCTTATAAATGAAACAAATCAACTTGAATTATACACTGATATTTTAAAGTGATAATTTATAAACTCATACACTGTAAATATAAAAAAATTTCTTATATTTTGAATTTTACATCAGTCTTTCTCAGAAAACTGATTTTTTTAAACAAATAAAAAACACTTAAAAATAAGACTTCCTTGAAATTTTCAGTAGTTCAGCACAAGGCCTTTGATAAGCTACATGCCTCTTTCAAGGTTCACAGGAAAAAGGGCATGCTTTCAAAACAACTACACTTCCAAATACCAAACAAACAGAAAAAATAAGTTGTGCTTAAACTTGCATGCTCAGAAGACAAATGTCTTCTGAGACAATTACAAGACTGAAACAATTAAGATATACCAATGACAAATATCAGAAATAGTTCCATAAATAACTACATCTGCACAGATTACTCTGTACAGAGATATTCAGGATGCAAAATTTGGGTCTCAGTCACAACCGAAAAGGTGCCTGTATTTTTGATCTTTCAAATGGGTAAAAAAAAAAAGTTATTTTTCATTTAGGATTTTCAAACCTCAAACATTAGACATCTTTTTTATGTGCATCAAAAACAGGTGAGTCTACAGGTAGCTATTGAAAATGCTGAATGGTAGCAGAGCTGGGTGGGGTGTGCAGAGCACACCCAGCCGAGCTCCAGAGTTGTTGGCAGCAGAACTGCAGGTGAGCAGCACAGGGATGGTGCAGTGACGCAGAGGAGAAGCTTGGTCAGATCTCCTCCTCTTCCTTCACCCCAGCTTGTTCCTGACATTAGCACAGTAGCCAGAGATTTCAGCAGGAACCAGAGTCCTGTTTGCCAGAGATGGACCATGTGCCTCGGAAAACTGACAGCTGGAAGTTGATCTAGTTGACATTATAACGATGTAACTAACTGAATTTCCTACAGCTCATTTTATTATTTCTAGAGAAGACTGTGGACAGGGGTGTTCCACAAACAGGAGCTGTCCATAAGCTGTTAATGCTAAGTTAGCTACTTTTTATTCTGGAACAGGAATATCCACAGACTTTTGGTGCAAGTTCAGTGAAATGAGAAACACTTTCCACTTCACTGATGGCGGTGTAATAAAGTCTTTGTGCCTGTTACAGAGCTTGCATTGCATGGGAGAAGGGCTCTTCCCCTTTGCCTCCCTCTGCTGTGCTCTCCTGGCTGCCTCTGAAGCCAAAAAGAGATAATAAAAGGGGGCTTCAGGCCAGAAATAAACATCAGTAAACTCTAACCAGCAGCAAAAACAGCCTTGGGGAAAATTACACAAATCCCTTCAGAGGATTCTGGGGCTTCGTCCCACAACAAGAAGCCTTAAGAGTCTAAATTATACGGATGAGACATGGGTTAGCTCAAACAAGCAGGAGGGAGGGCACAGGATGCATTTCAGTGGATGATGTTCTTCCATCTTTTGAAGATGTGCAGAAGCAGCTCTAAGTACAGCATAGAAATGTTAAGGGGAAAAGAGGTAAAAAGAAGGGCGGAGGGGGAAAAGTCCAGAATTTGTCATTACTAACAGATCTCCATGCTTTAAAAGGAAAACCTCATCATCATTTCAGCCAAACTCTGGAAAACATAGTTTGTCTTTGGACTACCATTTGCAGCTCAAATTTTCACAGTGCAGCCTGGAAACAGCAGAATAATAAGCATAGAGTTTTGTGCAATTACCTTGTATTTAGTTTAGACTCTTTCTGCCTACGTAAGTCTCTTGTTTCAGTCTTACAACTAAAAGGGAAAGGTTACTTGAGACTTCTGTTTCTGACATTCTCTTTTGATTACAGACTAAATCCAAAAGGGACTACCCTGAAAGGCCAAGACAAACGTGCAACCACATAATTGGTCTGGCTCAAATGGCACTGAAGTCAGGCAAAAGCATCCCCAACTCCAGAGAGATTCAGCCTGTGCTGAAAGCCACATTAAACTCTGTTTACTGTTTGCCTGAAAAGCCATATGCATAAGCTACAGGAATGTATTGCCAAGCTCGAGCTGTGATGGTAGATACACTATAAAAAGCCCTTGTCTTCTGCCAAGACATATATATAGCACATCTGCATTGTTTTTCCCTGCTTACCCTCAGAAAACATTTTAACTTGGCATAAGAACATCATGTTTTATTCCAGTGAAATTTTGCATGCTATGGCTTTACAGTGGGTCAGTGTTAACAAGCATTTGTAAAATTCTCAACTAAAAGAACACAAGAAGCACACAGGAAGCAAAGTAAATAAAGTTCAGAAAGACATTTGATTCCTAAGCCACGGGATGAGTAAAGAGGAAAATTGTCATTTTGCTATAAACCAGGTACTGTGCTGTGATACACTGTTGGCACATATGCATAAATAGTGAAAGTGTGTCATAAGGCATAAGATGTCTGTATAACAGCCAGCTCATTAGTTTATATGACTCCCTCCTTTACCATATGAGAGCAGATTTGGTTTATATCAGAGAACAACCTTCGGACATATTGCGCATGACTTCAAGGAAAGAAGGGATAAATTAAGGAATTTCAGTGTAATATTAGTACCAGAAGTTTTGGTCAGCTACGACATGCAGGAAAGAAACAACTGGAGGTCACATATGATTTATTTCCCAGGACAACAATACTACCTGCCCCTGGAAAAAACATCACTGACAAGATCTGAGCCACCCATCTCTTCAGTTCTCTTTATGTACATTTTTATTGCTTATTCTGTTTCTGTTTATTTTGATAAAAGTGTTGTAGTCACTGTAGTTAAATTAATACTGGAAAATTTGTTGTTTTCAAAAAAATAAAATCTAGACTAAAAAAATTTTGTAATTCATGATACAAATTGTTTTCCGGTTGCTTTTGGAAAGCAGAAAGGAGAAGCAAGGCACACTTCAGAACATAGCATTTACCTTTTCAGTCTTCAAAATGAAATGTTAATGCTGACATTCGTGGGTCAACCTATTCATGCCCCAGCACTTGCAGAAGTCTGGCCTTATGCAGATGACTGTAGGGATGCAGGAGAGGTGCAGGGCTGTCCAAGCCAGAGGGAATGGTGGGGAGGCAGAGATGCCTGACAGGCCGGACTAGGAAGCACATTCCCCTCAGGACAGTATGGCATCACCAAGGCTCAAATCACAACCCAGAGATTCCACTGGAAACACGTCTCTCCCCACACCTGATGCTGACCCACAGCCAGTGTGACTTACCCCAGGGATGCTCTGACTGGTGGCTCCTGGCAATACAAGCATATTAAGCAAGCTCATGTCCCCAGGACTCGCTGTACAAGCTCTCTCCTCCATCCCTCAGTACAGCCTGGGTCTTTCTTTTTGCTATTTCTTCTCTCCTCACTTTGCTTGCTCTGCAAGTAAGCACTTCCCAAATGCTGCCTCTGCAGCATGGCAGGGAAAACAGGGTGGAAAAAGCAACACCAGTAGTAGCACCGGTTCACATTGGCCTCACCAGCTATAAAGTAGCCTCAAATTCAACATTCAACAACAGTACCAACAGTCCTTGCTCTGCTGGATGGCACCTGCTATTCCTGTCACCAGAACAAGCACCCTGGCACCTCAGGAAAACAAAACCAACGAGGCACGGAGGCCTCACCATTTTGCCAAGGACTATTACTGAACATAAAAGAGAGGATTGGAGGCTCAGTGGACAAGTTCACTATAGGTTGGCAAAGGGTAACAACATCCTTCCCAACTTCCTTCCTTTCCCCAAAGTGGAAGGAAAAAAAAAAAAATCTAAGTAATATAGGTTTTCTAAGCCCTCTGCCAAGCAAGGCTCACAACCACATAGACCAAGGAAAAGATACTGTACCAGAAATCAGGGTGCTACACATATACCTATATCTGAGTGAGGAAAAAAGCTATGCCACAGCCAGCATGAGCCAGGAAACCACAGATTATTAGGCCACAAATGGTCTTCAAGATACTCGCAAATATACTGCACAAATGCTACGCTGCTGCCGAGCAGCCACTTCCACACAGTGCATCCCTGCTGGTTTTTAGAGAACAACAGGAGTCATTCCCAACAAAATGCACTGTTGAGGTAACATGAATCTATGTCCAGGACCAGCTCCTTACTCATCATTACTGGAAGATAAGAAATGCAGAGGGGAAGGGAGTCCTCCTGTGTGTTAAGGAAGTTCACTCCACAGTCGCAGTCTTGTCCCCCAACCACCCGGGTTCCCTCTCCTGCCCAAACTGTTCACACCTGCAGTGGGCTTTTGGCATTCACCACGTGCATGTGCATACCAAAGGGCTCCAGCATCTGTGTTGCTTCACACCCTTCAAGCCCTTCAAACACTCTAACTGGCTCTCATGAAACCGTGACCATCTGGCAAACAGGCATTACACCAAAAAAAAACCCCACAAAAACAACCTATATATTTTGCAAGACTTCTTGCAGGACAACACTAAGTTCCTCTGGGAACTTACTTGCCTTGCTGATATTGAAACTTCTTAAATATTAAATAAAAATATAATCATCAGAAATAGCAGCCACTTCTGGAAAATGATGCGTTTATCCCCTGAGAAACACAGAAGTTTCTGGCTTGAATCACTAAAGAGACTTTTTTTTTAACAGAAAGAAGTGTCAGAAAGCAGTAAAATCTAGAGGCAAATGACAGGCTCCATCAAATTAAGATTTCAGAGGAAATTGGGCAAGTACTTCACACAATGGTGGGAAGTGAATCTGTGGACAAAGCAAATAAAATAGTTTGCTTTGCTCAAACTCTTAAGAGTATTATTAATGTGGCTTTTCCTGTGTACATAAGTTTTAAAGCTAATTACATACCAAAAATGCTTACCAAAAAAAAATCTGATCTATCGGAGTCTTTAAAATATCAAAAGGTTTGCTGAACCAACAGCTATTGGTGCATTAAACTGCAGGTACTGCTGCACAGTGTCGAAAACTGCTCCATACCAAGAATTTAGCTGCTACATCATGTAATATAGAAACCATGACAAAAATGACAAAAACCAAAATGAATGCAAACGAGCTTTCCCAGTTATCTGGGTTCACTGCTAAAAACATCACATTTTATAGCAAACTGATTTTGCATTAAGCAGTATTTCAGATTTCATCCCAGCCCAGTCACTCAAAACCAACAACAAACCCAGCAAGGCCAAGGCACTGTTCCTCTCCACACATGTGGCTCCTGGTGTTACAGATGTCTGCTCCTAAAAACTTCTGCAGACTTTTGTTTTTAAGTAACCATCCTGGGTATCTCATTTTGTGTGTAAATATCCACAGCCAGAGTAGCTGGACTGTGAGCACAAGCACCTCACTGCAAATGCAGTTTGAAGTACGGCAGCAAGGCTGGGCAAAGGAAATATAAAGACAGGCAACAGTAAAGTGTCTGTTCTTCCAATTTCCTTCTGTTCCCCCAGGTGCTTTCTTTAGGATAAATTTGTTCCTTTAACTAAAAATCTGGTGCATCCATATGTCATACAGTTACATTTATGGGCCTTGCACTACATCCTGACTCAGTTTTGCTTTCACTCGCTTGCCTTTTAAACAAGCTCAGCTTTTTTTTTTTTTTTTAATGCTTATGATTAATCAATTCTTCCTGCAGGAATCAATGCTGTGCATTCCACTTAAGTAGGCTCAGGCTTCCCTTCCTGGTGTCCCTCAGTGTAAATTTGTCCTTGCCAGCATATCATTTCTCTCCAGTGCAGAGCTTTAAGAAAGGAAGCTCACTCTGAAATACAGACAGACCATGTTTGGAACTGGTGCCAGAAACCTTCCACGGTGCACTGCAAAAAGGACTCTGCAACAGCCCCCTATATTCTGCAGTCTCTTCCATTTTCTGCATATTCCTTCCCCCATGAATAACACTAACTATTCACTTTCTAGCCATGTAAATTATGTGCTTTCTCATTATTATATTTTTTCATTAATTTAGACTGAAATAAGTTCATACTTTTGAAACCTGAAAGAAAAATTATGAGCAAGCCTCTCTCACCTTGCCTGGAAAGAACATGCCTCCTTTATTAAATATGAATACAGTGGGAGCAGAGGGAGTGGAAGAGATTATAGGCAACACTTGTGTGGGGGTTTGGGGTATGCTTTTGTGTGTTGTTTATTGTTGTGCTTTTCTTTAACCTCCTGCTGTAGTTGTCCTATTGGAGAAGTTTTTTAACTTCACAGATATTCTGAAGTGTCAGAAGATCTAGGAGAAAAACAGATTTTCTCTGCAAGGATAGTACTTGAGCAGTAGACTTTGGGAATACCTGCTTTTCATTTCAAAGTACATTTAGCATAATGCTGTATAAATATAGTAAGAACTGCCTTTCAAAAACTCTAGAGAACTATGTTCTAATGAAATAGGCAGGATGTTTAGTGCCTTCTGTGGTTACAGCATTGAATGGGGATATTGCTACTGGAAAATTTCGGAGCAATACTCTCAATTTTATGACTTCAAGTGAGAAGAATTTTGCAGTATAAGCAAAACATCCTAAACAAATCAATTTTTCTTTAAATCCTGTGCCTTTAATAAGCTTACAGAAGCTTCCAATATTAGGCATTCTTATAAATACTGCTTATCTTCTCTGTTAACAACATGGAAATGTTTACTAAACAGATACAGTACCAGTGCAAAAGCACAAGTGATGCTCCCAACACATTATAAACTTTAAATGGACATCAATGCCACCTCTCACAAATATTAAAACTCTTTAGTGCTGTGTGTGACTCCCAGCAGCAGGAACTGCTCTGGGCACCAAACATCGAACACACCTGAAAACACAGGTCAGGTGGCAACACTGAAAACCCTTCCAACAACCTGCTCAGCCTGGGATGCTGGAGCAGGGACAGGGAAGATGGATGTGCAGTCAGGCAGAGGGCAAAAGATGAGGGAGCACTGCTGGGTCCATGGCTGACCAACACCCCATGCCCAGGGAAGCTGAAGGGGTCGCTGCCAAAGGAAAGACCTACTGCAGGTGCATAGACCCCAGAGGAGACATTGCACCACTTACCAAGTTCCTCAGTGAATTTGAGCCTCTAAAAGCATCTACTCTGCACAGTTATCTGTCAGTCACTGAATAGTTAATAGAAACCACCGGTGCAGTGGGATTGCTGGCACAGACAGGGCTCTCAATCAAGGCATCCATAACGAAGCAATGAAACACACACAAGGGTAACCCTCATGCTATCATTACCTGCCCCCACAGGATTGAAATCGGCTTCTGAAATTACCTGGAAATCTCAACATACAATAAAACTTCTGGCAAAACAAATCTTACTGCTCTATGGAAAAATTTACCAATTTTTGTCTCTTTATCCTGAAGTAAAAAAAAAAATTAAAAATATTAGAAAGTGTCTCAAAGTTTTTCAGTGGTTGAAATAGCTGTCTCCACCCAACCTAAGGTAACTATGGAATTCACAATTCCATTGGAAAAAAGGAAAAGTCACACCAGAAGAGTCTTTTTACAACAGTTGATTTTATACTAAAATATTTTAGTATCAACATCCTGAAATTTTTCATCAGCAGCGGAAATCCCCTGCAGGTAACTAGTGAGACTACCTGCAAGAAATTAACAGTGAAACTGAATGTAATTGTTCACACTTAAATACCTCTGCTAATAAATATACAAAAGAATAAAGAAAGATAATAAATGCCTGAGCATTTATTACTTGAGAGGAAGGCAAAGCATCATGGTACCAGGGCAGGATGGGAGAGTCCCCACCTTCCAAACGCTGTGTAGGCATTTCAGTGGGACCACACAATGAGACCCCGTTTCTCCCTTTTGAGAGGGGCAGTCACATTACCAGGCATTGCTGCAAAGATGGGTAACACCCACCTGGAAAAACAGCAGGTTTTTACATCACAGCAGACCTATTTACAGATGCAGCAATGACACCTTTTGGTGTCATTTGTTGAATTTGACAGGCAGCAGCATGAACAGTGGCAGAGTTCTTTCTGCAGTTGCTTATCCTCTGCACTGTCTCATCCTCTGCTTCAAGGTATCTTAGTCAGGTATAGAGTTCAGCTCATACAAACAGAGCTCAGAAATATCAGTTAAAGATAAAATTATCAATATGTATGTACCATACCACTCTAGAGTCTGTGCATTAGTTTGGTCACACTTGTGAAGAAAAAGTGTCCCTCTCAAACAGAGCAGGACTTCCACTTGCAAATGCAGCACAGGGACATTATTCAAGATGAACAGGTTTTCCAGCTCAGGCCCTTCTGTTCCTCATGTGCTTAACTATCCCTATCTAGCTTAACAGCCATGCTCCAGCCCATCCTACAGCAGCTCAACAGCCAATCCAAGGGTGCAGGCTGACTAACTCAAACCCAGAAAAATCACCACCACCACTCAAAATCAGGACTTGTTGGCTATCATCATCATAAAGGCATCCCTTCCCCAAAGCAGACATGGCCAACATCTGCATCCCTTGGATTATAGCCATCCTATTTATTACTCTTTAAACTGGTTCTATTTTTAACCCTTCTGGTGCTTTCTTAAAAGCAAGTACCTCCAGTCCTCCTCCTGTTCTCAGCTGTATCATTTAGCCTGTAATAAAACAAAACATTTTGTCTCTGTCCTTCATAATTTTATTTTTAAATCAATTTACAAAGCAAGAAGCAGGGATCATAGAAGCCAAGACAACGCAGCAATCCAAAAGCAATGAGATATTCACCTCAGGGAAATTTCTGTCTACTGAAACAAGACACAAGCTTCTTTTTGTGGTCATCAAAGAATTAACTGGAGAACATGCCAATAATTTATAAAGAAGCATAAGTGATGGGAGGAGGGGAGAACCTGCTAGTTTCTGCAGAATAGAAGAAGACAATGATGGACAAAAAGCAGAAATTTTTACTCCAGGTCCAATATTTCTTAGTATAATTACAGATGGGCAACTCACAGCTCACACTTGGAAAAACCTCTACATATTCCTCCTGTTGATTTCACTGGGATCTGTAGATGCACAGTATTTGAAATAAGAGTCCCAGCATCCTGCTGCTCCAGTTTTTCCTTTGTGCAGAAAGAGGAATGTGACTATCAAGCATTCCTATTAACTAAGGGAGGGAAAATAAGTGTTCAAGTATTTAAATACTGAAAGATGTTGCCAGCGTGCATTTGGTGTTATTAATGCTCTCACTACTAAATTGTGAATCAAATAAAACAAAGAGGTGGCTGCAAGGAAGGACAGTCTTTCTTAGTGGGATTTGGCTCTCTGGATTGGGAGTCTTTTTGAGTTACTCCCAGTGATGGCAGCATCAGCATGGTAACCCCTTGACGTGCTCAAGGAGGATTTAAATTGACTGCATGTTGCCTTTAGCTCCAAGTTCACCCTGGTGAACTTGGCAACTTCTGCTTTCCTCCAGGTCTCCCATGATTACAAACAAACTTGCAGTTTTCAAACCCTTCCTGGTTCCTGTCTTTTTTTCATACACATCACAAAAGCTTCTTCAGTCCTACTCCTTGTGGATGGACTTCTCTCTCTTCCCCCACCCTCTCCAATGAATTCCTCAGCAAAAGGGAAAAAAAAAAAAAACTTTCACAACTGTTTTTCTCACTAATTTTATCCAAAGGCTACAGAAGTTTCTGGTCCACTTCAAAGTGTTGCTGGCAGGGCCATAACTAAACCTTCTTCCCTCTTCAGTACAGGCGTTACCAGAAGGATGATTATCCTTCTTGGCCTTATTATTCCTTGCCTCTGGCTACAACATCCTACCCTTCTCCATTTGGGAGCTAACCTACTTGCTCATCAGGTTCTTCCCCATTCCTGCTACTGCTGACATTTTCCAAAGCTTCTCCTAGAGCGACCACTTTTTTATATCACCATAAAGACATCCTTCTTCCATCTTGGCTCCAACCCATTCCCAGCAGACAGTCTGCCCCCTTTGCAAGCAACATCGCCACAGCCCTGCAGGGAGGGCCATGCACAAGCTCCCTCCCCATGTCCCTCATACCAAGGAGGGAAGCTCTGCTACTTCCATGAGACTCAACAGCTCGACTTGCAATGGCCTCCAACTGCAAGTGAAAATGTTCCTTGTTTTAAAATCAAAAAACATGTTTAAGATGACAAATGCATAAAGTCCAAGCCTGTTATTGATTTCACTGTCAGTGATGGTATCCATTAAAAAAAATTTAAAAAAACTAAAATTTTGAGAATCCCCCACCTCAGCTACCTACTGGTTCTGCAAGTATACTCCATTTTACAAAGCAATGGCAGTTCTTATAAATCTTCTTAAACCATCGTTTGAAACCCAGCCTAGAGGGCTGAAGAGCAGAGGCTCCAAATAAAAAGGAAATGGTGGAAATGAGAAAGCCAAACCATAAGGTCACGGAAGGCAATTGAACGCCGAACTCCTCGATGAAATACACAATCCCTCCTAACAGTTTTTGAGCTTCCCCATGCAGGTTTTTTAAAAAAAAAAAAATCTTTTAATTTGCAGTAAAATAAGCAACATCTGAATGCAACATGATTGAAAGAGATACACCTAATAAATTTGCCCTGAAGGAATTCCTTCTTCTGACTAATACTGGTATATATTTTTACAATGCTAGATAGCCCTCTATTTCTTTCACTCAGATAGCAACACCTAATGAGCAGAGATATTCTGAATAATTCAAAGTAAAATTCTGTGGTCAACATCCACCATGCAGAACATAAAAGATTTTAGGGCAGTCTGTTTTAAGGCTGGGAGTTGCTAATTTGAATACTTCATTTCAAACCACTATTAACTTCAAGATGTTCAAAGCCCACTTGTATCAGCCTGGCAACGCTGGCATAGTAAGAGTTCCAAGAACCTCAAATTTGTGCAAATGTCTAAGTGAATACTCTGAGAAATTAAAAACTTCAAGGAAGTAAGTATAAACTAGAAATTTTAGGATTTACCTGATGTGAACTTTCACGCTAGCAAGGCCTGACCAGGCAAGTTCTGTGCACCTTAAATGTACTTGGTTTTTTGTCCTGAATACCCAATGCATCAACCCAGACTCTTCACAGGTCATTGCAGATGGCAAAGCATCTTTCACCCTTCAACATGTGGCTGACCCAATGGGTTCTCTGGTACTTGACCACTAACTCACCACATCCAGATTTACTGTTTCACAGTAACTGCTTTTCACAATACTTGGTATTTGTTCACACGACACGGAGATAAAATGCTGTGAATTCGCACTTTGATTTACAGAAACGAGATCTCCCAGCTGTGAAGCATTTTTTTAAAGGATAAGAGCAGCTTCAAATTCAAAAATTAATGCTGTCATCATCACGTAAGCAGCTCCTCTGGCTTCACAACACACCAACAGTGCTGTACCTGAATTTCAGTACATGCAAGTATAAGCATCAGTGTTCACCAAGGCAGATCAGCAAAATGCCAAATGGAAACTGATGAGGAACTGGTAAAGCTCATAGGACCCACCTGCACTGAGGAGCAGACTTGCTTTAGAAAACCCACTCTGTTCCCCAGTGCCCACCAGCACACACACTTCATCTGCTAACCCAAGAGACAAACACATACTGCTGAGAAAAACACTGGGAAAAATAATAATAATAGTAATAATAAACCAGTGATACACAGAGAGGAATTATGAAGGATTTCATGTTCCAGATTCTGTGACTTCAACACAAAGCAGCTCTGGCTGTACAAACTGGTTCAGCAGAAGGGATAGGCTTGCAGTCCTGAAAAAATTCTCAGTATTTTGCTGAGCAATGGCAAGCAATAAATATTATAGCAAAGGGATTACAAAAATTCAGCTCAAGAATAACACTAGCAGTGGTACAAAACTCCCGATGCCTGTCAATCCTGAACTGGAAATACTACAGTTCAAGACTGTGAATGAGTATTTCACTTCTCAATACTTCTGAATTCAACATACCGTGACAACTTGTCTGAGTGTGACAGTACTCATGCTATGAAATATTTCGTTATTAAACTCTTATAAAGAACTGTAAAAATTTTACTGCCAAATTTACTAACACTGCCAAGCTGTTTTCAACTTTACTCCAAAACAATGCAACATTTTAGACCTGCTCTTCTTTGTAACAGGTTGTCTGTAGATTAGGGTTACCTGACACTGACTACATCCATAAGAGCATTCCACTAAGAAAAACGTCATTTTTTTAAATGACATTATATAAATTGCAAAACAATACACACTGTTTCCCCCAACACACTATATTACAACCCCCTACTTGCAAGAACAACTGTTTTCTTCTTATACCTGTTAATTAGAGTTACAAAATGTTAACGGTAAAAGGAACAATTGTCCTGATTCTTTTCAAACAGCTTCTGGATTTGCTGCTGATTGATACCACTTGTCACTACACTGGAGTGCTTATACAACCCTGGCACATCTCTTGCGCTTTTTCCAGGGTTCCCAATATTTGTTCATCACACCTCATAAGTAAGAGTATGTGCAAAACCCATTTGCCTCTGCCGGATCACCACTGAGCTATGTGGAATCAGATTCACTCTGATTCTTCAATATTCACATTAAATATCATAGTGGCAAACACTCTCTATGGATAAATCCTGACAGTCTTTTTCAATGAAAAAAATTCAACATCTTTATTCTCTTTGTTGAAACAAATGTGACCTTCTTTTTCCTCCTCACAGACACCTTGGTACACACTCTCAGCTCAGTGTGAGTGTGCAAGTTCAACATATTCTCCCAGTACATGCCTGAAGCTTCAACACAGCCTTCTTGTGCTCAGAGTCCACACACACTCCATCACACAAACAGGAACAGCTGCCTAACGCAGGTTATCTTCCTTGCTGATTCACTGTTCCATTTACTGTTGGCTTCTGATTGCAAAGATATACCTTTAACCAGCAGAGACACTGGGCTTGGTTTCTTTCACAATGATTTACATTTTGTATTACGAAAGTTCACAGCACTCACTAGGTGTCTGGCATCATTTCATTAAACATAGAGATACTATTCACCACAAGATGCCAGTACCACCAAATCACCCCAAAATTAAACTTCATGTTCAACCCAAACTGTTACAGTGGAACAGATGGATTTCTGAATAAGTGAGCACATCCACGTGCCACCACTGAAGAGAAAGGGTCCCATATGCAGGCTGTCTGTCACAGGAAAGCTTTTATATACATTTCAGTGGGCCACTCTAAGCACATTCTAGAAACACCGGTGTTTTTCAAGAACAAAACCCAAATTCTTTCCTCATTAGACAGCAACCAAGTTCTGTTTCAGAACAATCTTTGTATGTGTACACAAGTGTGAGAGTGACAATGAGAGAAATGCCAAAATAAATAAAACCCCATAAAAGTTCAACCTCTGAACAAAAATTAAGCAACCATTTAAGTAACTCCTCAAAATGTCAGTAACCTGACTCTCAGGATATTCGCTTAATTCCTTAATTATGGACTCTGTTCCTGTAACTGAAATCCAACGAAATTCAATCCTGTGATTATCCAGAGCCCAAATAAAGATATCAAGACTGCATCTGAAGATAAGCCATTGCAAGATCAAATGCAGTCTCTTACACGTTATCCTTTTCCTCTTCCGTTTTTCATATCAATGATATTTAATTCAAAATGTTTATCCAGAACAGGAAGGATGAATGTCATCACAGAGCCTGCAATTATCCACAGGTAAAGAAGATTTTGATTCATGGGGACCTCAAGTGACACCAGAAAAGTTCAAAAAGAATCCAATCTTGAAAACCCAAGAACCTCCACACTGGCTTCAACATAATGCAAGGCTGAAAAGTGACGGTGGAACTATAGTGCACATTCTCAATAGCAAGAAAATCACCCAGTAGAGCATTTGCTTATAAACACAGTGGCTTCAGCTTCACTAGACATCCTTCAAACCCCAGCAGAGCCAACTCTGGCAACCTCTTTGACAGGCAATCAGAAGGGGCTGTCACTCAGGCACATGGGGTGACTTTAGGAAGGGTAATGACACGAAATCAGGCTAACAAAGCAGTTCCCTCTGTCCCTAGATGTCACAATTACCCATGTAGCAATTCCCTCCACAGGTACTACTGCAGAATAACCCAAGCAAGTGACACCAATGACATTCACCAATTCCAAAGAGCAGGATTACAAACATGAACAGTCCATGTAACAGCCTAATGCAAATAACATCCTTCTGTCTCTCCTTCCCACCCCCACTGCCTGCTGTCTCTGCACACCAGTAATCCCCAGTGATCCAGTCATACCCAAAGCACCAGGCTTGATCGGAGCCAGGAACTGCACAGGGTCACCCTTGGGAACAGGGCCACCCCTGCTCATGCTCTGCACCGCAGAGATTTCATGACACAACACGTGTCCAACTGCGGGGCTGCTACCTGAAAAAACTGCAAGTTATAGAATGTTAAATGTGTGTTGCTGGGATTTTAGCTCCAGAATTCAACAAGTAGTTTTACCAATTGATGCCTCTTCCTGGACAGGTTTCCAGGTGCTTCTATCCAAATGTGACCCTGATCACATAGCACACCACAACAAAGTAACCATCAGCCTGAGGGGACTGGTACTGTATATGCTCTTCCCAAGACTCAAAAGGGGGTTTATATTTACTAAGTGTGGCATTCTCACAGAGTTCAGCAAAAGTTGGATTGAGATAACTGTGGTTTTTTTCAGATGCTCTGCCTTCCAGATTTCATAGGTAAATATCAAATTCCAGACACACAGCAGATTGTTTCCCCCATTCATTCATACACATGGGAACTATTCAATGTTTGCAAAGTTTTTACGCTTTGTAGATGAGATATGCAGAAAAATGTGAATAAGCTTTTTAAAACAGAAATGCAGATAAGGTATTTCAGTGGCCAGTGCAGCTGGGATGACTCCTATTTATTCCTTTGTACACATTTCAGGTAAATGTTAACAACCATGCCCATGCTGTGTGCAAGTGCAATAAAAGGGAGGTGCTGCAAAAAGACAGATTGAACAGTTTGCCCTGGACTGATAAAGCAGCAAGCAAATAGCACAATTGTATGGAAGCGTGCTTGGTTTGTAAAAGCACAGTCTGCCCTTGTTAGTTCTACAGCTACAATCAATTCCAGAGGAGGCAAAAAAAAGGTGAGGGAGAAAATAAAGAGAACATTTCCCTTTCCACCTGGAAACGTAAGATTATTCAGGATTTCTGATCCTCAGGATACGCTACTTTCTCTTAGGAAACAAGTTCAGTTCATTCAGATTACAGTCATGTTTGAGCAATCTGTAAATCAATGAACATACCTGATTTTATAGGCTTTGTCCTTCAATGATAAATATAGTTGTATAATACAGACAATTATCTATTTACATTTTTAACTAAATTATTGCCCCTCCTTCACATTGCTCATTTAGTGGGTTTTTTTCTAATATTGATTTCTATATCCAGTTTGCTTGGCAATAAGCTCACCCAATGCATTTTCTGCTTCTGTTGTTGATGAAATGCTGACTATACATAATTAACATTAGCAAAAGTGTTTACATGAAAAAAAGCTTCACTAAATGTTAAAAAAGACACATTATTTTTAAGTTATTTAATGGTGTACAAATTCAATATAAATGCAACCTGGGATAGAACAGACACAGATATATCCTTTTAAGTCATTATAAGAACAATCTCCATTTGGAAACATATCCCACTTACAAAGTACAGGGCAAACAGAAAAAGCAACATCTGAACTGGCAGAGTCCTACCATCACATACTCATTCGTCACCACGCATCACAATCCAATTGCTTTCAATAAAACTCAACTTTTTGTTAAAATCCCTGACTCAGTAGCATTTGCAGGATTCCCATGACAGTATTGCTGGTAGCTTACAAATCTGTCCATTTGCATCCTCCTCACACGGCGAGCTCAGGCGTATGAGAACAGTGCAGAATGGAAGAGCAGGAGCGAGTCGGGACCAAGAGTGTGCTGCTGTGATCATTCCTGCACACCAGCCACCCCTTTTGTTTTGCTATCACATGCCTTAAGGAACAGCTCATCTAATCAGGATGCAAGATTAATAAGACCATACAAAATTTCCTCATTACTGTTCGGGCATAGGAAATAGCCTGAGTTTAAGACAGTAAAAGTAAGTTCAAAGACAGCCTAAAAGACAACCAGAGGACAGCCTAAAAAAAAAAACCCAAATTATGTACAGCCCTGTTTTCCATAGTATCATTATTTCTTTCCATAGCATTATCATATAATTCAGTAATGCACTAGGACAGGAAACCTTCTAAAGATAGCCTTTGTTGTGCATACAGCACATACAAGGAAAGGGGACATTGTTGTTGTGCAACAGTCAATTGCAAGAATAAAAAGCAACACCAGGAAAAAACAATAGAGGCTAGAAAATAGTAGGACAGAATTAATTCTATGCAAAAGCCAGGAACAGAGACACCACTGAACAGGTCAGGAATGGTGGTTTCCAAAGGCAGTAAAGGAAGGAAAGCATCAGCACTGTTACCTTCAGGATGGTTCAATCTAAATACAAGCAGGTTTTTTTTTTTTTTCCTCAGGGGCTTTCTACTGGAGAGAGCTGTCTAGAATAAGAGGGATATGCCAAACCAAGGAAGTAACACAAAATAAGGCACATAAATCATGAGAGATATGTGGTACAAGATTTTGTTTAAATCTCTCAGGCTATCCAGTTTCAAGAAATTACTCTGCACTGCCTAATAACAGCATATTTATCAAAGGCCCACAAAATCACTTGAAAATACAAATTCTAGAGGTATAAGATGAACAACAGTTATAATGTCATCTAAAATTATTTCGTAAATGCCTCCATTTGAATAGTCCATCAGCTGCATTTTTACAAACTGCTGTAGATAACACGATGACTATGACAGCTGTTAACAAAACCTGAAGGCTTCAACAAAAGCAGCAATAATAAATGGCAGTTGTGCTGTAGCACATTTTTTAAAATACAAAAGAATACATCACCACTTGCCGAAGTCAAACCAATCATTCTAAAAAAAACTGGTCTAGGGCGGAATTATAATTTGCAAAATCACAAAGTTCAGGGCTTAGTAGCATTATTATTATTATTATTATTATTATTATTTAATAAGTACTACAGCAAGCACTCCCCTCTTTGCTCTCTCTGGCCCTACTGCAGTCCTACACATTTCCTTATTCCTAATACAGAGATCCTGAATATGACACTATCATCATGAAAGCTTACATCTACAAGGAGAAACATGCTTTCTTCAGCACTGCATGCAGAAGGGATTAAAAAGTTTTGGTAGACTGAGTTCCTTTTAAATCGGCACAGTAATCTACAAGCAAGGTTGAGACCGAGGCAATTAACCCCATCAATCTAAAATGAATGCATAATCATGAAGACAATCCTTGCTCAACAGCATCCACTGAACACTATTACAGCATTTACTGACTACCTCAGATTTTTTGGCCATAACCACTTTATTTACAACACTTCTGTATTAGAAGAGTATTACATCACTTTAATGAGGAAAAAACCTAAAAAACAGATTTAAATTCCACTATCATGGATCAATATTCCCCCTTCTCTAAAATTCTTGTACTTAAAACAAATACATCACTGACAGATCTCCTTTTGGCTTCAGTGTGTCAGTTTAAAAAAAAAAAAAAATCACTACTCATAAATCTCTTTAGATAGCTATACTGATGTCAAACATAAGCATTTCCTTTACTTTCATTCTAAGTTATAAATATGTAAACAATACTGGAATCAAGATCCCCACTGCCAAGTACAGATCACTATATAAAAGTTTCAACCACAGTATGAGCACGTTGAAATAAAATTAGATAAGAAACAGACATTATTAAGTAGTTTAACATGACATACTCCACACTTTCCTAAGAGGGAGAGACTTTCTTTTCAACCACAAGCTATTCTCTTTTAAGCTTGGCAAAGCATGGTGTGTTTTTTCATACCGAGGCTGAGCTAAAGGAGAGGCGAAGGATTAAATACAATAGTGTGTTACCACATCCTTACAAGAGGGGAAAGATAGTCTGGCAGCTAACGAGTCAGCAGGTCAGCACTTTATTTCCAGCTTGGTTCCGAACTGCTTGTGTGGTCCTGGATCAGCCAGCGACCTCCTGTGCTTGCCTTCTCCACACACTCTGTGGGGATAATTCCATACTCGCCCAACTCATGCTATGACATTTGTTTGCCGATTTAGTTTCTGAAGGGTGAAGGTGGCAAAGCAAAGAAGGAAATTACCCTGTGGAGTAGGTGCTGAAGAGCCACCTCCTTGCACCTAGTTTGGTTGTCTCATGCTGTATTAACTGATGGGTGCATCACAGCTTTGCTGCAGCACAGACAACCAGTACAGCAAAGCACTTTTCTCTTTCCTAAGGTAAAAGAAAGAAGCAGAGAAAAACCACAGAAGGACTTCATGCCAGTATTCACTTGCTGCAATTAACATTGTGCTGTTGTGAAACTCAGTTAATGAGGTCCTTGCAGAGAAGGAGCCACAGGAATACATGATGCTGTTCCCAGGTGAGTGATCCCACACTCCATCATCTGTATTTTGAATAAACTACAGAGCGTCCAAATTAATGCGGGGCTGAGTTGGGAAGGTAGTGATGAAAAGGAGCCCATTTCTACTCTGTGCCCCTCTTTCACACCTGAAAAAGCAGGGCATTGATACATACATTTTCCTTCTCAAATCACAGCATCAGTGAAGCAAAACTAACCAGATATTTCCCATCATTTCAAGACAAGATTCAGCCAGTGCTTCTGAAAGGAACCAAATAACAGTGTAACTGTTTTTTTAAACCCTAACCACAAGCTTAATAGTCTCTCCCGTTCAATCAATATGTACCTCTTTCCATACCTCAGGTTCCCGTGCACTAGGAAACTTGTTAAAATGGAGTAAGCAACAGTTGTCACAAAGAAGTGCCTCACAATTTTTTACAATATATTACTGAAGTCACATTAAACTCCTCTAAGGACACACCAATTTCTGAATTACAGTTGAGTTCATGAATCTTTTAGCTGTGTAGGGACACAAAATGGTTGGTCTTTTCTAACAACTTGTACAACCTCTATGCATACACTTATTTCCACGTTAAAAATAAAGTCAATTTGAAATAGTTCATTCTATAATGAAAGCAAGTTATAAAAAACTATTCATCTGCTAGAGAAGAACACACCAGGGCAGCCGAAACACGTGGCAAATCGGAACCCCTGCTCGCCTTGCAGTAACAGAGCTGGTGCCTGCAGGGCACAGCAAGTGCAGCCCGGCAGCAGCAAGTCTGGACACAGATGTGGAAATTCAAGATCATGTCAGTGCCCAGCAAAACAGTGTAAGTAACAACACAAAGGGGAAAGTTTTATTGGTGGAGTTCTATACCAGGCATAATACATATTAAAATCCACACTTTAAAAAAACTTGAAGTGGCAAATTTTATTAGTTTACTTTTCCTACTGCACAGGTTCCTTCTTTCCTTCTTTATTTTACATTTTATTTCAAAATTACTCTGATATTTTGTTTCTCCCTTGTCCATTTAACAACATTCCCAAACCAGCAGAGCCTATCAAAGCTAAAAGCCTTGCCCTGCTGCTGGTGTATCACGAACATATGTTAGAAGCACTTAATTGCCAGGCTGCAATCTGTTCTCTGAAGGAGGCTGGTAGCAGGTGTGACAGTCTGGTCTGCAGAGAAAACTATATATAAAGATGCAAGAGGCAAGGGGAGGGGGAGGACTCCACAGCTTTGCTTTTACATATCATGTTGGATTTGTAGGCCTACTTATTTAGAGAGAGGGAGAGGGGAGCCACAAATTTAAAACAGATAAACCTTGACATCTTTGAGCTCAGAGTTTGATTTTACAGCCCCTCCCTCACTGCAAAGCAAGCAGGTGAGCAGCACCAGGCTGGCTCCCATTTGCTGTTCATGCTGAGAAATGCACAATTTGCAATTGCAAAGAACTGACCCTCTTATTTATTGCATCAGGGCACAGTGTACAAATCCAGAGCCATGTGGTCTTCCCCAAAGGCTGGCTTCCCAAACAGGGCATCAAGTGAAAGGCAGGCTGCAAAGGGCTGTTTATGATAAACTGAGTTCTGATCTCTGCTTCCTATCTCAGCTTCTAGCTTAAACTGAAGAGTAACACAAGCGAATTATTACACTCCACATTTAAGTTCAGAAGGAACAACGCACTTTTTGTAAAAAGTGACAGGAAAATTCTGGATGAAAAGCAACATGCTTCTAAAGCACTAATTAATTACAGAAAAACTATTTTTTTTATGTCAGTATCACATACAACTTTAATCCCCAGAAGTGATCAAGAAAAAATGTGGATTCATTGTATCCTAATTCTCTCTATTCACAATGTCTCTGGCATCCATCAACCTTTGGAAACAAAGTCCTTCAGAAGGCAACAAAACACTGGCACACTGAATCAGAAGCAACTTGTGAAGGCTGCTGGAGGTAGATCAGTCTTTACACACTGCATAATCATAGACATAATACATGGTCTCATAAAAGGAAACACAGACCACCCCTAAAACCCATCAAATCTGCAACTTCTCTGTTGCCCAGAGAAGCCACTGGTGCCCCATCCCTGGAAGTGTTCAAGGCCAGGCTGGATGGAGCTTTGAGCAACCTGGTCTAGTGGAAGCTGTCCCTGCCCACGACAGCAGCGGTGGAACTCTGTGATCTTTAGGGTCCCTTCCAACACAAACCATTCTATGAATCCATGAGAACAAGACATACATTTGACAAAATTAGCTATTATGATTTACAGACTCAAAATAGTTCATTAATTTCCACATAAAACAAAGGAAAAAAAACAACTCCTCTCATTTTGTTCAGCTATGAGACTGAGCAAGTGCTGAATTATGAAATGGAGACATTTTAGAACAAAATAGACTATTTCCTACAAATCAGACTCAAGTACAGAAGACAGTTACGGTAAATATTGAAACTTTAAAAAAAAAAAAAACAAACTCAATAGAGTAGCATGCATTTATAAGCAACTACAGGCATGCCTTGACAGCATTTTTAAAAGGGGGACACCTATGTGGATCTATTTGATCATCCTGTACAGCCCACAGGAAGACAATAGACCAGTGCCCAAACATTTCCTCAACCATTTAGCTCTGCACTTCTCCCACAGGTCACTGGAAAATACTACCACAAAAAGCAGATTTAGTCTCAGTCTGAAATCCACGAGTGCAAAAAAAAACAATTCTGGAAGTAGAGTTAGGCTACAGTTCCCTTCAGCAGCTTGTTTGGACTTTTCCAGATGCTAAAAGGTAAACAGCAGTACATCCAAGCTAATTACTTCACATTCAAATATCAAAAGAATATTTAATTCAGCACAAATTAGCTTTTCGTACTAAGCTAACTCCCCTTTGCTGCTGCTTTCATTCCTCAGCTAGAGAATTTCACCAGCAAAAGAAACTTCTTACCTCCAGAGAGACAGGGTGAGGACCAGAAGCTTTTTCAGCTAAATATTTTATAAACCCCAAAAGATACAATACAGGAAACTCTTTATCTATGGTTTCCAGTTTAGCAGGGGGCTTCAAGCTAACAACAGCTATTTTATGGCAAAGTCAAAGCAACAAAAGGGTCATCAGGAATTTATTTCAAACAACTATACAAATAAAGGAGAGATTTATAAGACACTGATTACATGTCGTGGGTTAGCAGGGTCCCCCCCTTCCCTGGGGGACAGTGAGATGGTTTGTCCAGGTTAATTTCCGGGACAAAACCAATCAGAGGTACTGATAACGCCTTTTGCTAATTACATCTTTAAGAAACGGAAGAGAAGGTTAGTGGCGCAGTTTGAAATCAAGAAGCCATGTGAGGGAGGAGGCAGCAGGCCCCAAGGGGGGCCAAGGCCTCCCTCCTCCCCCGGCCCTGGGCTGGGGGCAGGAGCAAGCACGGAAGACCCTCTTGATCCAGACCTGGAATGGAGTAAAGGAAAAAAAAAGGACTTTGCACAGAATTTCAGCCGGAGAGATAGCAGAAACCTTCAAGGTCACAGCTGGCGGCCGGAGAGAGAGAGTAAGTCCGAAGGGGGGAGAGAGACGAACTCCTTCTCCCCCTCCTTCTCTCTCCCTTCAGCAGGGAAACAAAAGATTGAAATTTACATCCCTGCCACCTGTGGGAAGATTGCTAGGAGGCCAGAGACAACTCTTGTCTGCAGCTCATGAGGGAGCCCATGGTGGAACAGATACAGATACGACTCTGTGGGAGGACTT
>JAWWES010000081.1:12500552-12533934 GCA_035583135.1 Lophotriccus pileatus | reverse complement strand
CCACCGCCCGCCCCGGGGCAGACCCGGCACCGCCGGCCCCCGCGCCGCGCTCCCGGCCGGGTTCGGGCGGGTCCCGCACCGACACCCCTGGGGGCCGCCTGGCACCGGCGAACAAAGGGCCGAGGCCCGCCCGGCGCCCGTGGGGAGCCGCGGAGGGGCCGAACCCCCCGCGCCCCCCTCCCCGAGGCGGTGCCGGGCACACACGGGCTTCCCGCGGGCTCCGCCGCCCGGCCCCGGCCCCGCTCCCGCCGCCCCCCCGGCGGGGCAGCCAGGACTTTCCCCCTCGCTTCCCTCCCCACTCCGGGAAGCGCCATATTGATCGCGGGCGCCGCTCCCCGCGCCCCTCACCTTGGCGATCGCCTTCTTGTACCGGGTCACCGCTTGCTGGATCAGGCTGAAAACTTTCATGTTCCCGTCCCCGCAGGGCACGACCACCCGCGTCCTCCCGAAGCACACCGTGACTTTCATCCTGCGCGGCCGGGGGGCTCCCGCGTCCCTCCGGCCCCGCGCAGCCTTCTTCTTCCTCCTCCTCCTCCTCTCCGCCCTCCGCCACGGCCGCCCCCCGGCGGGGCGCGGCGCTCAGCCCCCGGCCGCCGCCGGGCCGCCGCTGCGGGCGCGCTGCCTCCCTCCGCCCCGGCGAGGAGAGGGGAGAGGAGGGGAAGTGGGCGGCAGCGCAGGACGGGGGGCCGGTGCTGCCTTCCCGCGGGCCGGGGGCCGCTCACATGCCGCGGCTCTGCCCGCGGCCACCTGCTCGGCGCCTGCCCCGGCGCGCAGCGGCGGCGGGCGGGGCGGCGGCGCTGCCTCCCGCTCCGGAGGCGTGGGGCGGTGCGGCGGGGCGGGGGCAGTGCCCGGCTCCGCGGGGCGCCGGGCAGCGCGGACGGGGCCAGGGGACCGGGACGGGGCTCGGCTCCCGGCAGCGGCGTGGCCGGCCCCGTGCCCGGTCGGTGCTCCGAGCCTGGAGGTTGGGGGGCTGCCCCGCCGGGTCCCGGGGATGCACGGGCACAAGGAGCCCCACAAAATCCTGGTCCTTCAGTTGGTGCGCTGGGAGGGACGGGAGCTGCTGCTGCGCCCCCTCGGAAGGCAGCCTGCTGCCGCCCTGCCCCAGGTACGCGGGTCAAGGGAAACCAAGGCATGGCACCGGAGAGAAGGTGCGCTGCGGGGCACCGCGGAGCCCTGCCGTCCCTCCGGGTGTGCCACCCCGCTCAGCCGAAATCAGACGGTCTTCATGGTCTTTCGGGCATCTGTTAACGCAACAGGACTCACGCAGAGCGAAAACTGATGCATCATCAGTAACATCAGCACCAATTGAACCGCTGAGCCATCTCCTCCCCAAAGCCATCAGAAGTCAGAGGGGTTTATAGATATCGCTCACCTTTTTTTCATGGATTTCACTGAGGACAATAGAATTGCACAGTTCACTGGACATTCAGTTTGGTTTGACAACATATATCTTTTGGGTAGTAAAGGTGAAACAATTCAAGCTAACGAGAATAAAGGCAGAGTTTGGAGGACAGGAAGGCAGGAGGGGAAAAAAGCTGCTGCCTTTCTTTTTTTTTTTTTTTTTTTAACCTGAAATTAAACACGGCACTAGAGATGCGAAGTTCAAGTAAGCTTTGTAGCACATAATGTCAACATCCTTCTACAACACCGGGCAACTTAGCACGTGTCCTCTGGTGCTCCCTGCCCGGCAGCTGTCCCAGCTGGCAGTCTGCTCTTGTTCCCTTAGCAATAGTATTAGTAACTTTAAGAACTTCAAACCTGGTACAAATGGCAAAGCTGTCTGCGGTTTAGTAGGTACACAGCTGAGGAGCAAAATTAATGATGTTTTTAAAACATCAAAGGTGAAATTATTGCCCAGTTAAGTCAAGGGTGAGAATGGCATCCCTAACCCTTTCCATTCTAGTTTGCAGTTTCTAGTGTAGAAAATGGAGAAGTCGGTTTATATTAGTTCGGTCCCATGTGTACTGTCCAATTTAATTGAAATCCATAAAACTTTTTCTACTAATTGCAGTTTTGGAAAGCTTTGGGACACTCACAAGATCAAACAATCCATCTGCTGACCTACAGATAATTGTTAGCTTAGACGCCAATTTTATTACCATTACAAGCCTGAGTTATCCGAACTAATATATCTGAATTCTATATGAGAAACAGTACGTCTGCCTGTTAAAGTAGGAAACAAGCACACCTGCCATGTTATATTTTGTCATGTTCAGAGTGTTCACTTGTGTGGAATAAAGGCAGCATGCAGAAGTCCAGAAAGGCACAAATGAAATAAAGCTGGAGTAAACAGTTTACAGCTCACAACTGAGACAACTGAGTACACTCTGCAGTTTTATGGCCATAGCTCATCAAATTTATTATTGGAAAATGATGAAAATTTCCATTAACCTGCTGCTTTTGCACTTACTAAGTGATCATAAGAGCTGCTGGGAACATACTGGGAGGATGAAAGAGGTATAAATCCTTGGTTTAATATACATCACCCGAGAAACTTACAGAAAGGACTGTGAAAATGCAAAGTCAACAGAGGCTCTTCCCAGACTGTTTTTAACAAGAATTTTACAGTGTCACAGGCTATGTAATATTCCACGTTATACTTCATTTCATTGGCACTTATCTGCTGAAACATAATGTTGCATATCTGGAACTTTACCCCACATTTATTTATAAAACGTAATATCGTTGCTGTTCGACAGTAACTATTTCACTGTTCCGACACAGCTACAGGTTTTTCATGTTTTTCTGTGATTTAATTCCTGCTCTTGCTGTCTTTAGCAAGTTTCTTGGCAGCTTTCCCAGCTGTTCTAACAGTCTCCTGGAAAAAAAAAAAAAAAAAAACCACACAGTTTAGAAAGAAATATTGATAGTTTTTCCATTAAATGTGTGAAACGGGAAACTTCAGTAATGAAGTACAAGAAAACAAGTGTATCCTGGGATCTGATTTAAGGCCAAAGCTTAAAGACTTGCCCATGAATAGGGAAAGTACTAACAGGAATAAGAACCTCCAAGATTCGAGCTTCTTTCCCATTAGGTACACACACACACAAGTTATACATTTTGAATACAATTTACCACGTATAGTATTTGTTGTGTTCTTCCTTAGAAGGAAGAATGAACTTTAAGAAACAAGAGTAACAAGGCTGTGAGATTGTACCAGGTCTAATTATGCAAGATAAATGAAGTATAAAACATTATTATAAGAGATTATGAGAAAAGGATTATACTAATCAGGAGAAAAATTGGCAAGAGTTGCTAGTTTACAAAAATTACAACTACTTTCCATGTACTTATTGAGAGAACACCATTTTGCAATATGGGTGGCATTTATATAGTTCTGGATGCTGAGCTTTTCTGGGTTAACATACCATAGAACCTGACAATTCATTTATTAAAAGGTACACTACTGGAAGATTTCCAGGAAGGGTGATTATTGGTCTGGAATGAAGAAGTAGGAGATAGAACATAGAATGGAGGGAATCAGAGCTTGCAACTACTAATGACTGGTATT
This sequence comes from Lophotriccus pileatus, assembly GCA_035583135.1. Lineage (NCBI taxonomy): Eukaryota > Metazoa > Chordata > Aves > Passeriformes > Tyrannidae > Lophotriccus > Lophotriccus pileatus. The sequence goes on along the minus strand of JAWWES010000081.1, from coordinate 12,530,423 downwards.
CAAGTTCTGTTCAAAATGGCCACCAGGTTGAAATCCCCTGCATAGACACTGCAAACATGCAAGGAGTGAGAATCTTGCAACTAAATGCAGATTATCAAAAGCCGTTTTCATATGAATGCTAAAATATTCAGGCAGTGGAATGCTGCTGATTTCTAGAGCTATTTCACAGTTTATCCTGCCTTTATACTCTACATCAAAGAATTTTTATGGACTAATTCTGTACGTGTTCAGGTTTAATGGTCTGTTCATGGCATACAGATATTCCTGGGTTTGACAAGAAAACACCGATTTTTGTACTGTATGTTTGAAGTTCATACAGTTTTAAGTACAGATGTTTCCTTAAGCCAAGTAGGGTTAATTCAGCACTGTAGAAAGACCAGTGTCGAACTGAAGAGTAACAGTATTCCTTGAAGAACCACTGCTTAAAAGAAAAGTTATCAAAATCATATAAATATCAAAGTCACAAAAGAAAAATGGGGTGGTTAATTATACGAAGCAGACAAAAAAGCTAAACTCTGGCACCTGGTATGAGTTCTAAGTGCCACTTGTGAAAATTACTTGGGGAATATACCAAACAATAACAGGTTTTAATAATTTAAAATACCTATCTGCTGTAACTCTTCTCCTGTGCAGTTATTAGGTAAAATCTTAACTTCTTTTTCAAAAATCTGACTGTTAAAGCTCTCAATCATTTACATTTTACTTTGAATTGTTAATTTTACCAAAGTAAACATGCCTGTGACTTAGATCTTTCAGTGGATAACCTTTTAGCTATAGGAGTGGGTTGACTTCTTGGCTGTTACATTCTGTGATATTTTTCCTGCATACTGACAGTTCCTCCACAAAGGAGTAAGACCATGTTTCACATCATTTTCTTTTATGAATGAGAAAATCATTAAAGCTTATTAAGTAATTGTGGCTAGTTCTGGTCTGAAAAAAAAAAAAAAAAAACACAACAACAACAAGAAAAAAAAAACAGAGAGAGACTGAAAAAAACCTTATTTTCTACAACTTCTCAAGAGAGGCTGAGATTTGGGGATTGAAAAGCCCTCAAATCAGTCAAAAGTAATCACAGAATTACACATACAGACTTAGGAGATGCAGATGTACAAAGTCTGGGAAGACAAGAACTTTGTGGTATAATAGAAGAAAGAAATTGTAATAAAGAAGAATGCATCATTTTAAGGAATAACCACAAGATTGTTAACCTTTCCTGGGGGCCCAACCCGTGTCTCAAGTGACTTCAGATAGCGAGAAGATGGTTGGAGTTAAAGAATGAGTATAGGTGAACTTACTACTTTTTTTTTTTTTTTTTCTGTATCTATACTAGTTTTAGGCTACTTCTTAAAGCAATTATGCTCAAGGATTTTTAATAGTTTTCTTAATAATGCTCTGGTGGGTTCAAGCCACCATAAACCTGTATAAATGGATGTGCTTTCTTATATCAACTAATGGCTTCATTGTGCTGAAAATTGGGAAGGCCTGAGCTAGAATATTGAGTAACTTTTTGGTGTGGACCCTTGGATATAATAGAATCATAGAATCAGTCGGGTTGGAAAAGACCTCCGAGCTCATCAAGTCCAACCCTTGATCGAACACCGCCGTGATTACCAGACCATGGCACCAAGTGTCACATCCTGTCTTATCTTAAAAAGCTCCAGGGACAGTGAATCCACCACCTCCCTGGGCAGCCCATTCCAATGCCTGATTACCCTCTCTGTAAAAAATTTCTTTCTAATGTCCAGCCTAAACCTCCCCTGGCACAGCTTAAGCCTGTGCCCTCATGTCCTACTGACAGCTGCCTGGGAGAAGAGACCAACTCCCACCTGGCTACAATCTCCTCTCAGGTAGTTGTAGAGAGTGATGAGGTCACCCCTGAGCCTTCTCTTCTCCAGGCTAAACAGCTCCTTCAGCTTCTCCTCATAGGACTTGTGTTCAAGTCCCTTCACCAGCCTTGTTGCTCTTCTCTGGACCTGCTGCAGCACCTCAATATCCTTCCTGAACGGAGGGGCCCAGAACTGAACACAGCACTCCAGGTGTGGCCTCACCAGTGCTGAGTACAGGGGAAGAATCACTTCCCTCGCCCTGCTGGCCACACTGTTCCTGACCCAGGCCAGGATGTTGTTGGCCTTATTGGCCTCCTGGGCACACTGCTGGCTCCTGTTCAGGTTCCTCTCAATCCAGTCTTCCCCTCATCCACCAGGCAGGTCACCTGATTATAAAAGGAGATCAGGTTGGTCAGACAGGACCTGCCCCTCCTAAACCTGTGCTGTCTGGGTCTGATCCCTTGTTCATCCTGTAGGTGCTGTGTGATTGCACTCAGGATGATCTGCTCCACCCACGACCTAGCCAAGCACTGAGGTCAGGCTGACAGGCTTGTAGTTGCCCAGGTCCTCCTTGCAGCCCTTTTTGTGGATGTGACATTCGCCAACTTCCAATCATCTGGGACCTCCCCAGAGAGCCAGAACTGTTGGTAAATGATGGAGAGCGGCTTGGCGAGCTGTTCCGCCAGCTCCCTCATCATCCTTGGGTGGATTCCATCTGGTCCCACAGACCTGTGAGGAGCTGAGGATCCAAGTGGCTCATCAGGTCACTAACTATTTCCTCCTGGATTGCAGGGGGGCTATTTGGCTTCCTGTCTACCAGCTCCTGAGGCCAGTTGTCATGAGGAAAACCTGTCTTACTGGTGAAAACTAAGGCAAAGAAGGTGTTAAGTACCTCAGCCTTTTCCTCATCTTTGGTGACTATGTTCCCCCCATGTCCCATAAAGAATGGAGTTTTTCTTTGCCCCTTCGTTTGCTATTGATGTACTTGTAGAAGCATTTCTTATTATCTCTAACAAAAGTAGCTAGATCAAGTTCAAACTGTGCTTTTGTCTCTCTAATTTTCTTTCTACATGACCTAACTATATTCTTAAACTCTTCATAAGTAGCCAGACCTTTTTTCCATAGTCAGTAAGCATTCTTTTTTCCCCTAATTTCCTTTAAAATCTCCCTGTTCAGCCAGACTGGCCACCTTCCCCGCTGGCTTGCCTTTCAGCACGCTGGGACATCCTGCTCCTGTACATTCAAGACTTGCTTCTTGAAGCATGTCCATCCCTCCTGGACTCGTTTGCTTTCAAGTGTTGTTTCCCAAGGTACCCTCTGAACCAGTCTTCTGAGTAGGCCGAAATCTGCCCTCTGGAAGTACAGGGCAGAAATTTTATTGGTGGCCCTCTTTGCATCCCTGAGTATTGAAAACTCTATTATTTCACGGTCACAGGTAAGGAAGCAGAATCATTACATGTCCCTGTACTGCAAAACACATATCTAAGACAGATAACCATCAGTGATAGTTTCAGCAAGTTTTCCAGAGGAAAGGAAAAGGGAGAAGGGGAATAGTGAATGAAATCTCTACGTAATTTCACAGGACAAAGAGAAAGCACTTACACAGATTTGAAATTTTATTCCTGACCAATTTCAAAAGGCAGCCCCTGATATTCAGTCATCAGAGCTTCCCAATACCTAGAAAATGAAAAAATAAAATGCAGTATTTTCCTCCATGGAAAATACTAGATAATCTAAGTAGAAGGGTCATTGCCACCTATCCCTATATCATTTAACACAAACATGTAAGTATGTCATCATAAATTTAAATTTGTAGCAACTTTTCAATTACTAGTGATTATCAGTAAAATCTGTAAAAATAAAACTGTTAAAAATAGTGGAACTTGAGAGATTTAAAAGCACCACCAGAAATCTAGGTGAGTGTGTTCAATATATAGAAGACTGAATTAAAGGGTACTTGTAGAATAAGTGATTTTAAGGTGTGGGGATGTTCATTTTAGTTTTGTCTTAAGGCTTTTAGAAACCTGGTATTTTCCTAAAAATGTCAGGTGTTACTTATCTTTTACTTCCTCTACAAAAACTATGTGGAGACATTTTGTCTCAGTTGAGAATTTATTGGATGTTTACTTTCTCCTTTCCTTCTTTCTGCCTGTCCAGAAGTTTGCTCTTTGCTTTTTTCCAGCCTTTCATTTATTGATGAAGTTCCTGGCAGAGATTTCCAAACTCTGAAACACAGAATTCCAGTGACTAAAAAGGCTTGTGGAGTCTTTTCACTGACTTCTGTGGGCTTTGGATCATGCCCTAGGGCCTTATCTACCCAACCCAAATAACACGTAAACAACATCAACACAGAGCTACAGTACTGGGCTCGTTTGTCAAGTACTTGCCAGAGCTGGAACTAATTCAGATACTGTCAGAGGAACCCATTCGCTGCAGAGAAGCTGTGCCAAATTATTTGCCACAATCAAGTTTTATCTATTGATGAACATTCCTGAAAAAATACCTTCCTGTGACATGAAGAGGAACACCCACGGGGTATGTTAGTCAAAAGGCCTATCAAAACATGGTAATACAGATATCCCACCACACAAGTTATTCATGTGGTTTATAAAACATATTAAGAATATATTTCTCAGCTGGTGTTCCTCTTTAGGGTTCCCTGTTTAATTTCATACCCTGTTCTCATTCTTGTTGGACTGAAAGTGAATGGGATAGTGTCATGGCTTTCTGTATCATGTTATCTTGATGTTTGCAGGAAAACATTGATAAAGCTCGAAGGGAAATATATCCTTTGCTCAGCTTCTCTCTGTGTTGATGGTAACAGGGAGGACTGCATGGGGTAAGGATATTACAGCAGAGACTTTCCAATTTCCACAGGAATTTAGAGGGATATAAATACAGACATGCACTTGGAACATGTTCATATCTGTTACACATGGAGTTAAATGCACTCCTGCTGCTACTCATGCTGAAAACACATGCTATCCATTGCTCCTGCATAAATATTTGCTCCCGAGCAAAGTTCTGCAGCACCTGCAGAAAGCCTTGTCTAGGGCACAGGCCAGCAGATGAGTGTCAAAGCATGAAGGACCAGCAGGGAATGAGTTAACATGTCTCCTTGGAAGGAGTGTGACCAGGATACACACGGTCACTTTCACTACTGCTGCAAAACTACTGGCTGACAACTTCCAAAGACTTCCAAATACACGCCAAGACCAGAGTTGAGCTCTTCTGAGCAACTGTGGCTCACTTTAAAGAGGGATGGGGCAAAAGCAGACACTGATTTTAAGATAGTTCTTTGCTTACAGAAGATGAAATATGAAAAAATAATCAGAAAGAGGTGACACATGAACTGTTTTAATCCATGCTTTCTCTTATTTTGCTTTCATGAACCTCAGCATCTGCTTTTCTTCCCTCCTTTCATTCTCTCTTCCATAACCAATCCCACTTCTCCTTTCATCTCACATCCATTAATTGCCTTCCCTTCTTCTTGTCCTGCTTAAAAGTATTTGCAGCTGCTGAAATCAGTAAAAAGGAAGACTCACTTGAAATAGGAGAATCCCCATGAGTTAAAATACATGACAGATTGTGACACACCACCAGTAATCTATTTTACCCAAGACTGAAAAGATGATGACAGTAAATGTGCAAGTTTTCCAAAATTCAGTACAGTGTTATACAGCATAAGGATGTTTTAATTCTTCACAGAAGAAGCCAAACATGATCTGCAAAGATTTAAAATCTGTAATTGAAACCAATCTGTCTTCTCCAATACAAAGTCTATTAACTTGCCCTGGCAGAGGTAGGATATCAAGTCCATCAAGTTGCAATAAGCAAGAAGATCAGAAAGCAGTGACAACAAAATCACTTGATAAGACTGCTTTTTGGGTTTTCATCTGTTGTTGACTAGGCTAACTCATAGACTACAGCACGCTGCTGGAATGTCTCTGTGGAGAGCAGCAGCAGAGCAGCTTGAGAGCCACTGCTCAGTGCCAAAAAAAAGTCTTCACTCAGGTCTCATCTTGTTTCATTGGGCAAAAAAGACATCCTCTGCACAGGCCCTTCAGCAACTGACATTCCAGGGCTCAAGGAAACACTTAGCAGCATATTTAAAAAGCAAGATTTCTCACACGTTATAATTACAGAATGGTCTCCAGGACCACACCTGAGCACAGGTCCTGCTACCGTCAGCAGGGGCTGTGTGTTTAGATTTGAGAGCAGAATTTAGAGCAGATTAACTCACACATCCAAACCAAAACAGATAGATCAGATGGACAAGATTAGCTCTACCGATCTTCCTGCAGCCAGAATTACCAACCCAGGAGCTCTCTAATTTGCCAGAATTTCATACTGTGGCTCCACACTAATCCAGCTGATGCTGCAACTACATCCATCGTGTCATCTGTTCAAGAATTTCAGTTTATCCTGAGTTTAATGGCTATTCCCTCATATAGAAGTAAATGTGCATTATATATGCCTCAGTAAAGTTTATTTTCTCTTTTAGAAAACAATAAACAAAACTTCTTACTAATAAGTTATTAAGAACTTAAATTATGTCTCAAGTTGATGAGTTGAAGTACAGTGAATCACTAGTACAGGATATTGCTTAATACAGAAAGACTGGAAATAAAACATGAATATTGGTATACCAAGTGCATTATAGCCAAAGAAGCTACAACCGCTCTCAGGGACTGAAAAACTGTCTGTCTTTCTGACACCACAGAAATTACAACCTCACCAGTTTCCAGCAGAAATCCAAAACATAGCCCTATCCTAGCTACTATGAAGAAAATTAACTCTATCCCAGCCAAAACCAGCACATGGGGAAGCCAACAAAGAGTTTAATTACAGATAGGTCATTGCAAGTGTTCAATAATTTAAATCTGCTATGGTCAAACAACTATTTTCTGTAAGAGAAAACAATTTCTTCTTAACCTGTTAAACTGGTAACATGGCAGGTAATTTGTCTGACATATGGTTTTGCAAATATGTTTTCTTCCTTGCAAGATGTATCAATATGCTGCTAAAGATTTCTGATTTTTTTTTTCTTCCAGAATCCAACACCCACTCCAGCTCACAGCTTGAAATGAGAGTGCACTGAATGCTGCTTTCTCTACACCTTTTCCAGCTGAAATACATTCTAAAGCCTAAACTACCAGGCAGGGGTGTGGAGGGAGCCCATGTTTTCCAGTTCTTACTGTTGCAAAGTGCAGCTGTGATGGACACACCGCTACATTAAAGCTGGAGAAAAACAGTTTACCCTGCCCGGGGGATTTCTCCACCTCGCTCCTGGAGGTTGCTGACCTCAGGTTGTAAGCAGCCAGATGACACACTCTGAATCACTGCAGTGAGGGTCACGGTGTCCAAAGGCAACCTGAAATGGTCAATGCACATTAAAATACTGTTTTCTAAACTGTAGCAGCTCAAGAGGTGCTTTTCGTGCTGCTGAGTTGTGCTTGTCCACGGCAGGACAGACAGTGGGCACTCGTTACAGCTTTGGGCTGCCTGCTTTGTGAGTCACCCTCCTATCTGTGAGGGTGGCTGGTTTTGTCTTCCAAGACTAGCAGCTTTGATATTTAGCCCTGCTCCTTTCAGCAGTGTGTGGAGACGGGTACTCTTTTCTGGCCAGACCTTTTCACATTCTTTGAACTGTGTGCTCTGGGCAAAAGAGAAGGTGTTAGCAATCCTTGAGAGACATCTATCCAATTCTATCCTTCCAAATTTTCTGAAACACTAAATATTCACAACTTACCATCTGTGGATCTCAACCTGGTTTAGATCTAGTAAGAATTTTTAGCATATTTTGTGTGCTCTTGACTTGTGCCTTTGCCTGTTCTCTGAGGTTTGCTTTATTTTTTCCTGAGTGAATAACTGCAAGCCAAGTATTTGGACAATTTCTTTTTTTTCTTTTCTTTTCTTTTTTTTTTTTTTTTTAATTAGCAATGTTCTGTAAGTGTCTTATGTTTTTTTTACAGTGTACTCATTGCAGAAATGGTTGATTTGAATGCCTGTATATGTGCATGAGCAAAATGGGAAGGGTAATTCAATGTAATTGCTCATACATGACGTGATTTAGGTCAGTAGTTAACTCCTAATATTGGCTTAGAATTACATGTCTGCCACAAGGCCCACTGCTTAGGCTAGTAAATAACAGCCTCATCAGGAACTTGTGTGCAGGGAGTGTTTTTTCCAGAGAAATTTTCAGGTTGATCCCATCCTTTCTATCTTTGGTCAGATTATTCTGCTGATGCACATAGTTCAGGATTGTTTTTTTTTTTTTTTCAGACAAGAAACATCTACTAGGTGTAGATCCCTCCCTTTTTACATACTGCCACGCATCCTGTTTTGCACATAGCAATTACCTGAACTTTGCTTCTCTTGTGGTGACTGCAAATTTGGATTCTTACTCTTTGTCATAAAACTACTTTATACATTCTGCCCATCTTTACAGGACAGCTTTATATTCATAGCATCTTCATACATTCTTAATTATTATACCATGAATATATTTTCTTGCCTCTTTTAATGTCTGAAGCTTTTAGGATATGACGTTTTTTCCTAATTTTCTCTAGTTGCATGTTTCTCTGTTTCGTCAGATCCTAATTTCACCCATTCCCTTTGATTTTTTTTCAGATTTTCTGTATTGCTTATGCAATATTGATATTCCATTTTCTATTTTTGCATTTCCTCTTTTCATATGCTGATCCATGATATATTCAATAATTCACAGTTGCTTGCTAAAAAAATCTTTTCATCCCTGATGCAAACACAAACACACGCCCAGCTGAGGGATGTGAGAGCTGCGTACATAAAGCTCTTGAAGGAGCTTCTTTTTGCTAACATTGCAGCTCTGTTTTCCTGTCACTGCCATGATTTCTCTTTCTGTTCATCTTTTTTAATGCAGGCTTTTTCTCCTTTGGCAGTTTTCTCCTCTCAAACTATTTCTTGCAACTAACTGCCAGGGCTGAGGAAAGCCATCCCTGCAGCAAGACACAGTCCTCCGTGGTCTCAAATTTCTTCAGCTACTGAAGAAAAGTAAAGCTCTCTTTTAATTGTGATGCCCACAGAAGGGACACAAACCCAAATACCCAAACACACGGGCTGAGTGAGGCCTTTCCCTGAGGCTGCACAGGCAGAAGCAGGAAGGATCCAGCCCTTGTCTCTCTAAGGACTGAAGGATAAACTCGGTTGCAGTTGTTGGCATCATCGGGAGACTCTTCTCGCTGGCACTAGTGGAACTAATTGTAAAGCCCTGTCTTAGTGCGTGGGAGGCTGGAGGTAATTTTAGTGATGGTGAAAAGTGCCAGACTTATCAGACATGGAAGATGTTGCTCCAGATTTCACTTGTGTAGTGCTTCACGTCTGCTCTAACTCTGTAAAACAGCATTGCTGGTTTGGCCTGGGAGTTTTGATTTAATAATTGTTAGCATGCTTGTTTTGCAGCACTAATGTCTAGGTAAAGATTTCACAGAACAGGAACTGTATAGGCAGAAGGATTAACAGCATCATTCATTTTGCTGGTGTCTGACTGTTCTGCTGTGGAGTCAGCACTTCCATGTATGCAAAATTATTCAATATATTTTTGGTACCGCAACTAAGCAAATTAATAAGGTTTCTTATACATCAAACCAAGGAAGCCATTAATTTGTTATTGGAGGGCACAAACTCAGCTCTGAACAGTCCTGTATCAGACACAAATACACATTTTTTAGTATTTATGGACTCTGGAAATGCTTGGAGAAAAGTGCTTATTGTGTTGTCTTACTAATCAGAGACATGACAGTTATTTGAAATGTGGATTGCTCCACAGAATTTTGATAATTGTAGTGAAATCTTAAAACTAATAGATGAAATGCAATATATTTTTATATCACTGAACTCTGTGGACTTTATTGAAGGGTAGAAGAAGAATATATTGGTTCTTGCACTCCAGCTTCCACTGGTCAAACCACAACAGCCAGTCATTGGCTCTGTTTGGAACTGTCAGACAAAGCTTTCCTGATGTGAAATATAAGACATTTAGAACTATCAGTTTTCATCAGCCACAGCAGACACTGTTGGCAGTCATTTTCAGTAAAGGTCTGCCCAAGACAAAGCCTTCAGTCCAACACCCTTGACTTTTAAGAGAGTTTGCACAGAAATACAACATTTCCAGCTGAGTTTTAGCACCTACAGTGGAGCAGAATGGATCCATCATGAGCCTGATTGCATTCACACTGCAGGAAAATTTGGCTCACTGTCACCATGTCATGAGGCTCAGGCTCATATTCATATCTGAATATCTGCTCTGAGGATTACACTACCTACCAAGGAGTAATTAACACATCCAGGCAGTCCTGCCCTGCCTGGGGACAGATGTTCCTCTGGACCCCAGAGCTTTGTATCAGGAGCTACCTAGCCCCATCTGTGCTTCCAACTTCCACCACTGCAGACAATCTCAGCTGTCATTTTATAGAAGCATTTCACCTATTGATGAAAGAGACCTGGTAAGGCACAGCTGTCCTTGAGGAATGCAGCAAAACCCCTCCCTGTCCCAAACCCCAATTTATCATCTCAAGTATCTCCTTTTTCTACTGAAATCCAGAGAACAACAGTGATCCCTGAAGCTGATGGGACCAGCTTTCTTCTTCCTCTTGACATCTGTCTCTCTGGTCAAAGTCTTCTGCCAAAAGCAACGTGGACATGGATTTTGGACTGTCTCTCCTACCTGTCTGCTCTCGCCTCTCCCTAGCAGTGCAATGATTTCCCATCTGACGGTGTCAATATCTGTAATCAAGTGGGCTGAATAGGAAGAGGAGCTGCAACTCCACTTTGTGACCTGCAGCTTCCATTCCACATATGACTACCCAAAATAGGGACCTGTGCAGAAGGATTAGTTTCTTTAGTATTATTTTGCAGTGTTGGACATGTCTAGCAGAGGGCTGGGAAGTCCATGAAATTGAGAGAGCAAACAATAGAAGAACATAAAAATGTATGGCCCCAAGAAAAAGCCTCACAAATAGGCTTAAGTGAGCCTGAAATAGGATTTAGATCTGAAAAACTGCTGTTACTTAAGATTTACCTTATACTAGTGGAAAACAAGGCTTTGATTGTAAATAAACAGGACTGTGCCACAGACACACCTGATTTCATCACCAGTTTCTCATCAGACTGTAAAATAACCCACAGCACTGAACTTGACTGTTCATGTCAACCAGAAGAGTCCAGCATGTTTAAAAGATAGAGAACTGTGCAAATTGTAAAGATCCGTAGAAGTTACCTGAATTCAGGCAGTTTTAGTAACTACTTCACTCAGCCTGGTTTTGGATCCAAGCAGAGCTGGCAAAAGAGAAAAAACCTCAGCTCTGGAAGCCAGGGGCAAAGAAACAATGTGGGGAACAAAATGAAAGTTACCTAGCGAATGGCAAGTTTCGGCTTGCTTCTAACTGCAGTAATAAGAAAGCAAAGTGATTCACTCTGGCAAAGTTTTCCAGCTTGAGGAGCTTGAAATAATACAACCGCCCACCACAACTGCTGCTTGCGAGAGAGCTCAGGGAGTGGGGGGGCAGGAGCAGCCTGAGAGTACCAGGGAGATACGGGAAAGGTGGAAATGGAAAGTTCATTTTCAGCAAAGTAGAGATAAATGTTGGCCTGCTGGGGAGGAGGGCAGAGAGGCAGTAGCAACAGCATTGCAGTTTCATAAAAATAAAATTGAGTAACGATGAGAACTGCTTTTCTGTGAAAGAAAAGCTGTTCTGCTCTTTCACAGAGGTTGGGAGATGGATGTTTGTGCGCCACGTAGCACTGCTCCTTGGGGGAACTGCCTGGTCACAGTATAAAGTCTTCATTTTGTGAACTGTTGAGGGAAGGTGTATCTTAGAGGTGGCTAAGAAGGATGAAGTGACTTACCTGTGGCAGGCTAGTCACAGAGTGAAAAAGAAACCAAAACAAAACCAATATTGATTTTTGGACTGAGAGTGGTTAATGTTTATCAGGATGTTCAAACTGATATCAGACTGCAGCTTATAAAAGGTTGGCCAATCATAGCAAGATTTTCCAACAAACCTGTTAATATTTTTCAAGTACAGACATGCTGTACGTACACAACTTAAAAGAAAGCTACAGAATTGCAGGTCTCATTATTGTCACTTAAATAAAACCTCCAAGACAATCAATTATGTGTTTTTACTTTTAACTTTGTCAAAATGTATTCAATAGGCAATAAATTTTCCTTTCTCAACCTATATTTAGGTGGGCACACTGAACTTTTTTTTTAATTATTCTTTCCAAATCACTTGTCACCAAAATTGTACTTTGTCCCCAGGCATTTTCCTCATTTCTTTCTATTCTGTAATTCAATGACCACAAAATTACACAAGCTTAACTACAGAAAGATTAATTTTATGTTGTAACCGTTTCATCTTGCTTGGGTGTTTCTCTTTGTGGACCATCTGCACTCGATAGCTTGATACCCACATTTACCTTTCTTAAGGGTAACTTACATTTAGTGGTTTCAATCCTTTTCAGTGAGAAGACCCTAAAAAACTATCAATGGGTCTTTGGATGCTTCCATAAAAATTTGAAGCCTATTGACAGTAAGCAGGGTGGTTTTTTTACCTGCTACTTCTTAGTGGTAGCACCTCAGAGGTCCATGGACCACAAACCTAAAGCTGCTGAAAGCCTCTCTAACTTGCACAGACTTACTCCACCTGTTCTGCAAAGGAGCCCGACTTAAACCTCGTTACTAATGAACAACTCTAAAGTTGTGGGCAATGTATGAGCTGCAGATACACACTGCATGGGACATGTGAAATGTATCATCTGTGTGAAATATGAACTTAAATGTGGTATATAGGCTCTTGTACAACAGTGGTGTGAAGAAATGCCAAGGTCTGTGCTGTATCCAAAACTCATATTTCTAGTTCCTTCCTTCCTGTACATCTGTAGGAACACCTGCCCATATTTGGGCCTGAGAGTTCATTGAGAACCATTTTACAGCCGGGGTGTATGAAACTTCACTGTAGCATGGTAGGACAAGCTCATGGATCAGAATGAACTGAACCCATGGAAAACTAATTGAGCAGCCTCATTAAAAAAAGAAAAAAAAAAGGTTTGAAAAACTCATGCTTTGAAAGGTCCTGGTCATTGACATGGAAGTTTTTCTCCTCTGATGCTGTTCCTCTCTGATTTGTTTTTATAAGTTTAGGCAGCTCTGCTGGTGCAGGTGCTGCCGGAGTCCTGCCAGAGGAGCCATAATTTCTTAATAGCCTCTACCAGTGAGCTGTCGTGTTAACAAAACAGAAGATGAGAAAAAGTAGTTGTAGAGCAGGCAGATGTAACCTGAGGCTAAGGAGGCAGCCGCTCGTAGCAACTTCTCTAACGTGGCCCCGGAGGAAACCTGGAACCAGTGTACGCAGGAGCAGGTGGGATGTGACCCTCCCTTCTAAAACCACCAAGTTTCTGTCCACCTACTTAGACATGTAAAGCCTCGATCAAGCTTCAGCTGTGCACTGCCAAGCGCACAGCCAAGGCAGGCAAACAAACCCAGGAGTTTTCCTGTGTCCCATTCACTTCTTAAGAGGGGCCCCAGCAGTAATGCATTGACAAACCAAGCCATCAGCTATTCAAGATGATCAAGAGCAGTGACATTTCCACATTTTCAGACTCTCAACAAACATAGCTAATTAAGTCTTGCATCATCTCTGCAGTTAAACACAAGTGAGTATTCATCTCCCCTTTTGACAGAGGAGGAAGCTGAAGTCTGTGGGGTATTTAGGGCTATGGAGTGAGTCACTGGCAGAGCCAGAGATATATTTTAAGAGCTCTAAGCTCCAAGACCACTGCCTTTTCATTTAAGTTAAGAGTTTAGAAAATGCCTCCTTCTCTGTGTGAATTAAAGGGAAGATATAGAATATCCTCGTATTATCAATAGGAACTGGATGATCTCTTCCTCAATGCATCACCAACCATCAAAGTACTGTGACCAAATTTTAGTACACAGAATATTTCTCACTTGGACCAACTATTTAGGTGGGAAAAATGAGAAGAGGTGATAGGAAGGCCCTGGGACTCCTAAGCATGGCTGGCACACAAAACAAAGAAGGTTCTTAAGGTGCCCTGCTTTTCTCCCAGCCCTTACCTCAGCTGCCTTCTGCCCTGCAGACATTAGTGCCTAAGACTCAAGATCAGGAGCTGCACTGGGTGCCTTTCCAAGTCTATAGAAACAGCCCGTAAATGTTACAAGAAGACACAACAGGTGGATGAAAGAGAGAACCCTAGAAGTAAGCTATCAGTGAAATCAGCCTTTCTCAGGCCTGTGTTTAAGACTTAAAAAAAAAAAAAACAACCAAACCCATTTCCAAACACAATACGGACACACAATTTCATTCAAATTTACTAAATTTATGTCATAATTAGGATTCAAAATAATCTAATGTACATATAATTATCCACGGACAAAGAAGTAGGTGCGTGCATGGGCGTCTGAAGGCAATGACTTCTTAAAGCGAGTGTTGCCTAAACTAACCTGCCTGGACTTGTAATAACGCTTTTTCCAAAGCAGAACAGAGGGCTAGTTTGCTGGGTGTAGCACAACTGGAGAGTGCAAGTCAGGGATTGGAAAGGTGACATGAGGATCACTTTTCTATCACTCTGATCTTGAGATTATTTTCTGAATCTCCTTTTCCCTTTGGCTCTGGAAATGTCTCACAGTGCTATAAACCCAAGAGGTGTTCAGGAGCACCATCCTGGGAGGGCATCTCCCTGAGCAGTTCCAAGTACCTCTGCTCCATCTCCCCCACTCGCTCACGAGCAGCAGGTGGCAAAGGATTCACAGTCCCCAAGACCCAAATTCCTACAGGACGTTCTTCCCAGGGAAGAGCCTTACAAGAGCAAATAAATCAACTCTGGGGAGAAATAAAACAGCTATGTTGCACTAAATGAGATGGCTTAATATAGGTTGAGTGATATAGCTACAGATAAATTCTGCCCTCCTTATCCTTTTTTCCTGGGGAAATAAAAAGTACAGAGGAAATTCTGAAAAAATGGTCAGCACACTTACTAGAAAGCCATAACATCAGTTCACATTTTTAGTTTAATAAAGTAATATAAACTTATGGAACTACTAAATATTATAGATAAAGGCACATGCTGACAGTTACTCATGTTTCCATATTTAGAACACATACCTAAACTGAGAATCTTTCTTATCAGCAGAATTTTATCAATGGCTGTGATCTGACATGTTTTATTCAGCAAAATCCTACAAATGTTTTTAGTTCTCAGCTGGCCAATTCAAAAGTAACTCTGGATGCAACTCTAGTTCCCAGCAGCACCATCTCAAAATCTGTATTGCAATCAGAATACTTGTTTACCAGGTTAATACCAGGAACCTGAAAGCAGCGTGTGGCCCAGGCTACAAGAACACATAATACAAACCATTCTTTGATTCCATGAATACCAACTAGATTCAAGTGCAATGACCAATAAAATAATAATCCATCAAAATACACCTTTAATTACCCAGTTTTACGCATTATTGTGTTGCAAACATTCTTTCTGTTAACATCTAAATAGCAATTTTATGCTGGATCCTCATTCTCCAATCCACGTTTTGCTCATTCCTCTTTTTTTTTAAACTCATAAGCACTTGGAAATATACTGCTGCAATAAGCCAGACTAAGCCAATACATATGTATAAGAACATAAAACCAGCTATACTCTGTCAAGAACCAACATCTGTCTAGCTCACAATCGTAGGTCTAGAACTAGCAGCAGATGTTTTGGGGAAGACTACAGAAAAGAGTATTTTTAGTGTGAATCTCCACATGGCATTTCTTCCCAGCTTCCAGCACCACATTAATTATTTATCTGACTGATGTGATATTACATATTACATATTTCCACATATTTCCAGATTTCCCAGTGCTAGAGGATAAAAAGAACCTTCTAGTCCAAATCAAAACCTTCAGGCAGTTCAGAATTAGCCCATCTACTGTCATTCTCATCACAAAACTCTGCATTGTTATACTCATTTTCTGTAGTCCATTAAAGCAATCTGATTATGGATTTATGTTCATAAAACACTAGGAAAAAACATAGAAAAGAGATCCTTAGGGCATCATCACAGTTACTGTATTATTTATACATGCAAACCTCACAGCACATAGACATCTCTTACCAAGGATCAGCCCAATGTCCTTCTGCTCCAGGGCCCAGGAGGTGAAATTCTTGGCAGGGTTTTTGTTCAGCCCTTTGACAAAGTTTTTGTTTACATCTCAGAGCACTGAAGTTTTGCCTGTGGACATAAGGCTCTCTTGCATTCAAAAAAACACTGTCAATCTCATGGAGGAAAACAAAGGAACTGGGCCAGTGTATAACCATGTATTTGTTTGCGAAGGCACATTTCTAGGAATGTGCTGGCGTACTGCAGATCACAGTAATTCAAAGAGCCACAGTGAAGTGGGATTGCAAATCACATTTTCCAAGCCCCCTGGTTTTCTCTGTGGGAGTAACACTGCCAGATCCATCCAGCAGCAAAGCCCAAGCACGTGACGCTGTGACAACCTCGCTGCCACCAGACGCTGGGACAAGAGCTTGGTGTTGCCAGAACGGCTCAGCTCCCAGGGCAGGGGGACACCCCCCAGCCCCACCATCACCTCCACGGCTCCAGCTGACACCTGACTGCTCAACTCCTCTTACTGCCCTTGGCCGCATCTCCTGATGGAGCCCGAACCTCTCCGGCTCTCCCTGCTGCCACTGCCTACCCTGGTTTTATCCGAAAGCCTTCACCACGTGCTGTTGTCTGTCCACCCAGAATCACTCTTACCCCTCCTGTCACCACTCCTGAAGAGGTTTCTCCTGGGACCAAACGAGGTTCCCGCTGCATTCCCTCTGCAGGGTGTGGTTAAGGGATGTCTCTGGCCCCTCGGCAGGGCTGAGGAGGCCCACAGACAATTCTGGCACCAGAGCCTTGCTGGAGCTGATCCTGGCCTCTGTCCATCTGCTTTCCTGAGCCATTTCAGAGGGGAACTCTAGAAAGAAGCCAAATAGCTTAAAATCTAGTGAACCTAACATACATACATTTCAAGGATCATATCTTCTGCTAAGTCTCTTTATAAAATATTTTTCTTGTAACATTTTTGTTTGCATTTTTATCATGTTATTCCTTCCTATTAAGCTGTGGCAAAAAAATCTGACATCAATGACTTCTTTAAACTTTGGAGATTTACTAAAAACTTTTTTTTTTTTTTTTAGCTGCAATTGGATATGATTGTGAGGAACTGCCTTCTTATTCCATAAAAACCAAATATTATCTCCTAACTAGAGAAAAGAAAGAATGGAATGAAGCAGCTCCTGCCTCCTGAGCTGACTGTCTAAAGTTTTCTAACATTGCCCACACATTATAAAACCTCTGACAGACCCTTGTTGAACATCAGTGATTTGTTGTATATTTCTTGTATATATGGAGGTTTTAAAATCAGACTGAAACAAAACCTCTTCTGAATCTAATGGCAAGTTCTACCTGTCTGTGAGGATTTGTTTCTAAAGGAGGATTCCATGAGCACAGTTTTCTTGGCACAGATAGTCAGGTGGTTTCTTGAGCCAGTTGGGTTTTCTTCCTTGCTGTTTCTCATGTATCACCAGCCTCTCTACTGTCTGTCTACCATTTCAGTAAATGGGCTTTCTTAAAAAGGTTTTCTCCTTTGCAGGTTTTAATACCAGGAAAGGATTTCCATCATATTCTTAATATCCTATGTCTCTTTCACCTTGAGTTCTTCTGAAAGATATTTTTCCCCTCTGTCTTATACAGTAAGATCTAATGTCTCTGTCACTATTACTTGTCACCTTACTGCACACTGTTCACTGCAAATCACACTCCGATGAATTTAAATAAACACAAAAAATATTCCTTCATCTCTAGATTTTCTGTGCTCACACGGAGAGCTTCTGCTGGCACATGATCAAATGCACAGTAAGGGCCACAGGGGGGACACCTGACAACCTTTTGCTGCTTTTCCACTGAAAACTCCTCAGAATTGGACAGAATTGTGTCTTTATGATTTTCCCATGTACTCAGAACCAGTAGCAACAGCAAACACTGTGAGGAATCTGGAGTGAACGAACGAGCCCCAGCACTACTTGTTTAAAAGCAACAAAAACATCTTGGGTGGCTGCTGTGTCAGCCCGAGGCCAGGACTGAGTGCCCAGGAGCTGCCAAAGCTGCTCCCCAGCTCCTCTCTGCCCAAGGCTGATTTCCAGCACTGTAGGCAGAGGAGAGTGACTCGTCATGGGAAGGTTGAGAATACATGGGTTCCACGTATTCTCAGCTGCATCTGTCCTGCCAAGCACAGAGTGTCTGATAATCACTGACCAAAAAATTTCTCAGGAACATCTTAAAAAAATCCCACCCTTCATACTGTGAAGGCTTAAAGAAACTTGATAGAAGCAGAGCATGGACTTTATAGTAGTCTTCATTCAGGATAAAAATAAGAAGTTGCTAAGTTCTTTTTAAGAACAAACTAGTTAAAACGAGGAAAAACTGCTAGGTCAGGCAGGTGTTGCACAGGTTGGAAATCCAAGAATGTAGGTGTTGGTGAGGAAGCTGTATGAGGAAGGGAGATGAGGGCTATGGCTTTGTGGAAATGCTCTGGGAAAAGCAGAAAAGGCAGCAGAAAAACCAAAATGAAATAAGATCAATGCTCTTTACTTAGAACATGGAGAAGGCAACAAAAATGCATGTTCACCAGAGGGCTGGGAGGAGGAATATCGAGGCTGTGAAAAGGAACTGCCTCCTTTTGTTTCATTCCTAATGCCTTCCAGATACGGAAATAATTTTAGATATTATTTTCATAAACACAAAAAAAATCTCAAATTTATGTAGCATGTATTACTTTCCAGTGAAAAAAAAGCCTAACGACCTGGATATTGACTATGCACTGCATGGGCTGCTAAATAAATTAGGTAGATCTCCCCCTCCTCCGCTAGGAAATAAACCCTAAATTCCATATAGCAGTAAAAGCATCACCAATCAATACAATCCAAAACAAAATTCTTGACAAGTTCATGTAAGGTGAGGCAGGTCTGAAGCCAGACTGAGAGCATAGCAACATTAACGTAAATCTGGAGAATTCCACTGATGCTGACAGATTTCTCAGTTCCACATCTATAATAACTTGGTGGTTAATGATTTTTGGGCTTAGGCTTTTTTCCCTTCATGAAGCTGCAGCAGAGAGAAATTAATCCCTTAAGCCCTTACCCTTAAAAAAACTTGCATTATTCTCAGAGTGCTGCACTATTTTTCTCCCCTGCCCAGCTCCTGCAGTTGCCTGAACCTTCCTCCTGTCCATCCTTAGTTGTACACATCACCCTACACATCACCACCAGATGATATATTTACATGTATCATGTAAAAAAAACGAACAGTGACACAGACAAACATTTCAATTTTAAGGTTTGATGCTTTTACTTAGCTCAACTGAGCAATAATTTGTAATTTATGGTTTAAGCTTTTATTTGTTTCCATTAACTTGAACTCATTTCAACTCCAAACCAAAGTGTCTGTATTTCCCTCTCTAATATCTCTTTTCTAATGAAGAATCATTAAGTCATTTGTACAGTGTCTTGGGACCATTCATTGAGTGAATATATTACATTAGGTATAATTGGTAGCTATATAGTGATAAATTTTTAAGCAGCAAGTCTAATAACTTCACAAGTAGGACATTTATTCTGTCTTTCCCAATTAATGAATCTGTTTGAAAATCCTCAAAATATATAATTAGAAATTATATGATTTATGTGCACTGCTTTAGGTTTTTTCTCCTCAAAGTTACTTAATACTGGCAGATTAGGATGGAAGCAGTGAACTGAGGTAGTATGCATTAGCCACCAGTAAGGATCACAAGAGTCTGCTCTCAGGGCAATCCCTTGTGATTTAATACTGGAATCAAATCAATCACAGATACAGTAAGCATAAATATTGTTTGTTCGTTTTGGGGTTTGGGTTTTTTTTGCCCATCTGTGTAACCTCACAGCTTTGCATTGAGCTGCCCAGCTCTTGGGAGACATTTGCTCTGAAAAGCTTCCTCTGAAGGACAGATCTTCAAACGTGGTTGGCAGCTTAATATGGTTTACAAAAAAAACTACATAGATTTTTAAAAATAAAATAACTAAATGCCAAGTCATTATTGTGCTGTATAATCACTCCCATGCTTTGCCCTCACTGCAAGGAACTCATGCTTTCTTATATTAAAATATCTCTCCTGTTATAAAACACTAATGCAGATTCAATGTGACCAGCTCCAGGTGACTCCAGCATGACCTAAGCATTTCTGGAGGTTTCTAGCACAAGACAGATATCTCACTATGAAGAAACACCACCTCTGAAAAACAGAGCTGAAGGGAGGGCAGAGGTAGCTCTGGTGCTGCTGATAAGCCAGCTCCATGTCATCATTGCATGGCAGGACACTTAGCACTGAACCACATCTATCTCAGTGCAATTCTTTTTATTAATCCCAGAGAACAGTGCACCATGTGGTTAAAAGAAACATGCAAAACCTACAGCAACTGGACATTAGGACAATTTTCTATGAGTGTGGGTGGATGCAAATATTTTCCTCAATATGTCTTCCTAAAGGAAGTGTCACAGACACCTATGAACTCTGTGAAACAAAACTTCTGCATGAAACTTGTTTTTCACTGCTACTCCCCTGCCAATAAATTTTACAGGGACTTTACAGGGACCTCGGCAAGCCCCAGCTGTTCCCTTCAACCATGTTACAAATATACTCTCCAGTGGTGAATAAGCACCATCGTCATCTTGCATTCCAGAAGCAGACCCTGCAGAATGACCCTGGTGAACACCCCAACAGCAGGAAAACTGCCTGCAAGGCAGCCCAGCCTGAGCTCTGCTTGCTGCTCTGACAAGCCAGCTGCTGCTTGGAGAGACCTCCCTCAGAGTTTAAAAATACAACACAGAAATTCTAAATACCCATGTAGATCTAGGTGAGATGCTAAAGCAAACTGCTGATTAAGTTTGTTACATGACACTTACGTCTTGATTAAATAAAAAAGTAGACATTGATCTGTCAAAAGAGCTTTCCTGCCTCTAGGGATTGCAATTCCAGCAGCTGTGTCCAAGGAACCTGGCGGAGCAAGGACAGTTACACCACCTGTCCCTGTGACACAGGTCCCTGCTCTGTGGCTCCAGCCACCACGTTCCAGTGAATTCAGCATAACACAGACAGGTGAAGTGGAGCGTGACGGTTCACTGAGATGGGTAAGCAGATCAATTATGTAGTGATTCTGTCCTGGAAGACTTCACTCATCCTTAAAATACCACTTTGCATTGGCAGGAAGTCCACTTCAATCTCTGTAAGATTCTACTTGCTGAGCACTACAAGTCCATATCTTTACTAACCAACAACTCAGAGAGAAGAAAATGCCAATATGAAAGTACTGACTTTATATATGTATACTGTTAAATACAAAGAAGGGACACTGCCCAAAACATTAGACAACTATTGGAAAACTTAATCCATAAATATTTTTAAACCTTGATAGTAAGATCTTGTGCTAATATTAATGAGACTATTAACCATAATTGTTATTAATGTTAACACCTTGTTACTGCAGCACTGTAAGAGAATTTGTAATCCTGAGATAGTTATAGTATGTGTCTAAATTCTTTAGGTTTTGCATTTTATTTTATTTAGCAATTAAAACTGATTCACTTTTGAATTTGGTCCACTCCAATAAAGCCAGTTTCATTGTCTGACTTCAGAAGCAGAGACAGCAGTAGTGTCCAAGACGCAAGTTTAAACTTATAAAAAGTTTTGCTAAAGCTTCACAAGAAAAAGTCAAGGAAACATTCTTACTGTGCAGTCAGTGAAATTCATGCCCAATATAAATACACCAGCATTATTAGCAAAATATATGGAAGGAAATAGAGATTGTCAATGCAAACTTACAAGAAGCACACCATGAAAACAGCATCACACAAAACAACATGGAATCAGACTTTCTCCCTCTCAAGCCTGTAACTACTTGACTCCTATGTTATTTAATAGATGATATTCCTTCCTTCTAACTTGCTGTTTTCTGAAAGTTGAAAACTAGAGAGAGAGAGAGAGAGAGAGAGAGAGAGAGAGAGAGAATAAGAATGAGAGAGTCATTGCTACTTTTGCTACATGCTTTCAGGAGGCATAAGGATTGAATCTAGTTGGATAGTTTGCTTTAATATGTTTTTCATAACAACAGATATTTCTTTCTGCTCTACAGTGCTCCAACCAATTGCTTGAACTGCTAGGGCTTTCTTTTGTGCTGCAAGACATACTTTTGCTAGCAATATGCATCCTGTATTAACATATTCTACTTAACAAAATTTAAAAACTGCTTTGAAAGCATACACATGCCACATGTAATACAATGACCTTCTGTGCACTATGGTTATTATTTCAAATTGTTTCTCTTTGTCCTGGTCTTGCTCAGGTTAAGGTGAGAGGGTCCTGCCCTGTGGAAGGGATCCTTGTCCCAGAGCATTCCCAGCACAGAGATGCAGCCACGTGGGACAGGGACAGGCAGCCAGCGCTGGGCTGTAATTTTTACTGGAGCTCTTAATGCAGACAGGGTAAGAGCTCTGTAAGTAAGTGCTGGGAGACAGCATTTTAGGGGAAAAAAAAATGTCTCTATAAAAGTAAGAAAACCATGAAGGCAGAAAATTTTGTAGACAGAGTGAGAGCTGGGGATGACATAAAGCTCAAGGGATGATAAGGAAGAATTAGGCAGAGCTCCCACCATTAGGCACAATGACTTAAAACCACTATAAGAACTTTCCTTTCCGCAGTGAACAAAGTTCTTTTCCTTCTAATCCTTCAGGCTCCCAGTCAGATGTGGTGACAGCTGCTCATGCTATGATGCAGGGTCAAAAGAATTTTAAATATGACTATTTTTTAACTCTGAAAAAAGCCTCCACTCTTGAAGGAGCTTTCCTTTCTTGACACCTAAAACGGTTAGTTGCTGCACAGTTTGCACAGCTGTGAAGGTCTTGATTTGAGACATGTTTTAGATAGCTAGTCACTGCAAGTGGGCAGAAATAGAGGAAGCAATGACTTTTGAAGAAAACAAACGACAATAAACTTCAGCTTCTACTTCTGATGTATTGTTACACCAGTAGCTGGGCTTAAATATCACTGAAGTGGATAGGCATAAATGCTACCTTCATGTCAGAGAATGAGAAATGTAAGAAATAATTAGGCTCATTCTCTATAGCAAACATCACAATAAGAAAACTTCCATTAACAAGACACTTCTGTTTGTCACATATTGCCTCAAACTGGCAGCTGCATGGAGAAGAAATACAGCCTATTAGGGAAGAAAGACATCCTTGACAAATCTTTCTCCAGAATCCAATCTCAGAGCTTTCAAGCAAACACTCAGTCTTTCAGACTTGCAAAAAAAAAAAAAAAAAAAAAAAGGTAGCAGAGGACTGAATACTACCAGATCTTGCCAGAATCAGAAATGCAAAAGCTATCAGCCTGCCCCCACAAGGTCTACAAGAAATGATCTTAATTCCTCAGCCATCAAGATTTACATCCAGTATGTGATGCACATTCTGCAGTGTGCCAGAGGTCCTTGGAGAGTGTATGTGGGTAAAACCTGTCAACATCTATGTACTGGAATGAACTCATAAGAATTGTAAATAAAAAAGCAGTTAATATTTCCCATTGCAAATCAATAATTTCCTCTCCCATCTCAGTCCCAACTCAGAAGGGAGACCTAAAAATATTTAAGTTTAAATATTATTATTATTGTTATTATACAATTTAGTATTAAATAGTACAGAATAAATAGAGACATTGGGTTTATGCTCATTACAACTCTCTCAGCATCTCATCTCCTGCTGCCTTGTTCCTGTTCTGCAAATGCTTTTTCTTTGTTTCAATCTGTCAACTCTCCTGCAACTGAAACTGTCTGGTAGCATCACTTCTCCCACAAGTGGCCTAATTCATTAACATAATTACAGATTACTTCTTCTTTTGTTTGGCTACTTCAAAATGACTTGCAGAACCTCACTTGTTTTACAGTACAGTCCCATCCTGAAGGAGCAGGCAATGCAGGGATGGGGTGAGGAATGACCAGCTCTGGAAGGGTGAACAGTCCTAGTTCTGTTTTGATGCTGGGACAGATATATCAGCAGCCTGGGAATAATGGTTTCCAGTGCTATCTGCATCAGACTTGCTGAAATGCATGCACACTGGAAAGCTTGACCATGTCGTACAGCAGTTAATCTAATCACACATATTGCCTGTGTTTACAGTTCTTCCTTCTTTTCCAAGCCTGACTATCAGAGCTACAACACAAGCAGTATAAAAAAAGTGAGGAAGTTTAGTACATTGCCCAGACACCAGAAAATAAATAGTGGGCTCCATCCATCAGTGAGGTGTCAGGGAGAAGGAAACAGAAACTTCCAGCTGAGCAGCTGCCTGCTGACACTCTTCTCTTACCTTGCTCAGGGAAAGAAGCTGATGGATATTCTCAAATATTTGACCACACACACACTCAAATACCTAGTGAAAGTCACACAAAAGACCCCAGCTTGATAGCATATGCTATAGTACACTGGGATATACAAAAGAAAGCCATGAAACTTAGCCAACCTATTAAGACAACCCAGTCTCATCTCAGAAGCACTGGTAGTCTCAAAGATGAGCATAATGAATAGAAGCGTCCATATTTCAACTTCTGCCCTTATTTCTGCTGCTGTGTCACCTCATAAAGGCCAGATAAAAGCTGAATTTATCTGAATGCTGCCCAGTTTTTCTTTTACACCTGTACTGCTCCCTTTTGAACATTTTGGGATCATATTAAGTTTCCTGACAACCACCTATCCTTTCATCTGTGACACACACTGAAAAAAACATATTTTATATAACAAGCAATGGGAAACAGCATCATATAGGGGTTTCTTTGACCACCATCACTTCTCTTGAAATAAGAAAAAGATACTCTCCAGAGCATTGCCAGCAAAGTCCATGTTGTGAGTAGGGTGACAGCTGGAATTCCTGTGGCAGTTCTATTTTGAAAACGTGTTAGATGGAAATGCCTCCGCTGCTGCCAGCACAGGCAGCTGCTGCCTACGTTAGGCACAAAAACCCAAGAAAATGCAAAATAATTTTTCAGAAAAGCTGAACTTCAAAAAAACACTTCCTTTTGATGATTTTTTTTTAAGCACTGAAGACAGATGTTATTTTATTTGACTTCCTTCACTTACATTTGTTGTTATGAAATATTTCTGTTTGCGTATGATCAGAGTCAGGTTCCTACTGTGTAATGGGCCCAACAAATACATGTGACACACAGTCCCTGTTGCACAAAATTGACTCTTTGAGCTAAAATAAATTTAAGGAGAGTGATTGAGTATTTAAACCAAATAAGCATTACTCTCCTTACCCACAGAAACCATAAACAGTAGCTTCTTTCTATTTCTATTTGTCCTACATTACTGTTATTCATTGTTTTCATACAAAGACGCGTATTTTGGGGAGAGGGTTTTCATCTTGCTGATGAACTGGGGGAGGGATCTTTGCACATAGAGGTAAATATGAAACAACTGTGTGTACATATATACACATACACAGATCTCTATATCTGAATGAAATAAATAAAAAAGGCAAGTGGGTGGAAAATGAAAGTATCATTGGTAAAATGAAGGTTATGGGTTAGGAAAGAAGAAGGTAACAGAGAGAAGCAGAACTCTGAAGGGCATCAAAAATGAAGACAAGAAGCTTAAAATGCTGAAATGGGAGAGAAACATCAGGAAGGAACGTGCCCAAAGCCAAAGGCAAGGAGACAAGCTTAGAAACTACACACCATGAGGGCTGTGCAGGGGCTCCATTAAATCAATGGAAGTTGAAGGTAAAGTTCAACAGCAGTTCTGCCTGAGCTCATAATCCTCAGTGCTGAAAAGATTCATCAAGTTTCCACATTCTTATTCCTTGCTGCTGCCTCTTGCTTTGCAGTGGCTCTTGTTGGACCCCACAGTCAAAATATTCAACTCACTAAAAAGGCAGAAAACTAATCCAGCAACAAACAGTGGAGAGCTTTCTGTCAGGCTGAAGCCAGGGCCTGGCAGCTGGCAGAATGGGACAAGGGAGGGGAAGGAATCAGGGTGGGAGCAGGCAGGAGAAAAACTTTCTCATTTTGGTGCTGAAGAGATGTAAGACTGGCTTGGCAGTCAGACATAACTCCATCCTGAGAGGAGGAAGGTTATAGGATTTAAGACAAGATGCTCAGATAAAGATTTTGATAATCTGGACAAAAAGGAAAGGAGGGATTTGTAAATATCCACCAAACTAATTAATAAATGATTGGTGTATACCTTCAAGAGGGACAGAAGACAAAGATCACACATAGTTTTTAGATTTCTGTAATAAAGGTGACAGCAGAGATGACAACAGCAGCAGCTCAGTTTTGACTTTCAAATTTCATAGTCACAGTAAGAGATTAAGAAAAGATGCCAGAGGGAGAACTCGGGGTAACTGATAAACAGATGATTAGTGAAAGTCATGATTAGCATAGGGAAAAGAAAGATGATCACAAGGCAGTCAGGAACTGGTAGCTCTGACTGCTTTTACATTGCCTGCCACTTCAGCATCTCAGTTGGAAATCTGAGGACTGGGTCATAAAACCACAACGGACAAGATTCCTACGATACGTCCATGGGTTGCAGCATAAACACAGATTTGAGAAGTTTTTGAAAATATAAAACTTGTATACATCAATCAAAGGCATTGCTATAATTGTAGATAACCTGGAGCAAAGGAGGTGTGCACCTGGATATTCGTTTAACTACTCATTCTGAGGTGTGAATGAGTACACCAGTGTATCAGTGTATATCAAAATTCATGAACTATTCTACAGTTGATCAAGCAGAGCAGGCTGTGATGAACCTGAAGCCGATAGAAGAGACTCATCCTGCAACATCACCTTGCTGGCATTTTGTGTGCCGGTGCCAAGTAGCACCAATTGTGCAGCACTGTGTGGCCCTTGGGTTTAAACAGAAGCCACCAGCTCCCAAGAGTAAGCTTCAAGCTGCCAACTGTCCCCACAGCAGTCCAGGTTCCAAAAATGAGTTTCCCTCAAGCTATACCCCAGACACAGCAACTGTGACACCCCAGCTCTCAGTTACCCGTTTACAGCAGTGTGGCAGACTTGGAAAACATTAAAGTCTAGAGACAGAGTGATACAAGTTACGTGATTTGAATATTTTGAATAATTCTTTGCAGGGTATCAAGATCATCAGATCAGCTGAATGGCAGCTTCAGGGTCTCTGCTGAGGAATTCCTGATTATCTCATGGAGCATGACTGCAGGGGGAGTGGGTGAATAATAGCACCCTCTGCTTTCCATTTGTATTTGATATAAGATCTTTTTATGACTTCTGATACTTCATAGTGATGCATAAGCAGAATGACACCAGCAGAGAGAATTCAAATACTAAATATTTTTGAGTAATCACTGAACCTGTACTGCCTAACTGCAGACAGGTTTTACAGTTTGTTTATTTGTCTGACTATATCAAAAAGGTCTGACCTCCCACAGGAGGGTTGCCCCTACTACGCCTTATCTGCTCTAAGCTTTTCTTGTTTGCTTACTGTAGTGCTTTCAGGGGTTGTTTTTGTGTTCCCTTGTTTTGAAACACAGAGAACATCTTGGTTTGTCTTTGAAGGCAGTTCACTTTCCTTTTCACAGAGTCCAACAATTCAACATTCTTTCTCAAAGAATGAAGTATCAGACCCTGCTAATCAGAGCTGATTCTGAAGGGTCAGCCCCAGGTGCTGCCTGGTGCCAAACTTGTGTTGGTGAGGAGTGTGAGCTTCATGAGTCAGAGAGCAGGATGCACTTCAGATAGAAACACACTTGACTGCAAGATACGGACCAGGAAAGCCTGATGTCCCTCCATCAGATTGCACCACTTCAGCCTAGAGAAATACCCAATATCTCAGTGATATATCCTACTGAGATTTTAGGGGCTCACCTAAGCAGGTTTGTGAGATTCTTTAGGAATGTCCAGCTCAAGTATTTTTTCTTTTTTCTTTTCTTTTTTTTTTTTTTTTTTTTAATTATTTGGACTGAGCATGATCCTCAGCCTGTGGCCTGTGCAGCAAAACAAGAAAATAAGGCAAAAAGTAGCAGGTAGGTTGTGAGGAGGAATTAAAGCAATGGTTCAGTGGACCGAGTAATCTCATTTCTTGGAGTTAAATACCTTTTTGTTATGTCAACTTGTCCAATATAATTGCATGAAAAATAGCAAAGTCTATTAGAAAGTAAGAGCTCTGCAGGATACAGGCAGGTCTCACAAGGTGATTGACCATGGCATCTGTTAAATCTCTGGGTACTGAGTTCATGCTCCTCCAAGCCTCACAAAGGTTTTAAAGCATATGAAGTCGGGTCTATGGTATACATGGCATCTACAGCAGTGTCACTGACTGCTACTTCAAAATCAGGAAAAACATCAGTCCAAAAACTATGATGATTAATAGAAACTTTCCAGCGTATTGATTCAAACTGCTGTTGCTGGGAAGGGAATCAGTTTGATAAAAAGAGTAATTTTTTTCACTCATCTTCAAAAATTTGGATTAATTCTAGTCCTTTCAGTAATACATTCAGCCGACTTAAAAACTATGCCTCATATCTACTTTGAACAGAGGCAAAAGATATGACAGAACTTCTCAAAAAATAATTTCAGGAATCTATAGATTATAGATTATAGGCTCAGTACTCACAAACTAAGTAACGCAGAAGAGCAAATAACACTAGCGGGAGCCTTACACATATAGGCTTGGAGCTCAACCTGCTTGAATGTCTCACTCTTCCTTACCTGGGGGTTTGTATTCCTGCTGGGAGGACACTGGCGGAACAGCAGTTACTGGGAGCTCCTGCAACACACACCAGCACAGCACTGCAGGGGCTAACCTCAATTTTCATCCTGGCTTTCTGCTGTCACACCAAAGGCATTTTACTCTGACGATCAGCTCACTCTACACATTCATTGCTAATTTTGGCATCTAATTCCGACTGCGCAGAAATTGTTCTCCAACAGGAAATGGAGAAATAAACATTCGCTTTCCAGGACAGCAGTTTGGTCTTTGCTTCTCTTTCCCTGACTTCCAGCCTGAGTAATATAACACTACCTGTGGGAGTGAGTGTAGGGAAGTGCTAGGAGGTCACAACAACAGTTTAGTGCACACACTCTGCTGAAACCTCCCTTGCATAATGGGTAATTTCTCAAGGTACCAGTCGCCACTGATATGTTATTACGTGCTGCCACCAAGGACACAAGCTCATTGCACTCTGAGGATAACTTTTAACTCACAACAAATATATGTTTGGCTTGGCTTTTTGTGGTTTATTTCTTTCTGACTCGAATGTACTTGCTCTGCCCATGCATTTACACAGCTCCCCTTGCTGCTAAAATCAATACATTACCATTGCAACAGTATGAGCACCATCATTCACACTGAAGAGGTATTTAAAATCCCCAAAGCAAAGACCTCTGAGTATCCATGTCCACAGGAAGGATGATGCCTCTTTCAAGGTGCCATTTTCAAATGCCTGTACAATCTTCATTCTGCAAAGGTGCCAGAGTGAACAAAGTGCACCGTACCATCACCAGAAAAAAAACCCCAAACCAAAACAGACAGATGCAAGTAGAGCTCAGATTGCACAACCACATGGTGATCTTGTCACAGGATTTTTGTAGCACCAAATGCTTATCATCTCCCTAAATAGACATTCCTTGCACAGTCCCAAGACTTGCTTGCAGTGCACTGCCCAGTCTTTGCACCAGGTGCAGTATTAGCCATTTGCATATTAAAAAATTTGTGAATGTTTGCTCTTTTCCTCAATAACCCCGAGCTGAGCAGATAACATCACCCATTTCACAGTGAGTCTGTGAAGCACAGGATGACAAGGGACAAAACTGCTGAGTAACCCGGTATGGGAGAAGGAGAAGGTCCAGACCAGCGGGGGTCCTTTGTCCTGGTTTGTAGGTCCACGTGTAATCC